>JAOXNZ010000091.1:21502955-21514083 GCA_028566095.1 Kryptolebias brasiliensis
TTTTTTTAACCTAGTAGTAATGATGCTTTGGCACCCCTAAATAATACAAAGTACACAGACTTTGCATTTGCAGTTAGTTTGCTTTTGATGTTATCTGGTCAAATCTAAGCAACTCTTTTTGTAATCAATCAATAAAAATCTTTTGGGGTGAAAGACTTTGATGAGAAGCAAATCAAATCATTGTTGGAATTGTAAGAAGTCGATATGTTTAAAAAAAAAAAAGAAAAGAAAAGAAAAATACTTTCATTCCTGCCACAGTGTATTTGATGCACATCTCTACTGACGATTCTGACTTGTAAGTGTTGGTGTGTTGGACCCAGAAAGAGTTGTTTAGAAAAAGTGTTATCCTCAAACCTGCCTTTGAGTGAGCCAGCTTTTACCGTTTGGCGATAAGGAAAGGCTGTCAAGTCTTTCCTTGAGGGACTGCTGGCGTTCCTGTAAGCTTTAACACCATTAAAAGCAGTTGACGGACTTGGACAACTGCTGGCGCCGCTTGGAAAGAGACTGTTTAGTAAACCGGAACACAAGCCGGCAAAGAGCTCACCCAAGGAGTCGTTAAAAGGTTGTTTTTTTTTTTGTTTTTTTTTTATGGTTTGTATCGAGTGATGCAGATGTTGGAGATATTAAAAACCTCTTTGTAAAGCAGGAAATGGCTAATTAGTTTGATAGTTCAGTGGGAGGTTCTCAGATTGAAGTGACTTTACTGATTTTCTTCTTTTGCTTTTGGAAATTCAATGGTAAGAAAGCATTTTAATGTACCAACAGATCCCAGGATGTTAAAAATTACATACGCTTCTATTTTATTTATTTTTTACTTTATTTAAAAATCTCTTACTGTGACATTTTAAATAAGGTGTAGATTTTTACTTCCTAAACAAATGTTACATAAGTTGGAAACATTCGTGTAATAATTCCATTCTTCCAGGTGACTTGGATGAATAAAAGACGACGCTGGACAAAGTGTGCTCACGTTTCAACCTTGTTTTTTGTTTTTTTTTTCAGCCCAGCCTCTCCCCGAGCTGCCCTCTCCTCAGGAGAGGAGAGCATATCAGCCTGTGGTCACCCAGCAGCACCTATCACTGTGGAACAGTCTGCATTTAACAGAAAAGGTGAGCTTTATGCACTCAGAGGGGCAACATTTACATGTAATCAACAGGAAAAATTGTCTCATTAATATAATCTGCGTAGAAGGGCTGCTTGAAGACAGGAGCAGTGCACAAATTACAAAATAAATACAAGAAATGCAATCAATTCAATGAAAAACTATAAGAATTCACGTAAAACGTGTGGTTAAATGAAGTGACGGCATCCTGTGATTGTCTTTGTGCTACTGAAAGAGACTCCCGATGTGTCTGCAGCTTCGTAGAGTTGCTTCTCATCACCACGGACTGAGTCTGAGTCAGTGGTTCTCAAGTGTTTCATGATGCACACCCCTTTGGAGGAAGAAAAAAATCACAATATTAATGGCTGCAATAAGCATTTTCATTGTATTATTGTCAAAACAAAAAGCCAACAATAAAGTTTAATTCATGGAAAAATAAAAGCATGAACAGATATTTGGTACTCAACCTTAGTAAGTGATGGCGGATGTTATTTCATTACAGTATTTGAGGCTTAAGGTTCCAGCGTACTCCATAAGAAGTCAAGAAGTCAGTTTGCGGTCACCTGGTTGTGAGACATTGGTTTTCTCACACAGCTTTCACACCGTTCACAAGACACTCTGCTCGGAACTCCCAGGAAACTCCTCCCTCCTCCCACAGTGTTAAAACGGGTTTCTTCCGGCTGGCTTTTCAACTCTCCTGTTCTTGCACAGATTTTTGTTTCTCTACCTCCAATCAGATGTGTTTATTGTACAGACTGAGACACTACACACCGTTTGGCGTTTGCAAATTTGACGGTGAACAATAATGTGCAAATGAAGGGAACGTGTCCCTAAGCTGCCCGGCCGAGGTGTACTTCCTCCCAGCCACTACAGCCACGAAGATCCGCCTCTGTCTCTGCGCGGTCTTTTTAAGTTCATAGGTTTCTAAGTTTAGCTGGAACAGTTGTAAAGACGGCTGTATTTTCTAACAGCTGCTTCTCAGCGGAGCAGTAGAAGCAAAATGACTCCATTAAAGCTCACCGGCTTTTCCACATAAACAACTTCTGACCAATCACACAACACTTGGCGCAAATTCCCTGTGAGAAACAGGGGTTTGTGTCGAGAAGAGTTGGATGAAGCTGCTATGAGAACAAAACAACGCAGTTTTTGTCATGCAGCCACGTGAATGAGAGCCGACTTTGTGACTTCTCATGGAGTATGACAAAAGCTTGAATGGTTTCTCTTCACCGATGCTTATTTTTAAAGTGATTTTTCTGCTTTAGATATTCACGTCACTGGGTTGTAATGTTTCAGCTTGTGTGAATAAGTTGTTAATATGTGCGACTCTATTACCCTTCACTATAATTCCAACAGCAAAATATCTCCCGTTTGACTTTTCTTCTTTCCATCTCTCATTGAGTCCACATGGGCACACGTCACGAGTAAACAAAGTTTGCACAGCTTTTCAAAACACGCATCATCAGCCGGCTTATATGGCGGAAATCCCGCTCACATTTACTACCCTCAACTATTATCAGTCTCACTGTTTGTCCCTGATTTAGAGCGGCACCTCGGCCAGCTGGCAAACTTTTGCTCCAATTAAGAGGAGATAAGCTCTTTCCTTTCTGTTTGTCATCACGTCTATCTGAGTCATGCGCCGGCCAAATAAGAAGGGATGGCCCCACTCTCCACACCGTGCTGCATGCGGGCCGTCCCTCTAATCTCCATGCTAACACAGTTTGTGTAACGCAAAAACGAGTCGTAACATCTAAACTACAGTACCGTCTACAAACCAATAAATAGAAAAGAAGTGGTCATGCCCCACAGTTTGCGAATCACTGGGGTAAGTGATCTTTAAAAATATGCTTTCCTAAAAAATGCTCACTTGTGGCACTCATCCCTTTTCATTTATTACCAAATAGAAACATTACCTGCGCTGGTGAACCTAAATGCAGCTAAACTGTTATTTCCAGGAGCAGAGGAGAAGTCCGAGTGGCTACCGCTGTTGGTAGTGAGCAGGACATTTGCCTCTAACTACAGCAGTGGCGTTCAAGCAGTAATCAGCGTTGTGCAGCTTTACGACTGTAAAGCAGCTTGTTGTTGGTGGAAATAAAGTCTGAATGCAACAGTAAGCGCTCCCTTGCCAAAGAAGGAAAAAGAAAAAAAGAGAACCTGTTTGTTTCAGCAGCCTGTCTGAATGGTGTCACAGTGTCTTCTCGCTTTCATGTCCACTAGTCTAGTTTAAGTATTTTACACCATGTTCCTCAGAGGCATTTATATTCAAACCAGGTGTAGCACGCCTGGCGATTCTTACTGCATTAATTATTCAGTTCCCATTGCAATAATTTGCTTCCCTCTGAGACACCAATTACTTCGCCCCTGACCAGCACACGAGTGGTTTCTCTTCAGACACCAAGTGGATCGTCACAAGTCGGACATTTTACCTTTGTGTTCAGAGTTATGTAGCAAATTGTGTTGTAACAGGAAGTTATATTGCCTTGTGGAAAATGCATAATGCATCTCCTAAGTGTATAGAAAACAGAGTTGCTTAATAAAACACCTGCTCTGTACTCCAGACTGAAAAGCTTCTTTCATTAGCCTCAATCTTTCCTCACTTTGAGTGGAGTCCAATGGCAAGTAGGGAAATGATGAGATTCCACGAGCACTAAGCTTGTGTTTTAGTTTGTTTCATACATTAAACAGAGCAAATCTTAGCTAGCTATATGAAAACATGAGTACAAAATAAATTTTGTCTACACAGAAATGCTCACTGTGTATTGCATGTTTGGTTTTTCTTGTAACTTAAAGCAGTAGTTCATATCTATTGAAATGGGGTTCTGTGGGAATTTTGTGAACAGTTATTATCTTACCTGTTATAGATGGCGCTTTGATTGAGCTCAGTTTGGAGAAAAGGAGTTTAATTCTGACAGGACTGACAAGCTAACAGCTAGTCGGAGCGGGGACAAGGCCAAAGTGGATCGCCGTCATCTTAAAACAACCCCGGTGTCAAAACTTTCCCGGTTCATACCAACTGTTTTACAGTCTTTTACATAGCTGTCAATTACACAGCTATTTATTCAGAATTTGATGCTTATTTGCAAGCGCAAACAGTGGCACCTGTACCTAGCTGTAGCACTTACTATTTCTGCTGAAATAATAAATAGTTTTTGCATGAATTGCTCAAAAATTGTTAAGATTGGAGCTGTTTAAAGATGGCAGAAATCTACTGTGGTCTTGGTTCCACTCAGACTATCTGTTAGCTCGTCAATCCAGTCAGAATTAAACTTTATTTCTCCAAACTCAGGTCGATCAAAGAGCTACCTACAAGTAACATATTAATTGTTCATACCCCGTCCACACAACCTCACTTTAGAAGATTTGTACTATCCCTGTAAGGTCTCATTTTTTGCCAAATCGTTTTTTAGCCTCTGAAGTCTGAAAAGCCAGTGAACATGGAGAACCTCCCCGTCAACAATGAGAACGGCCAGTCTTACGGCTACACGCTGTATGAGACCACCATCACCAGCGGAGGGTCCCTCAACTCCAAGAACTACATCCGAGACAGAGCACTGGTGAGAACCCCAATCGGAGCCACATTTACACATTTTATCTTGAGTTTGTCGGAGCGCTTGTGTTAAAAGTGGAATTATCAGAAATCGTGGCCTTATTGGACAATTCTTATACTTCTGTTTTGTCTTAGTCTAAAAACTACATAACATTCACAAGCAGAAATCAAGAACATAAATGCTTAGAATGAGTTTTGATGTGGGTATTTCAGGCCTACTAAAGGGCTTCTTTGCATCTTTTTTTTTTCTTAGGTTTTTGTTGACAAACAATTTGTTGGTGTTTTGGACTACAAGGTGCAAGAACTCGCCATACCCGATGGGAAGGTACTGAGCACTTCTGTCCTCCTGTATGCGTTTTGGAGACGCTAGTTAGTAATATTTAACAAACCACAGCATTTGAAAGCTTCAGGGGACGCTATTGGATGTCTTTAGCAGAGGGATCCCAGAGTGAAGACGATTTATTTTTGAAAAATTGCAACTTAAGTTTAAAAAAAAAAAATGTGACGAACCAATTGATTACTTAAATCTGACATGCTGAAAAATACTTTCTCTTCTTGTCATTGTAATAGTTTGCTGTTTTTCTTCCTTTAATTCAGCTCACGTTTTATGTATTATTTCGTGTTGAAGGGAAGAAGAACTCTGAGTTTACTGGTGGAGAACTTTGGGAGGGTGAATTATGGGAAAACTCTGGATGAGCAGCGCAAAGGTAAGTTCAACAAGCGATGACTTTGGAGGCGTTCCTGTCAGTGGGAGTCTCGGCAGAAGGTCTGTGTTCATTTGAAGAATCGGAGAAACTGAAAACATCTTTGACTCACCTTTCAGGTATTGTTGGAGACATTGAGTTCAACGCGCACCTCCTCCGAGACTTCATTATTCATAGCCTGGATATGAAGCCTGGCTTTGTAAACAGGTTTGTGTCTTTTAATTATCCTCTCCATGTTTGTTTCTTTGTCATTACGCCTGCCTGCCGCTGATTTAAACTCGCAGATTATGTCCCTGCTTGATACAATTACAGTGAGAACATGATGGCAGAGTTTAGAAAACCCAACACACTCTGGTAATCCAGTTCCTTGTGTCAAATATCTGAAAATAAAGGCAGGTCAGTTTTGTTCAGTTTCTGATGTAGGTAAAAACCTGCTCTGTGGTGTACAAGATGGTTAAAGGCCTGTCACTGTTTTAAGTTTTTTTACCAAAATGAGTGATAGAAACTTTTTGAACTTGCAGAAATGAAAACAGGTTAAGTTCGAAGCAACATGGTCACAATCAAATGGAAAATGTAAGGCAGGCTACATGAAAATTGTAGGGACTTTTTAAAATTTTGTGTATAACAGCGTCAAAGCAAGATTTCAAATATGAGCTGTGATAAGTCAGTATCAGAGTGTGTCCTTGAGGCTTTTTCACAAATACACAGTTTAATAATTCGGGATAAGAAAAATTAAACTGAGCTTGACCAAAACCTTGCCCCCTCATCTGAGCATGAATGCCATATTAATTTGGGGCTTTAAATGATTTATTCAAACTGTTCTTTTTTTCCAGGGCTGAATGATTATACAACATACAACTTCAATGATTTTGTTTTCTTTTTATAAACAAGAATTGCCTACACAAGTTTCAGTTTATTGTGGATTTTCTTTTATTCCCACAGGGTCAGAATAAGTACAGGCTCAAGTATATTCTTTCAACTAAATCTTTTAATAAGCAGTGCTGAAGGTTCTGGGAGGTCTTTTAACTTGACATGGTCTATAAATGTTTCATTAGTGTCACGATTGACTACAGCAGGTAGGTTTCCTTTGTCAGCATAAAAAGAATTTGTATGACAACGCTCATTGGATTGACCAATACTTAAAAAATACAACAAAAAAGTGGCCAGATTGATCAGGAACAACCCAGGAAGTGCCAAGGCTCAAGCCTGGTTGGAAACTGCTGGAACACCAGTGTCACAGTCCACAGTAAAGCCAGTTTTACATCCTTCAAATGGGACTGAATTTCACAGCTGCCCACATGGACGAGCCAAATGCCTTCTGGAGAAAAGTTGTATGCTCAGATGAGACCTATTTGACCACAATGACCAGAGGGATGTCTGGAGGAATCAAGATGAGGCATTTAAACTTAAGAACACTGAACCAACAGTCAAAAGCATGGTGATGGTAGCATCATGCTGTCATATGAGTGCCGTGCACAAAGTGGATGGAATAATGAAGGAGGTGGACCTCTGAGTTCTTCAACTTTACCTCAACAACTAGACACATCCAAACTGGCTTCTGAATGGATAAAACAGGCTAACATTAAACTTCTGGAAAGGCCTGACCTCAGCCTTGTTGAACATTTGTCGTCTGTCCGTCCATTCATCCACTTTATCCGCTTCTCCATTCCGGGTTGCTGGGAGCTGGTGCCTATCTCCAGCCATCACTGTGCGAAAGGTGGGGGACACAAGTCCATCGCAAGGCAACAAAAACTATGTGGCTGAGTTGCAACTCGCTAAGGAACATTTAACAACGTTTTAGTGGTTCTGTATCTATATATATTTGATATAGCATTTATTTATTTATATAGCTTGTATGTATGATATTGACCTTGTGTGAATTTTTATAAAATCCACAATAGATTCCAACTTGTTCACCCACTTCTTGTTGTTAATCCTTCTGAAGGCCTCAAAAGAGAGAGAGAGAGAGAGAGACAGAGGGAGGTAGAGAAGTCCTTGTAACTTTGGGACAGTTGGACTCGGAGGCCATGGGACGATTAAAAATCATTGAAGTTTTATTTTGTATCATTTCACACTGTTAAGAAATTGTTCAAATCTACCAGGAGCCCAAAATGACTGACATTCATGCTCACGAGGAGTAGATGTAAACGTCTTACCGCAACTGTAAGTCAATTATCTTAACAACGAAGTGATACAGACCAAACTGAACGAATATCTAACAGCAGCAGCAGTTTTTTATTCAAGCTGTCATTGTGACTATACCAGTTATTCTTGAGAATGAAAATGACAACGATCACAGTTGAATTACACAATAAAATTTCAACTTGTGGGCCTGGTTGAAGGATTTCAATGCTGATTCAAACCGGGCTAAATGCTCAGAATAAATCTCCAATGGTGACCTCCCTTATGAAACCAAACCAAGGCTATGTTAAGACAGAGCCACCAGAAAAGCCTGAGCTTTGTGAAATAGCTCTTACCAAGATGCAGGCAACATGTGGACATGTTTGTTCCCCACAGATGTCAGATCCCATCATATTAGTATCTGTGGATTCAGAGACCGGGTAAATACCAGCTCAGAACATTTTAGTGTTTGCCTTGAGCTCTCCTGAACACTTATTTTATTGCTTTGTGGAATTTTTTATTTCATGCTTTGCACCCAAAGGTAGGAAACATAAACGTAGTTATAGGACATACACGCAAGTCTGTGTGATTTAAATCGAGTCAGGTTTACATTTTGTTGATGTTACAAGAAAACGTTTCACATTTAATAAACTTCAGGTTCACCAGAGTAAACTTTATACTGAGAAACTTTTAGAGTTAGTTGTTTATAAGCTGTAGATACATATGCTGTATTATTTGAAGTTTCTTGTTGTGTAGGATCCAACCTGTTTTTTTTCCCCTCATCACTCTTCTGAAAACATAGTGGCCTGCAGCTCCTTCTGATTGGATGCTACAAACTCATACTGAGGAAGAAATTTTAGTCTCGTTTCTTGGCAACCTTTTGAATGTACTCAGAGGCAAGATATAACCGGTAGTGTTTGGGAATGCGATCATTTCCTCTGCCATCTATGTCCAAACATTGACTTGACATTTACTATAAGCAAATTAATTTTGTATGAAGGACATAATACGCTGCTGCCTGACAAATAGGCCAGCAAAAGTTCAAGATAGATTTTTTTTTCTTTAAGTAAGTGCAAGAGAAACTAATATGTATGTATTTTTAATTTCTTTTTTACAGACTTGGGACTTTAGGCCACTGGATGTCTATGCGCCAGCAGCCCTCCTTTCCTGCTTTTTTCCAGGCCAAACTTTATGTGAACGGCTCTCCTAAAGACACATTCATCAAACTCCCTGTGAGTCGGAGCCAGATTGTTGCCACTCAAACTGTCAAAAAGTTTATTTAACTCCTCTCTGTCTCGGACCAAAAAATCAAACGGTCCAACTGTACCAAAGTTACAGATAGTTAGAAGCTTTATCAGCTAAAAAGTCAATTACAGAGTTGGAAATATTTGATAAAGTATGTGTGGCGTGAACAGGACAGTCAAACGCTGTCTTTATCCTGTAGATATAATTAGTATAATACCTTTCACAGAGAGAAAGGACTACAACGTGCTTCTAAATCTTTTTTTTTTTTTTTTAAATCTAATATAAGTAGTGGTAGTAAAGTCAAAAAGGTAATTACATTTGGTCCTCAATTTATTGAGTTGTTTCTCTTTTAAATTTACTGGAATCATTCACATAAAAATACAGTGGTAACCTTTTTAGTAAGGTCAGAGTATAGTTTACAAGCTTCTTTACAGAAAAATAATATGTTCTTTTTTTTTATAAACACCTTTATAATCCAATTATTGATTGAAACCTGCGCCTGTTGAAAAGTCCTTTCCTCTGGATGGTACGGCATCTGCACTGTCTGTGAATTTAGGACCTCTAATTACCAGCTCAGCATGAAAAGATCGTTGGTGTGTTTATCTTTTAACTGGTTGTGTGCACAGGGCTGGGGCAAAGGTGTTGTGTTTATAAACGGCAAGAACTTGGGACGCTACTGGTCCGTTGGTCCTCAGCAAACCCTCTACGTCCCGGGTCCCTGGCTTCACCGAGGAGACAACCAGGTGCTGTGTCTGAAACATAACACTCACACACAGTTACTGTAAAAGTTTAATGTCTTTCAGACTGGTCATCAGAGGAAAATCCTCAGATGGCCAGCAACATACGTCGTATTACGCTGTATTTATTTACCAAAAGCCAGACAACAGGAATTGCTTTAATAAGATGATGGGTTTTCATCTTGGCATCATGCTAACAAATCCTGAGAGATCCAGACCAACAAACTGTCCAAATGTCACCTCAGATTGGTTGATGGGGAATTAATGAAGTGCGTTTGATTGGCAGCACCTGGCTGCCACTTACCTTCCTAATTCATATTAAAAACCAGAGGTTTTATGTTGCGATAAAGGGATAATCCGCTCATTTTTGAAGTGATCTTCTATCTATTAGTTATCAGTAGTTAGTATCTTATCAGACAGAACACCACTTCACAAACTACTAGACTATCTCTTTAATATTGATCTAAAAATTAAATGTTTTTATGAAAGTATCTTTAGTATGTTTTAGTATTAACAATCTGAAGACACACAGCTCTGACTGACTTAGTGTTAAGCTGCAGAAAACAGTATTTTCTTATTTCACAGGTAGTCTTAAAAGCAGCTTATTTCTAGTGCGTACTTCTTATCTAGAGCTGGTACACGTTAGTTTCTCAGAAGCACCATTTCCCTGTTTAACAAAGCATAATAGGGTCTTTTGAAATGTTTTATTTTGTGTAGCAAACAGGCCAAGTTCCAGAATATTGACCAGACAACAATCTGGACCAACCAAACTGTGAAATTATTAGTTTTTTAGGTTTTCTTTGATAATTAAAGTTTTATTCCTTGTGCAGTGTTGCAGCTTTGCCCTGACATTTCCAAATTTTTATTGTTGTGCAGAGTTCATACGTTATATTTCTCCAGATATTTTTATTTTAACCCCCACTCACCTTTAACAGATATGACAAGACAGAATCGAAGGGTCAAGCATTTCCCACACAGAGAAATCCGTGTCGCTCATCGCTCTGTAGTTTTGATGAGCTTGAACCTTTCAAGCGACTTCTACTGCCTCTCAGCGTTTGCCCTTTTTCTGAGAGTGCATGTGTTGATGTTATTGCTGAACCACCCACTCTCGACTGCCTGCTCGTGACCTTGACTGAGCTGCTGTTTGTGTTCCGTCGCAGATCGTAGTGTTCGAAGAGCAGGAAACGGATGGTAAAATCCAGTTCACCATCAACCCTGACTACGGCATGACCGCTGACGTCCAGTGAGGACAGGAGGGGGGGACGCTGTAGGAAGTCACAGAGCTATGTTCACACAGGATTGGGTATCCTGCCTCGTTGACACCAGTCGAAAGTGCCACAATAGTTTCTCCTAACTTTATTAATGACATTTTGTACTTTTGAAAGTTTTCAGACCAACATTTTTTTATCTACACTTTTAGACTGGAGAGCAAACTGTGAATGAGAATTATTTGGACTATATTTAATATGCCCTTTTTCTCAATAGGACTCTGTTTCTAGTTTACATCAAGGCTGGCTGATGTAAGGAGAATGTGTGAATAAAGTCTGCTTTGACCTGTGAGTCAGTAACCGAGGCCATGAAAGCTTGCAAACTCTTTGTTTGTCTTCAACACTGCTTGCCTCCACCTCTGAAGAGAAATAAAGGTTTCAAAAAAGCTTTGAAGAACTTTTGACAT
>JAOXNZ010000091.1:21555523-21577923 GCA_028566095.1 Kryptolebias brasiliensis
AACAGTGTTTCCAACCTAGATAAGAGCGGCGGCAGCAAAGAAACATCAAAAAGTAATTAAATGCAGGGGAAGGAAAAACAAACGCACAGCCCCGACGATGATCGCAAAGAAAAGAAAAATTCCTTCAGGTGACAAAGAAAAAAAAACAACAAACAAACAAACAAAAAAACCCCTCTTGTGATGTCTGAAACGCACTCAAGTTTTAATCAGCGTACGGGCTTTTGGCTGTGTGACGCAAACTAACGTTACTCAGATGAACTGTTTAAGGGAAAACGAAGTAGCTGTGAGTTACAGATTCTAACTCCAAGCCACACAGAGTTCCACAAAGTGGAAAACAACATTACTTTATTAATTATCTGAACCTTGCTTGCACTTGTGGAACAATCTTGCTTCTATTTATATTTTGAGGCAGCTGAAGACGCTCACCCAGGAGATGCGCTGACAGCGGCCATAATACTGTGTGGATATTAAGAGCCCTGGCTGGACTTGCAGGCTCATTTACCTCATTCCTTTCTCTGCTCTCACAAAATGAATGGTACGATTTAAAAAAAAAAAAAGAAAAAGAAAAACTGATAAAAGAAAAAGAGGAAACTTTGATGTAGTTGAGAGCTGCACAAATTTTTTTTCCTTTAAAAAAAAAATGTGTGAAACTCACACATTTTCTGCTTTTTTTAAATTTAATTAAATTTTTTTAAGAAGCTGACTAATCCCGTGTATGGACAGAGTGCGAAATGATTTTGTGTTGTTAATTTGAAACATCGAGCTGCTGGAACTGTTCTGATGTTTTAGCATTTCAATAATATTTTATTGGCCTCTCTAAATTAGGTTTCCTCTCCCAATATCTTTTCCCGTCAGCCTTTGCTGTGATTGTATCATTATTGCCCACTGTCAAACGCAAAGCAGTGATAATGTTTTTACCAGCGCCTGTGTGTGTGTTTTTTCGTCTGTCTGTTAGCAAAATATTTCATGACACAATGGACAGATTTTAATGAAACATCCAGAGAGTAATCACTGGATGCACATCTCCAACTGATTAACTTTTGGAGTCAGCCCCCTTCAAGATGGCTGCCACAGCTAATAGACCTCAGGAAACACAAAAATAGCCATAGCACAGTCAATTTTACAGATACTGAGCTAGAATTTGGTATGGTAGTAGCTGAGAGTCGTGCCCAACTTGTACTCTGAGCACTAAAGGATTACACAAGATTTCTCTTTGAAATTTTGTCATCAACCACTAGTCAACTCTGTCTGTTAGCAAAATATCTCACAAACCACTTAAAGGTTTTTAACGAAACTCTCAAAAACTAATCATTGTGTGTACATCTAAAACTTTTAAACTTTTGGACTTAACCCAATTCAAGATGGCTGCCACCGCTAAGGGACCTTAGCCAACACGCAAATGGCTATAACTTTATCAGTGTTACTGAGATGGAGCTCAACTTTGTCGTGGTAGTAGCTGAGAGCCGTTCACCACGGATATTCTGAGCACTAACACGTCTCGCGGGATCGCGCAATACTGCGTGAGATTGTGCGTAACGTCCTTTACATAGAAACAATAGGTCGATGCATAGTAGTTTTGAATTACTTTCGAATGAATTCCCACCTGTCATGGAGTCTCTTCAGCATCTGATCCCCTCCACATGAAGCAAACGACTGCACTGAAAGAAGCTAATATTAGAAAGTGCCGGGATGACACCTGCTCTGTGACTTCACCAGGGAAAGGAAAGGAGCAACAATATACACAACCGGACCGCTTCAGGTTTAACACACTGGAACTGACTATACCGTTAATGACTAATGCAGTCATATAAGTAATTATTCAATGTCTTAAATGTGATTAATAAAAGGCATTGGCAGCAGAGGACCTAAAGTCAGCCATGTTTTCTTTCTTCATAAGCCTAATCACTTTAAGTGGCGTTTGATACAAAAATTAGCCAAAGTGTGTGTCAGCTGGTGCCGTTTTGCGTGCTTGATTTAGCTAAGCGTGGCGGTTTTATTTCCAGAAAACTTAAATAACTCATTAGCACTGCCCCCTGATTGATGGCTCCGGTTCATGTGCGGATCTGGCTGCCTCAGCGCTGGTGAAAGATTTAAGAGCGCCGACCCCCAGGCAGGTTGCTCTCTGCTGATAACCGCAAGAGAATAGTCCGACGCTGCCTCCCCTCAACCTATCATAACTAATTTATGATGCAGCTCACCCAGGGCTCTTTTCCAATGCTGGACCCGGAAGAAAAATGAACCTACTTAATGCTTGCCTAACTGAGCTTTACAGCAGCCCCGGCAACAATACCAGAGGTTGCCAATTAGACCCGGACCTGCCAGGTTGGGCCGGCACAGGTTGACTCCGATCAGAGAGGAGGCTGCCAAGAGTAACGGGGGTGTGGATGCATGGTTTTTACTGCACTGTGTTGGGTAGAAAATGTGCGTTTCGGTTGGATGTAAATGAAAGTGAACTGTTTGGCCGCCCACTAAATGGTGAACAAGGACGAAAAAAGGCTGTGGTGTCTAGCTTTGACATGTTAAACGTACATACAGTGTATAACAATCGTTTTTGAGTTGAACTTGAAGTTGTTTAAGGTCCGTTCACACTGGACGCCGACGCAGCTACGGTCTTCCCGACCTATTAAAACGTGACTGGATTGTGACGAAATTGGATAAACTCCTATAAAATTTGTTTTTCCATATTGGAGACCTCGCTGTGTTTCCTAATACACCCCAGAAGACCTCACCACGACCCTGCAATGACCATTCCGGCTGATTTTTATATCGCAGCGTGGTCGGCATCCAGTGTTAAGGCGACCTTACTTCCTGGGTTTAGATGAAAACCGATTCCAAACTTCAATTTATGCATTTTTTACAGTGCTTACACACAAATTTCAGGGGGAAAAAAAAAGACCAAATTAGCCAGCAATGGTTAATATAAACAACTAGCAGATAGTTATACTGTGCAAAGTTTCTTTTTTATCTATGAACAGTTCTGAAGTTTTTACTTCTCCAGAAACTGTTTCTGGCCTTTTGATTTCAATATAAGCTTTTTTTTTTTTTTTCATAACAATGAAAATTTTTTTTGACATTTTGATTGATGCCACGCCCCACATAACAATGCACTTTCAACGCCGGTCTTGTCTTTATAAGACGTTTTTGGTTTTGTGTTTAGAGGTTGTGTCTAAAACAGAGCAGCAGATTTTTCAGTTTGGGTTTTTTTTAATGATCTTAACCATTTACCTTATAAAACAGCAACCAAAAGTGTGAGGAAACTGACTAAACCAGAGAAAAAAAGTTGAAGTGAAGAACCTTTAAAGCATGAATTAACGGTACATTGACGGGGGGGTTGTTCAGTGTCATAAAAACGAATATTTTTTATGTGCATTACTTTCCATGTTAAGAATAAAAAAACTGAAAGTATATATATTTCTGGACCAGGTCAATATAGTTTTAAAGACAGTGAACTTATTTTGCTGCCTGCATGTTTTTTTTTTTGTTTTTTGCTTGTTTTTTCATTACAGGCCCTCGTCGCCAAAAGGGATTTTTTTCTTTTTCTTTTATGCAACACCAAGGAAATAACACATTCACTGCAGCTGAGAATTCATTGTACTATCATTGGAGGTGTGGTTATACTATAAATGAAAAACTGCTCCAGGAGCGTTGTGTTAAAAATGAGTAATAAACTACATCAGTCCTGCAGTTGGACGTTTGTTTGCACAAAATCAAATGACAACCTTTGGAGAACTTTCCGAGGTGGTTCATAAAAAAACAGACTTTAGGCCAAACATTTTTTCATCAGGGTTTGAAATGTATTTTTATATTTTATTCATGCCCGGGGTTTTGTTTTCATACCTTGTTTTTTATTCACATGATAGCAAAAAGAACTTTTTCACAATGTATGTTCAGGAGTGTATTGAAGTACTTTTCTTCTCAACATTTTGCAAGTTTAAACTGATATATCACCGTCTTTCTTGCATCTTTGGAACTAACATTTTTCAAATAAAATAAGAAAAAAAAAAAAGGAAATTTCCTAGTTTGGATAATATATCTATCTATTGAACCTGGAGGAGCTGGTGGCTTTCTCGGGTGGTCAGTGGGTGACAGGCAGCTCCCAGAATCAGCACACAGATGAATGAAACCAGCATTCCTTCCACCATCTTGCACCCCAGAGCTTTAAACAAAGGTCTTGTCCAACCAGTTAGTGCTGAGTATGTCGTGGGGATGACTCTCAGCTACTACCACACCAAAACTTTGCTAAATGTCTGTCAAACTAACTGAGCAGTAGCCATTTTTGTGTTTGGTAAAGGCAGTTAGTTGTAGCAGCCATCTTGAATCAGATTTGCTCCAGTCCGTTGTAGATGTGCATCAAATGATTAGCTTTTAATGACAACTTTGCTAATTTAAGCTAAGGAACTTGTGTCCCTTCAGGATTATCTGTACATTAGCAAATACTTAATAAAGCATAAATAGTCGTCAGTTTAGAAGAGTTCACAAAAAGATTTCACTAACTACTAGCAACTGCCTTAATTATTAATGCACTGCAGGATAATACATGTCTAACACATGGTGTGAAAGTACATTTATATGAGCATTTACATACATATACACTCAGTAAATAGAAGAGTTAACTCATGAGTTATTAAGCAGGAATAAACATTGAGTATGTTGGTTTTGGAAGTAATTAATAAAGTAATTAATAAATGTGTTTTATAACTTAAGTATGAATCATCCTTAATGGTGTTTTCAAGGTTAATTAACCATTTATGGATGATTAAATAAGGCTAAATAAGGTGTAGTTATTATAAAATTGTTACCCAGTTTTGTTCATTTTAGCTTTTAATTAACATGTGCTGATTTTAGCTTTTAGCTACCATTTTGCTAATTTTAGCTTTTAAAAATGTGTGGAATTTAACCAAACCGATTTTTATCTCACAATAAGCAATGAATCTCAACACCATTTTTTTTTACTATATATTGAATTCAGTATTCAAAAGGTTTTTACTGACAGGGATGTTCGAACTGTGTTGATTTATATCATTTATCTACTGTTTTTATTATTATTATTATTATAATTATTATTATAATGGCTCTGAGTGTGTTTTGAGTTTAGAAGAGTGAGGAAAAAGAGATCTCTAAATCCCTTCTGTTAAAGTTTTAGATTCTTACCCAGTACGTCAACCAAAATAAGAATTTTAAGATTGCTTAGCGACATTCCTTTAAGGAATGCATGTCACCCGCCACCATTCATGCTAGAGTTTGAAACTTAAGGACATCTTATGATGACAGGAGATGAAATTAAATCTGTTCTGGTCAAACCTTGTAAATGACGTTCTACATGATCTCATGCAATACTGTGACATCTGTGTTAGCACTCAGAGTAGTCGTTGAGAATGACTGTCTGCTACTACCACACCAGATTTAGCTCAATATCTGTTATAGCTGAGGCCGATCTGCTGGGGCGGCCATGTTGAATTGGGTTGACTCTTAAACTTTATCAGTTGCAGGCGTACACCCAGTGATTACTTACTGAAAGTTTCATAAAAATCCATCCAATGGTTCATGAGTTATATTAACTCATTTAAACATAACATCGCAGAAAAGCTTTCATTCTATAATAAGTTTCGTGATTTTTTTCCAGCCGTGGTTGTTTTTCCCCTCTTCTCCTGTTGCTCTCAGCTGTTCTGAACAATAAAAGGGACGCTGTTTGGCTCATTAAAACCAGTTTTGGTGTGGAGACCAACACGTTGAATCCAACTGCATATGCCATGTCTCGCAGTGTGAACAGGCTTATTATGCTTCAGCAGAAGGTCAGAGGTTTGCAGGGGGAGCTCCCTGATTCATTAGCTAATTAAAGGCTGCTTCCTGAGCGGGAGTGTAGGTGTTCAGCTCTGTGCTGCACCTCTCCGACTTCAACATCCTCGACTTGACTGAGCTCCGAGCTCCTTAATGAGGTTAGACCACGGATTTCTCTCATGAAAGATTCCCCCAATGTTGAAATCCACCAATTACACGCCCTCGTGGAGTGAAAATATATACTATTATATTTCTGATTAATGCTAATTAAACCTGGGGGATTTGATTGAGTGCAGCGTAGATGAGAGTTTTGTTTGAGCGGGGAAATAATTAGTGTAAACACAGAAAATAAATGAAAAGATGAGAACAAGCTCTCCTGAAAGGGATAGTGGATCATTAAGGTTTTACATCAGCAAACAAATGGAATTGTTTGAAAATAATTTGTTACTTTCTTCCTTAAAAGATTGATGAAAACAAAAAAAAATTGAGGTTTAACACGTAACGTATTGAGATACTAGGCTCCTCGTGAGCTGAGCACCATTATTAGAGACCAAGATGACTCGGAGGTGTCATGGAAGAAAATATGAGGTAGTTTGTCTGATGCAAAGGCAGGAAAAGGTGACATCATTTTCTCATGCCCATCTCTGTTCTTTTCTAATAACTTCCACTAAGGAGGCTATGTTTTCAGTGGTGTCTGTCCGTCTGTTTACAAGATTACTCAAAAAGAACGGATTTTCATGAAGTTTTCAGCAAACGTCAAACATGCTACAAGGAACAAGTGATTGGATTTTGGTGGTGGTCCAGTCAAAGGTCAAAAGTCAAAGTCCCAGATCAGTCCGTGCTCTAACTCTGCAGCTGTATAAGAGGAATGTTAAACTCCACAGCTGGACACCTCGTGGGTCAAAGATGACCACTATTGATTTCAAGGCTATGGGGTCAAAGGTCAAGATCACACATAACCCCTTTGTTAAAACCTTGTCTCTGCTCCTACTGGTGACCCTTTTGTTTCCTCCACCAAGGAAGTTCTGTTTTTTGGTTGTGTCCGTTGGTTTGTTTGTCTGTTAGCAAAGATCAGGTAAAAACTAAAGAACAGGAAATATTGGGGTAGGAACAAAAAACATTGGATAAAATTTTGGTGGTGATCCAGATTATGATCTGGATTGTAATATTGTTTTAATCACGCTGTGGCCTTAGCGGTTTGCACAGTCTAAGTGCTTCTACAAATATGTTCATCATTCATCATTAAGGTAACAACTGCAATGCCATTGAAGCACCCAAATTATTATTCAGATATTTTATTTAATAATTTGAAGCACCAGGAGGTAACAGTGTATGATGTTATTGGTAGCAGTCCGGCGTCGACAAAATCTGTAAGAAAACTGTACAAACTGTCCTCATAAACAACATCGGGTCTTTGGTAAAACAAGTGAGTATTATAGCTCAGTGGTACTTCACAGGAGAAACATTATTGATAGGCTAAACGGGTCACAGGATGTTGGATTTTACATGACTGAACTGGCACTTTCTGGCATATCTTTTACAGTTTGTGCAGAATCTGGATTTAAGTTTTATAATTTTCTAAGCTGTTACCAGAAAATGTTCAGCTTCGAGTGTGATGACGTCATTCTGTCTAAACTTTCCAAACTTTCTGTCTAAACTTCTTGCACAGTTTATACATCAAAACGTAGACAATTACACCTTCTTTCACTCGGTGTGTCTTAGAGTTTTCTCTCAGATGTGTGCATCCAAAGTCCCATTGATTTCCATTGTATCTGAGCTCAGAATGTTCCCTTCGAAACCAGAAATGAGGGGTGTTTTGAACTTGTATCTCCCACATAAAACACTTTTGACACAAAAATGGACTTTCTGCCTGTCTTACTACGAGTGCAGTCAGGGATGTGTGGTTACCATGGCGACCCTAATGATCCACTCGCAGCAGTTTTGACATTTCCTTTGATCTTGGTTTTCTTTACACTTCTTATACAGTTTATACATTTGTCAGCTTAGCTTTTTACAAAATTAAGTCCCAAATTACTGTTAAGCTTTATTGTAGAAACTTTCAAGTACGTTGGAACTTTAAGCAGTAGCTGCGTTAGCCTCCTTCAAAATATGCTCTGAAATGTTTTAGTTAATACTATATTTTACCAATACTACATATTTGAATCATTCTATACTGTATTTATTATTCTTGTGATGGACTTGCGACCTGTCCAGGGTGTCCCCCGCCTCTCGCACAGTGACGGCTGGCGATATGGACCATCTCCTTCGTGACCCGATAGGGAAAAACAGGTAAAGAAAATGGATGGTTGTATTTATTATCCAGGGTATTGAAAAACAGTAATCAGCCATGAACAATGATGTCGTTGAACTGATGTGCCAAAGATAGAAGGCACGCCTACGAAAACCATTCATATCCAGTTGTATTTTCTTGGATCCTAGCAGCAGTTTCGAAAGATTAGCTGCCATTATTTTGTCAAATTTGACATTAAATGCGCGTTCGGCGCATTCCGTTTAAACCAATGGTATTTCTCGGATCCCCCAATAAAAGCACTGACATTTAAAGTTGTGTGGTGAAATGTCAAATAAGTATTGATAATGAATGCATGCTTAATAAAGCAGCATGCTGCCACAGTTTCCACCCTAACGGCAGAAACAAGGCATCTTTGACATTTTGGCCTAAGCTACCATAATCTGCTGCGAGTTGGCGTCTCAAATCGTTGCTTATCACTTACTATTATTATTTGTCCTTTGACTCTGCTTGTGTTCAGCAATGCGTTGGGAGACGGCATCCCAGGGGCAGAGAAAGACGACACCGACAGAGCAGTGTTGACACAGCCGCTGTGTCTGCTCGCTGCACAAGGTGTCACTGACTCAGCGGAGCAATGACTTTGCTGAGATAAAGAGAATGTTAGTGACTGATGGTGTGTCAGCACTGACAGTGGTGGTGCTATTTTCAGTTCAACGTGCTGGATTTATTATCGCCCACCTGGGTTTGTCTATAGTGTTAGCCAAATACCCCATGAACCACTGGACAGATTTTAATAAAACCCTCAGAGAGCGTTCATTAGGCGTACATCTACAGCTGAAAATGGCTATAACTTAGATATTGAGCTAAAATTAAGTGGTAGTAGCTGGGAGTCATCCCAGTACAACATCTTTGTCTAAAACTTTGGCAATAACTGTTGCCGTCAACCCGGTCTGTGTGTTAGCAAAATTTCTCAAGAACCACTAGCCAGATCTTAATGAAAGTAATTATTGCATGTATATCTACAAATGACAGCACTTTTTATGAGACAGGCAGAATGGTGGTAGCCTCAAACAAACAGTCATTATGCCAAAACTATAAGTCGGATTTAAACAAAGTCCTGAACCATCAGAGGCAGAAGCATCTGGTCGTGACATGTTTTATGTGTCTATAGTTTTATGTAGGAGATATGACAAGTAAAGAAAGACACGTTATTTCCAATTTTGATGAGAAAAGTTTGGAGCTCAGCTATAATAGGAGTTTGGGTGTGCACATTTTGCATTTCTGGGGTGAATTTAAGAGAAAGCGAAGGTCCTACAGCAGTGAAAAACACCCTGAGGGAAAGAACAAATGCCATCGTTCTGATGTAGGAATTTTGGAACGTTTGGACAGCTCAGCAGTTAGTGTGTGACATGAACACACTCTAAAGTGGAACATTTTGTGTTAAAAACTCTGAACAAAATGGAAAATTTAAACTAACGGCGCAAAAAATATCAATGATGCCAGTTCAGTCGCATAAAATCCAACTTTATGTAACTTGTTTAAACTTTGATTGATGTTTCTACTGGGAAGTTTGAGCTGTAGCGCTCCAAAGAGGGCTGGGTTTTGTCACTCGTTTTGCCAAAACCATATTGTTGTCTAGGTGGTAATTTTTGGCTTTTTTAAAGATTTGTGTCTGTGCTGTACAATGTACTGCTACCATAAGTCATGGCACGCTATACCTGAGTCTTTGATGTATTGTTTGTATAAAGTTTTCCAAACATTTCACCTGATGTTGAAATTGATTCACGACCATCTGAAGGCTGATTACAGTACTATCAGGTACTTTGTCTTTTATTGTGAAAAACACATCGGTTAAAACGTCTTTTAACGCTGCACACATTTTCCACTTTTTATGTATTTCTAAGCATGCGGCAGAATGACAATGAATGCAAGTTGAACATTTTTACAGTGGAAGAACAAACTTGGGGCATATACATAATTGTGCCTCCTGTGTCCTGTGAATAACCTCTTTTCTTACTTTTCTACTTCCAACCATCCCAAGCCACAGACTTCCCAGCTGGATGGCCTAATTGAAGCCATTTTCACGTATAATGTGTCAGCCCCAGAGGAAGCTTATTATAGAAACTGTGCTGACCACTCAGCTATGCTTTAGTCTTCATCTCATGGTCCGGTGACATCTTACAGCGAGGTTTCCTCCGCACTACAGGCCATTCACCATTAGGAGGGAGAAAAGGTACGCTCGCTGTGATGCATGACTTTGTTTGACTTCAGGTGAGTTTGTGTCACACAGACACAATAATGGACTCTGGAGAAATGACTCACGTCAATTCTAAACTAACATTATAATGATCATTTATTGGTTATGTAGAGCCTGGTGTAAACTGGGTAAATATAAAAAAAAACTATAAAATCATGTAAATTCAATGTTTAACATAAGCACTAATTGTAGATATATTGTAGCCCTTAGTGTTTATAGCTTACAATATACCACTCAGCCTTGATAAAACAAAAAAATTCAGTTATTGAACTGAGATCTTTATAATGTAAATCACACTTTATAACCTAAGTTTTACCCCTTTTTTTAAGTAGATGGAAACCAAAACAACAACAACAAAAAAGCCTCTAATCTGATCACACTATTATTACCAAGATAAAGAAAGACAAATAGTTCTTTGGTGAACAAATCGGTTCAATTGGTAATTTTTACGTTTATCTCGGGATCCGCGTTACAGTTTATCACTATTTATTGCCTGGTCCTGAGAGCTTTGTTTAAAACTATTTGGGTTTGTTATTGGACTTAACCCTGTCTGTATGTTAGCAAAATATCTCATGATCCAGTAACCTACTTCAATGAAGCTCTAATCACTGGGTGTTTCTCTACAACTGCTTACCTGTTGGAGCCTTCGAAGGCACAAAACTGACCACAAATCAGTCAGTTTTACCGATATTGAGCTAACTTTTGATGTGGTGGTAGCTGAGAGTTATTCAAAGCTCATACTCTGAGTGTGACATCTCACGATATAGTGTAAGATCAGGCATGATATTATTTCCAAGGTTTGAACAAAACGGCTACAACGCCATCATTTCTCAACAAAAGATGATCTTAGTCTAAAACTTAAACAACTTTTAGCTTATTTTCATCTTTCTTTGCTGTGAGCTGTAATTAATATGCAAAGAAACACTTAGAAAACAGTAGTAGAAAACGTGTTTTTCTAAACTCCTGCTCTTTTATTTACCGTACAGAAAGAAATATCCTGGCAGCTTGATAAAGGTGGAGCGTTCAAGCGACCTCTTGGAGTTAACAAGTCATTAGAAGCTTGACGAATGCATCAACTAAAGTTTGCCTGACCCCTCCGGCCCTTTGCCCTTTAAAAACGATTCCATGTTGGACGGATGTTATATAAAAGTTAAGCAGGAGAAAAGGTCATTGACGTAGCAAAATTGTTCATCTCTCTGTAATTGTGTAATAATGTCAGACTGTTTACTAAAGTGATGTGCTTCAATTTCAGGCTGGAGAAATATGTACCTTCAGTGAAATATTTAAATTGTTACTATACTTCTTCTCATTGCATTTGTATATATTTATGCACAGGTTGCTCCCACTCCCGCTATCAGCGTCACAAAACGCTTCAGTATTAGCCCACTTAAATGGAAGAAAAGATGATACATTTACTGCTGGAACAAAACCAAAGTTGTAGCTGGAGTGGGGTTTTAACAGCTTCTTATTCTCCTCTGAAAACTTGCAGAACAGATTGCTAATGTGAGCTTGAGTAGGCTGGGCTTTCCCTGCTTTTCTCGCACTCAGTTTGTCGCAAACATTAAAAGGTGCTGCCGTTTGGCAAAGACACGGACCTTTCTCACTTTAACGCCGCCGCGTTGTGGAACTACCTCTGCTTCAGCACGAGAGAGGATTTTTCACCGGCCCCCTATTGATCAGCCCCCCTTGTTTCCAATTCAGACTGACAGAGATGGGTCTTAAAGCCGCTCGGAGTCGAGCTTGAGGCACGCTCAAACTCACAAAACAATCAGATCCTAGATGAGGCGCCTCTGCACGGCTTCCCCCTCGAGAAAAACCTGCTTCTGTTCTGCGCGAGTGTCTGTTTCCGCAACTGAGCAACTCCACAAACCAGACAAGACGAGTTGTCGAGGAGCTCGAAACATTCAAATGTTGCTGTTCGTCATCAGCCTCACAGCTTTGATCGTGTTCTGGGATAAAATCGCAACACAACTGTTAATCTTCTGCTCCTGCATCTACACTCGGTCTGCAGATGCCGACAAAAATGCAACTTGGGTTTTGACATTTTTTTTTTTTTTAGAAATACTTTTTGCGATTGCAGCAACGGTTCCCCGGCAGGGGAGTGGAGCCATTAGGGACGAAAATGTGCTGCTGTTTGGCCTGGAAACTTTAGGGGTTTAACAAAGAGAAAACTCTGGGCAAATCGACACTCTTTTTCATGATTAAAAGGCAAAGCTGACCACTCAGCTGCATCCTGTGACTCCGCTCTCAGCTGAGCAGAAAACAGATTCCTATTTTCCGAAGTGGGAGTGAAAATCAGCCGTGATTAATCCTTAACTTTGAAAGCACGTAAAATACACAGCATTGGGAAATCTGACTTAGAGAAAACCTTCAGCTGTATTTTGCCTTCTAAATGTGGTCTTCAGGGCTAAGACTAACTCAAAGTAGGAGAAAAAAAAATTAAACAAAATATGGGGTGCAGCAGTGCACAGAAATCACAGTTCAGTATGTATCTCTGTTTTGGGGTCACAGTTCTGCATTGATTTGGTCTATAAAAGCAACCCCTCCCAGCAACAGAGAAGAAACCAACCACTTGTTAGAGGGAAGGGTTTAAAGTTGCAGGTCGTGAACAAGAAGTCCTCAACTGGTATTGTCACAATAAAATTTTTAACTTAAAAACAAGCATTTTGTTTAATGTTGTGTTCATTTACACAGGGCTTTTGGCATCCAGAGATATTTCCACCAGCACTCATTTTGTTTTTGAATACTTTTAATCTCAATATAAAAGCTTTATTCACGTCATTTCAGCTTTTAAACAAACAAAACAAAATATTTCATTCATTTTGACTTAAAAAACATTTTGACTTCATTCTCAACATTATGACTTTAAAAACGTAAAGGTTATTTTTTCTGAGTCACACTAAAATTGTGCCGTGCCAGAGGGCAGTTCAAAGTGGGTGAATTATGACCCTTTCAGCTTTCCATACGTCCGCTACTCACTCTCCACAGCTGCTGTGGCTCTTAGGGAAACTTTTCCACATAGCTGATTAGAAACGAACAGCATGTTTTCAGTCTCCTGCGTGTCGTTTAAACCAGTCATTCTTGCTTCGCTTTAGTGTGGAGTGCTTTAAAAAGTAGCTTCCTCTGTTGCTTTATTGTTAGCAAAAAGTACATGTACTGTTACACAGTATCTCCACTGATGTGGATTTCCAGCAGTGTACTACACCCTCGTGATTTCTCTTTACCTTTTCTTTCTTCACAACAACGTAAGAATCCAACAAACCATGAACTATATTTGCTTTTTTGTCATGTAGGGCCTCTGGTTGTCATAGCTGTCATTAACTGTTACCATGACAACATGACCCTTAGTTCTGAGTTAGTTAGAGTAGAGATTATTTTCCTAAAATTAGTCCAATTCTCCTGCATTAGACTGGTGACAGTACAGACTGGTTTTTAATCTTCATGTTAAACTGGTTGCATGATCTAGTTTGACACCAACCTTCAAATAATTTTCTAACCATAGCTAAGAAGCATTCTCGCTGTGTTTGTCATTTAGTCTCTTTATACAAACTAAGCTCCTTTCAGCTAGAAGTTGTTGCTTGTCTGAAACACAAATTGTTCGTCTTTACTTTTCTGTTGTGACTCATTTCTCCTCCTGCGCTCGCTCGGTAGCACCAACATATCGTGAAAATTGGATGTCCGTTGGAAAATAATGGCTCCATTTAAAATGTAGAGCGCCTCATTGAGTGGTCACTAAGAAAAAAAAAGAGGCGCTTTCACTCAGAGTGAGTTGTGCCATCGTTTAGTCCTCTCAGTTCATCGATTTGTCCAAATCCACCTGCAGTGGCGTCTGGACAAATCGAGTGCACTACACAATCGAAAAGTAGCACTGTAACAAACCAGAAAACAGCAATCAGGCTTCCTTTAGGATGTTTTGAATGCTGTTTAGATACAAAAGAAAAATCGAAGGCCTAAAATTCCTTGAAGGAATGCACATCCTCTGCATTTTTAATACAAAATGGCTGCCACAGACACATTTTGCAAGATGTGCCAAGCCAATGCTTGCAGCTACTACCGCATACCTCAAAACCACCTCATTATCTGTGATTTTGAGTATGTTAGAGCTATCTTTGTGTTGGTAAAGGTTAGATTAGTTGTGGCTGACATGTTGAAACATGTTTGCACCAAAAATCAGTTGTAGAGGCTTAACCAGTGATTACTTTCTGAAAGTCTCATCATCATCCGTCCAGTGGTTCATGAGATAATTTGCTAACAGACATTGCCGGCTGTAAAAGTTAACGCCACAGATTCTTAGCAAGGACGTTGAGCAAAGAATAGCGCTCTGAGCGTGAGGATGACTTTCAGCTACTACCACACCAAATCTGAGCTGATTAGCAGTAAAACTGACTGAGTTACAGCCATTTTTGCGTTCCCTGAGGTCACTTAGCTGTGGTGGCCATGCTGAATTGGCTTGACTCCAAAGGTTAATCAGCTGCAGATGAACATCCGATGATTACTTTCTGACAATTTAGTTCTAATTCGTCCAGAGGTTTGTGAGATGCTGACACGACAGATAAACGAACACACACACACACACACACACACACGCACACAAACAATATTACTCCGCCTTCGCCTTCACAGTTCTTTTTTGGTTTAGCTTTAATTAATTTCTGTCACTTTATCACCTCATTGTAACTGTGCTCGCCTGTTTCCGTCTGATGTGACTGGAACACAGATGCGGTCTCATAGCCTACGGGCTGATTTCAGCTCTCTGAGAGCCTCCGGGCTCCTCTGGTTTTGTCTGTGTTTATACGACTGCGTGTTGCAGTTTTTTGTTTTTGCCGAACAACTTAACACCAAACCGTCCAAATTCCCCAGGAGCACCCGGAGTCTCGCAGCCCTAGCTGTCTAATCTAACGATGACTCCGCTGTGTGCAGGTGACATACAGAGCTCCAGCTGCAGCCGGCTGCTTTTGTGAAAAACGTCTGGAGAAAAAAAAAAAAACGCCTGTTATTTGGGTCACGTCTGTTCAGGTGTAATGGAGTTGCTCAAATGGTGTACTTTTAGTCATCTAATGGGCTCATTTTGGCCTTTTGTGTGCAAAAAAAAAAATACATTTCCCGTAATAATATGGCCATCCGTCCGCAGGCGTTGTGCGCCGGGGCTTGTTTGTGCCTTTGCAGCTCCTCTGCGGCGGGGTTTTTTTCGCTCCAAAACCAGGTTGCTGATCACTGAATAATTCAGCGTATTGGAAGGAAACGGTAACAGGCATTTCTCGGGATAAGAAATGAAGTTGCTAACAGTTGCATCACGACACAAACACTTTCTGCTCCTAACGTTACAAAAGAACATTCTCCAAATCTGAGAAAACACTTTCCTTGTACATGTTAACTGCATTTTGCATCACGGCGCTGAGCTCTTGCAATCTCTGCACTTTCCAGCACTCCTGCTGCTGTAGATGAAAACATCTGACATTTTTTTTGTTTTCTTTTGTTAGCAACACATTTGTCACAAATGAAGACAGTTATTCGACACCGGAAATGTGCTTATGATTAAACATTTTGAAGCCTTAAAACGACCAAGCAAAAGATCACTTCCACTGCAGCACAGTTTTCACCACTAATTTTCATAGGTTAGCCATTTTTTTACGCTTGTTAGGTTTGTATGAATTAACGCCACAGAAAACTGCCAAGGCACAAATGTAACTGCAGTGTAGGTGGGTAAGCCAAATAAATATTGATGCATTTAAAGAGCTTCACAAAAAAAGAAAGCCAAATGTGTTTGTCATTATCTTTGAACTGCTCATTTCCCCTCCTAGTGAGTAATCACACACAATAATTGTGTGTCATGCTTGAAAATGGATCATTAATCTGTGAATGATTCAGCTGCTAATGTCTTCAAATTGAAATAAGGGAGACGCGTGCTGTAGGATTGCTGCGTCGCAGGTTCGTGTCGTTAGAGAGCGAAAAAAGCTTTTGGTGCGGACGGCTACATTAATGCTGCTAGGTGTCATGGGTAACGAGCTCGCCCGGCGATAATGAGCGGAAATTTAGGCAGGCGGGCGCCAACGATCGCCTGCTTTTTCGGGTGGACGTGGAAAATGAAATAGGTTGCTTTTCCCGGAAGCTGGGGGGTTTCTCGCTTAATAACCTCTGTTCCAGTTTCTTGTTCTGCAAAAACCTTGGTCTTTAGTGGGTTTATCATTCGGGGCAAAGAGTAACTCGTGACGCTCGAACAGAATGGGAAATGCTCTCACTGTTAGGGAAAAAAAAAAAAAAAGCCTGAAGGTGGAATATCTGGAAACTGATGGCCTGCTCTAAATGCAGTTTTAGGTCAGGATATATATTAATCTACTCTGGCTCGAACAAATACTGTTGGGTTCTGAAGACGTGTTACTGTTTAGATACCGGAGGTCATTAAAGCCAGGGGATGCACCTCTTTTTTCTTTTTATTAAAGAAATTGTTGTCTTTGTTCTGGCTTTTACTTTTGTTTAGTGGTCTGCTTTAAAACTCTATTGTGTCGCCTGTGGGACAAACAATGACTACTAGAGTTTACAATTATGTTTTTCTTCCTGCAGAATTTCTTGTGCGTTTAAATAAAGACACGTAAAAATATCAAATGGTAACATATAACATTTGACCACTAGATGGCACTAGAGCTTCCACGCTGCCCCTTTAATGTTGTAACATTAGTTTGGTCTCTGTAATGATGTTATATTTCTTTATTAGGGATGTAACTGTATGTATTTATACCTTACTGTCAGAGTACAGCGGTCTGGGATGGGTACAGCCACTGCTTATTGTCACTTCCCTGTGTTATCATTGGTTTAGTCCTGTTTTATAGTTTCTTTTGCATCTGGCCTTAATGAGTTTTATTTAGGGAATATGCATTCCTTTAAGGAATACTAGCCCTTTAATTCATTTTGTCATTCATTTAAACCTCTTTATGATCATCATCTTTAAATTTAGGAGTGGTGTCACCAACACCTGTCTGCTTCAAGACTTTTGTCTCCACTTGGGCCCTCCACTCTTTATTATCTTGGTTTTGAGGCACTCATATCTCTTCAGAATAATGCAGCCTTTTTTTTATGAATATTGTTTATTGTTCATTGAATCGTCAACAATATGAAGAAAATGGTAAGTAGACAAATTTGTTGTAGTTTTCTTTTTTTTTTTTAGACTAATAGCTGATGAAAAACATTTAAGAGGGGTGTTTTTGTGGAAGAGATGTTTTGAATGTTCGCACTGGAAAATACTGACACACTTTATGTCACTGTTGGGCTGAAACCTTCCATTTCCAAAGCTGCAATTTTCCAAGAATTGAGCAAAAAAAAAGTCTTATAAAATAAGTGTTTGTCAAAGTGTGTGTTTGTCTGTGTGTATGGTCTATTAACCAAACAGATACAGCAATCATGTTGTATAGATGCAACGTTTTTTGTGTAATAAGATAAGATATCAGCTTTGTATTTAATAACTCCAGCTCTTTTCCAGCATCTTACTTGGCACTAATGGAGTTACAGGGTTAAGCCACAAGCTCATTCTGAAGCAGAGGTGAAGGCTGACCGAGAAACGTTCATTTAGGCAAAAACATGAAAGTAGAGAAATATGGAAATGTGAGGTTTTTGCTTCACAGAGACATTAGCTTGTCAAAGCAGGTGCTAACCAACTAGGTTCAAATTTTTTAGTAACATCATCTTTCAAATCACACAAACAGAGGAGTGGAGTTATGTTACTAAGTTATTAATTTAATCTTATTATTAGATAAAAGGTGCTGCACAGGATCAGTGAAAGTGCATGTTCAAAAATACTCCCAGTTCAGATTAAAAAGCTCATTCTTTTTTTTTTTTTTGACTGATGTAAAAATTTGCATTCACTGTGTGATAATTTCTTTGTAAAATATATCATTTTTGTCTTTTGTTTAATTGAATTGTTAGCCCAACCGAAACAATAGTGTCTGTGTGTCTGTGGGGCTTTGCTTCTCTTAACTTTCTCTCCCATCTTTTCTGTTTTTCTCCTCTTTTTTTTTTTTTCCTCTGTCAAGCACACATGCAACCAAACTCCCACATGCAATTTCATTTTCCTGCCCTCCTCCTTCCTCCTCTTCCTTCTCCTCATCCTCTCCCCTTCCTCTATCTCACAGGCAATTTCTCAGTGCCTTTTTCTTTTCTTTTTTTATTAACTTCCTACTCTTCTCCACCCCTCACCTCCTCCCTCCTTTCTTCTCTTCTCTTGCTCCTTTCATCTCCCAGCCTCTCTCCGTTTGACCATCTCTCTCTGTCTCTCTCTCGGGGGGCAGATCTGTCTCTGTGGCTCTCTGCAGATCAGGAAAGGACATCCTCTCAGTTTATTTCAAGTCAGCCTCAGCCTCCCGGTGCTCCAGGACGCAGCGTGTGTGACAGCTCGACAAAGACAGCCAGGAGGGAGCAGACCAGTCTGATCTACATATACGTTTGTGTTAGAGTGTGTGTGTGTGACTAAGTGAGAGGGGACGAGGTTTTCAGCCAGGCCTCTATCTGCATCTCTCTGCAGACGGCAAGAGTTAATTTCACCCTGGCAGCAATCACGGCCCCGTCTATAAATCCATGATGAGAAGCTGCCATGTTGATTAGTCGGTGTGAATTCAGCTCACACCAATTAAATCGGCTGGGTGTGCTTCTCTAAATCATTTCAGAACATATGTTTTTTTTTTTTTTCTACAGGTTGGTGGGGAGACTGTAAATAAAGCTATGATGGAGGAATCATTGAACGCTGCCTTAGTTGGCCCTAACGTGAGAGACCTGCGAGGGCAAACGGTTAGCCTGGGAGTTGAACATGTGAGACTCCTTGCATTAATAATGCACAATGGAGGATTTGGCACGGCGTAACCGTTGCAGTATCCCACAGCAGAGTCCAGGAAAATGAAGGGTGTCCTCAGACGTCAGAATATGCTCACCGCTATCAGTAATAGGCTGTAAAACATTTATGACATGTTGTAAATGAGCGTTTTTATTGCTCGACTTCATTACTTGGATGCTTTTAATTGTTTTAGCCCCTCTCTGATTGCTTTTTGCAGGGTGTAACGTGATGACACAAGTTTACCTGATGTTTCTGCAGATAATACAGTAGGTTGCAGAAGTGTTCACCACCCTGGCATTGTCTCTGTTTTGTTGCCTTACAAACTGGGTTATAAATTGAATTTTGTTGTTTGTTCGTTCCCAGACCCACTTTTTGCAGCCGTTACAGCAGCAAGTTTCTTCAGGCCCGTCTCCATGGTCTTGGTTCATCGAACCACTGGAATTTTTGTGCAGCTCCTTCAGGTCGGATGGGTGCTGCTTGTGTTTGACAGAGATTCTCAGTTTGAGAATCTCAGAGGTCTAAGCTTTGACTGCATCATTTCAGGACATTTGACTGTTCTGCCTTAAGGAGCGTTGCTTCAGCAGTGTGTTTAGGGTCATTGTCCCGCTGGGAGGTGAATCTCTGTCCCAATTTCAAATCTCTGGAAGGCTCAGACAGGTTTACCTTAAAGGTTTGTTTTATGTTTTGCTTCCTGCATTTTTCCGTTAACCCTCCCATGGCCTTCGGAACAAATTGACCCAAAGCTACAAGGGCTTCTCTACCTCTCTCTATCTCTTTTGAGGGCTTTCAGGAGGGTTAACTATGACCAGTTTCCCAGTCCGTGCTGATAAAAGACAATGTGATGCTGCCACCACCATGCTTCACTGTGGAGATGCTGTTCTCAGCATGATGAGAGGTGTTGGTTTGCCTCAGACATGGTGTTGTCCTTGATGAGCATTAATACTATTACTGAAGTATTTATATAAGTCCATTACTTATAATCAAATTAAAATTCCATTGAAATTCCAGGTTGCAAGGCAACAAAATAGAAGGAATACAATGGGGGTGAATACTTTTGCAATCTATTGTGAATGCACATTTAGGAGCTTTAGCTGTCTCTTAACCCCTACATCACTGTACCAGGGGCAGCAGCACTTTCTGCCAACAAGATCAATCCAAGATAGGGACTAAGGTGTTAATAGTAATCTAATTGTGAATGTTAGTGTTTTCCCACAATGCTTCTCTAACTGTTGTTGCACCGTGTTGGAGTTAAGCCCGTTATCAGAAATTCAGCCAAGATGGAGGTTTGATATTTTTAGACGCGCTGCTCAGCCATCAGCTGGTGCTGATGTTCCACGGCACGGCGCTTTATGTAATATCGATGGATCTGTGTGCTAACCTGCCGAGTTTCAGTCAGGATTGTTTGCACTGTGCAAAAGCAGTATGATCCTTCAACGTTTCAATACATTTCACCCAGGACTCTCCACTAAGACAATCTCAATATTTTCTCTGGTGTAGTGAGGAGAGATTTAACACCACAATCTATTTCCACACCTTGTCCCCCCCCCGCCCCCCATCCTCTATCTAATAATCATTTACTGCCGCCACACCTTGAGATTATTTCTTCAGCTTTGTCATCAACAGAATTTGTTCTTGAGCTCTAAAACATTCCCTTCTCCCCTTCCTGTCCCCTCCAATGTTTCTGCTCTCTTGCTCTGAGAATATACAGCTCATTGAAACAAAACTCCATTTCTTGTGAAAATTGATTTAGATAAAAGCAGTTTAATGTATATCTGCATGCTTTAGTATGAGATAGAGTAAACATAAAAAAGTTGTGAAACAAAATTGATTTGTTGTTTGTTTTTCAAAGATTCACTAACAGTATGAACAGATTTGTCAGTACCGTTAAAGAAATGATTAATCTTTGCATTATAGACATACATCAAACTAAGTGTTTGACCTTAATTAGTGTCACAGGTGCCTTCAAGTTTTTATTCAGCCTGTTTAAAGGGAACAGACAGCCACTGGGTAGTTTTACCACTCTGAACATGGAGCAGAGAAAGTAAGGATGAAAGCTATCTGAGTAGATATCCATGTTAAAGGTAAAGGCTGCAAAACCATCTCCATGGAGCTTTATGTTCCTCTGATCACAGCTGACAAGATTATAAAAAGTATAAAGTTCATGGGACTTTAGCCAACCTACCAGGATGTGGACACAAGAGGAAATGCAACCCCAGGTTGATCAAACAGATAGTTCAGATGGTAGAAAAAAAGCGAAGAAACCATCCACAACCATTCAAGCTGAAGCCCAAGGTCAAGGCATGTCACTTTCTGATCACATCTGTCACATTTTGACTCATAATGGGTTCCCGGGAAGAAGACTCAGGAGGGAAACACTATTGGCAGAAAAAGGCAAAAAAAATAAAAAAATAATAAAAAAAGCCAGACAGAAATCCACCAAAATCCACAATGACAAGCCCCAAAGTTTCTGTGACTGATGAGACAAGACTGGAGCTTTTTAGCCATTCACATCAGTTGTGGTTGTTTGATTATTGTGGAAAGTACCAACAGATTTATCCGTATGTGTACTGTATGTATATAAATCTCTAATAACATCAGCGACAACAGGGAGCTGTAGGCAGCAGGTAACTGGATCTGTCAGATCATTTTGTCCCTGTCGTCTGCCTCATTCTTCGGCTAGATTTCCTGCCGAAAATGCGTCTTTGATTCAGCAAACAAGACAGGATAAAGAAAAACGGCCGTCAAGCACTAAGACCATTAACAGGTGGAGATACTGCCGTTGTTGTACTTTTAACCACAAGCTTTGATTTATGAGGGTTTCAAATTTAGCTTTTCTGGAAAAAAAAAAGAACAAATGACAATGGCATACCAGTGGAAAAGCAAGAACAAAGCACAAATTTCAAGATCAGCCTCACAGTTTATCGTAGGAAAACATCTCTGGATAGATTTTCATTGCTCCTAAAGAAATCGATATCTTCCATCTATTGTTCGCTCAAGTTATGAGCTATTCTCATTTTTGGTGAATATATATATATTTATATGTACATATAAAAAAAGAATTCATTAAATAGATTGCACAGGCCTGGTAAAATGTATGTAAATGTGTTCCTCCATGACAATGAGAACAAACCAATACTCACAAACAGCGCCTCTGCCTGTCCCCACCAAGCACAGGCCCCTCCTCTTCCTCTGTGTTCCCGTCCTCCGGGGGGTGGGGGGGTTGTCTGTGCTGCCAAGGCAAGCCTTTCGTCTCGGGGCCTGACTGGAAACGGTGGCGTTTTTTTGGGGGGGGGGGGTCA
>JAOXNZ010000091.1:21607674-21632234 GCA_028566095.1 Kryptolebias brasiliensis
CTAACATGCATGTTTTTGGTCTGTGGGAGGAAACCGTAGTACCCGGAGTAAACCCACGTGTGCACAGGGAGAACATGTAAACTCCACCCAGAAAGGACCCAGGTCGGGATGGGATTCTACAACCATTTTGCTGGGAGGCGACAGCTCTAACCACTGCACCGCTGTGCCAAAAATATCCATTAATTATTCTTTTAATTGTCCCTAAGGCCATAAAAAGCCAGACTTCTTAAAGTTCTTATCACTAAATGTGCCAAAAACCTGTTTAAATGTTTTGAACGTAACTCTTCCAGTCTTTAAATTATTAGTAGTAATAGAGTCATCTGCTGTATTCCTCCCCCTGCCGCACTAAACACATGCTCTGATTCGTTTTTCTTCACCAACACATAAAGTACAACTAGTTTTTACTCAAGATAGGAAAAGAGCAAAGTTGGATGAGCTGCTAAATTAGTGGAGTGTAAAAGTGTGTTCACACTCGGAAGGTTACAAAACAACTTTGTTTCTCTGTGGGAAGAGTGAGGTAAAAATAGCAGAGCCCAAATTTTATATTTTTAAGAGCCTTAGAAAAAAAGAAAAAAGATGTGCTGAAGCTTTTTTAAAACAGAATTTCTCATTTGAGGCTCATATTTTGGGAGAAATAAAAAAGCAAAAGGCAAATGTTGTGTTAAAGAATATGAAGCTTCATCTCTGTACGGTTGAGTCCTGAAAAATAAAAAAATATTCTTAGCTACAGCTGTTAATTGATTTTGTGCAACAAACTGGTAAAAAGGGATTGTTTTATTTTAGCGATGCAGATTAACAACAGTCAAACGAAGAGTGCAGGCACACCTGAATCCCAAAACACGGGTGTCTTTGGTTGCTTTGTGTTCAACGCACGTCCACTGTTTAGAAAAAAATCAGTTTCCTTGTCAACTCCAAATGACACAAACACATTAAAATGGTCCAAACCACTGCAGCAAACACAGAACCCACATTGAAGTCAAGTGCATAAAAGCAAATGTGACCCAGATTTATTACCAGCCACGTCCTCATAAACATCAGGCAGTCATTAAATGAGATTTGACCAAACGGATCTGCATGCTGGTCGGCTGGAACCACTCAACGTGTACGTGTACGGTGAAGAAATGATGCTGAAGAACTGGTGAACAATGAAACAGGCTGATTGCCTTAAAAACAACAACAGCAAACTAAAAGAATCACCTTACAGTCTTTGAAAGACAACATACCACCCGCTGCCTTTCATCTTATGGTCAAACCTTGAAAACATTATGCAAAATCACAGTTAGAATATGTGTTGTGAATGACTCTCAGCTACGACCACGCTGCATGTTAGCTCAATATCTGTAAAGATTCACTGAGTTAAAATTGACAGAGTTAAAGCAATTTTTGTGTTGGCTAATGTCTATCAGCTGTGGGAGCCATCATGAATTAGATTGTTAATCAGTTGTAGATCTACATCCAATGATTATTTCCTGAACGTTTCATTAAAATCTATTCAATGGTTCATGAGATATTTTGCTACAAACAGAGTTGACTCCAACAGTTAATGTTAAAGCTTTAAGTAAAGATCTTGCACAAAGAGTAGTATTTGGAGTACGTGTTGTGAATGTCTCCCAGCTACAACCACACCACATTTTAGCCTAATTTCTGTAACATTGACTGAATTATGCCATTTATGTGTTTTCTAAGATTGATTAGCTGTGGTGGCCATCCTAAATTGGAGTGACTCCAAAACCCAATCAGCTGTAGATGGACATCCAATAATTATTTCCTGAACATTTCATTCAAATCTGTCCAGTGGTTCATGAGATAATTTGTTAACGGACGGACAGAGTTGACTCCAAATAGTTAACGGCGAAATTTAAACAACGATCTTGTGCGGTCTGTTAGCACTCAGAGTATGTGTTGGAGATCAGTCTCAGCTACTACCACACCAAACTTTAGGTGAATGTTGATAAACATATAGCCATTTTTGTGGGGGGTTTTTTCAGGTCAGCAGCCATCTTGAGACTTAAACATTCTCATCCACCTTCGTGTTTCTGTGGCAGGCGCTAAAACTGTTAGGATCTCACATCTGACTTTGCTTCAGGTTTTGGCTAAAACAACGAAACAAACTGCTCTCAGCCACCAACATCTTTAAAACACATTTAAAAAACCAAAACCAAAAAAGGAACATGCTTTTTTGTTACTACTATTTTCTGAGCAGTTTGGTTCAGTGCTCCTCAGCTTGACAACCACTTCCCGTCACTGTGGCAACAACATCACAGACATTACCACCAAACAGATATTTAAGATGCAACACTGTGACCCTCACTCTCTCTCTCTCACACACACACACACACAAGAAGCAGGACCCAAAGCGGTGGTCCCGCTGATTGCAAACAATATGAGGCATCTCAAGGCTGCCGAATACAGTTTGTTCTCCATCGTTCTTTATTCCACACAGATATTTAGAGCTCTCGCCGCATTGCTCCCATTTAAACAGGCGCCTCTGAGCTCATCTGCATTCTGGTCTGTACCTGCGCTGACCTCTGACAGCTACAAATTACTCAGGAGGAGCTGTGGGCAGGACCGACTCTGGCCTTCCAAACCCCTCACCAGGAGCGCCGCACGCCGACCTCCTCTAAATTAAAGGTACAGTCACCTCAAGAAGCCGCATTCGCACAAAGCGGGTAATTCCCTGCCCTTTTGGGCACTAACTAAGCAGCTCCTTAGAGGAGTCACAAGGTGGAGAAACAGGCTCCATGTTCTGCACCCTTGTCAGCCATCTTTTGGGCCAGCGAACATAAAGATCCGAGCTCTGCGTGGGAATGAAACGCGAGCCGCGCGGACCCAGAAATCCATATCCATTATCATTGCATGCATGCTTTTCATTTGCAGCACGGCGGAGCTGAAGCCGCATCGATCCGCTTCCCATTTCCCAGCTTCGAACGAGGTGTAAAAAGGGTGTTTTCTCCTCTGCTGTTTTTGAATTTAACATGATTGAGACCACATTTGGACACTGCCAATCAGTCACACCGTGGTTCAATAAACAGCCAATGAACTGAGGAGTTACTGTCTGCTGGTTTGTAGTATATGGAAAAAAAATGTTACTCAATTCTGTTTAGTTTTTGTCAGAAATAATATATCTAAAACTGTGAGGGAAAAAAAGAGAAAAGCACAGCACATATATACATATACAACTTCAACAAAAAAAATAATCATAATAAATCTACAAAAACAAGAAAACTTCAGGACAGAGTTCTCTGGAAATTACAACATCCCACTTTGTCAAGTTGCTAGATATACGTCAGCACAGCGCCACCTTTGGTCAGAAAGCTCAGTAGTCATTTGTGGAACAGAGGTCAACCTTTCCATAATATGTACTTGTTTGACTTTCTATTCAATTATAGTCGGGGGTTTCAGGTCTTTCCAATTTACTGTGATTAGGTTTTTTTGCAACCAATAATAATATACCTATTATATGTCTTTGATTTGAATTTCTCATTTAACATAACCCCCAATAGGTAAAACAGAGAACTTGATGGAGCCTCCAGTCCCAGAATTTTCTCAAGCTCCACCTTGATATCTCCCCAGTATGTTTGGATAACAGCCCAATCCCAGACTGTGTGTGTATGGTCACCTATTTTCCCACATTTCCTCCAGCAGCATGCAGTCCAGGGATCCTTTACAAAATTAAAGATGTTCAGACGGGTGTGAAAATACCTAACTTTCAGTTTGCAGTCAAATTCCTTCCATATTTGATTGTTAATCCCTCTATGGCTGTCTTTCCACAGGTTGTCCCATACTTCATCTTCTACCAAGACATTTAACTCCTATTCCCATTTCTCTTTTAGAAACCAGGTATTCTGGGTAATACCAAATGAGAGCCTCTTATACAAATTAGAGAGTTGGGCTTTTCTTTTCTATAATGGAAATAAATTGCTCTATATCATCTGGAACATTATTAATTCTCTCTTTGTCTTTATGATTCATAATGTAGTACATAATTTGGAGATATCTATACATACCATTTGCTGGAAGATCCAATTTTTTTGTTTGTTTTTAAAAAAGATATTCTGACCATTTTCAAGTCAGGTTCGGTGAAAAACTTGTGAAGAATTCAAATCTCGTACCTTAGCATGAGATGTCACGCTCAGATAATGTCTTGTGACTGACTCTCAGCTACGACCACACCAAACTTTAGCTCAATGTCTGTAAAGCTGACTGACTTATAGACACTTTTTGACGGCTAATGTTGATTAGCTGTGACCCAGGTTGACTCCAAAAGTTAATCAGCTGGAGCTGAAAGTCATGTTTACATTCTGAAAGTTATTGCCTTTCTCCTTCAGCGGCAGGTGACAAAAATATCATGCTATTTTACAGACCTTTACATTAAAAATCTATATTTATTTATCTAACAGAGGCCTCAGAAGTGAGGTGTAGCTCTTCTGGTGCAACCCTGGGCACTGCCAGCAAGAAAAAAACCCTCAGTATTTCTGCTGAAATACCCATGTAAGGCAAAACTGACAACATTGTAAAGGTTGTAAAACACTCAGATATTTCGCCAGACTGGAGATGTTTTAAGACGTCAGCAGTCCCCTTTGGTCTTGGCTGCTTTTGGACAAGCCGTTACCTTGTCAGTCGTGTCAAACGTAAGCCCTTTTCTTCCAAACAGAGGTCCTTCAAATAGCTATCTACGACAGGTAAGATGTTAGCTATTAGATATTAACTCTTTTCACAAAAACCCCACTTCGAAAAGGCCAGAATATTCCTTTATCAAGAATACCATTTAACCACAAGGAAAACCTACAGTTCAGCTGTGTAAAGATTCTGCCATTAGCTGTATCATCAGGCTGAAACTAACAAGTTTCTTACTTTAGTGAGGGCTGGAAAAAGATTTGTTAACAAATGTCACATGCCTGATTTACCTCCTTTCAACCAGGCAGTGTGTGTGTGTGTGTGTGTGTGTGTGTGTGGGTGTGTGTGTGTGTGTGTAGAATGCAGAACTAAACAAAATGAAAGACACTGAAAGTAAATGTGACACATTTACCTCTGATTAGGCCTAATTTAAATTCAGAGATCCAGCTTTCTTACTTGTTAAATCTTCTCAAGTTAATTTTATCAATGAATTGAAACACACATGGAGATATCAAGACTAATGGACACCCCCTACCACACACACACACCCACCCACCGACACACACACATCCTGTTCAGTTAATGGAAATGTCAGCCTCACAAGAAAAGTGTAGAATCAGGTCCTCCCTCTGAAATTCCTATTTGTAGAGGAGTTTTAACAACCCTGTTGGGCTTTTTTGACGGCTAGCTTCTGATCAGACGCCACAAATAAAAATTAAAAAAATCAAATATTTTTATGTATTTGAACAACATGAGCAGCACAGACGACCCCATCCCTGTCTCCATCTGAGTCAAAACATAAAACCCTGCCAACGCCTGGTCTTCCTGAGTCGTAGCCTCCCCCGCCTCCACCCATCTACGACAGATGACTCCTCCCAATGTCCTTTTGATGTGCGGACAAGTACTGAGTGACACAATCATAAAGCAGTCAATTAAATACACCTCCGCTGAGCTGTCCTTCATCATAGCTTCCTCCCGTCGAGCAAATCAGACAGCAGGAACAAACTCAAAGTTCACTATAAAATGAAAGCTGTTTGTGAAGTTGGAAGTGCAGATTTTATTAAAATGTTTCTTTATGTGCTCATGGTTATGGCAAATGTCTGAACTGCAACACTTTGATGCAAACTTTACGTTTTACGGGAGCATTGGTAACACATGTACGTAGCTGTTGTGGTTATCTTGTTCTTTAGATTCGTGTTGAGTTTTGGATATTTGTGAGCATGAACCCATTTTCTTTTGTTAGATTGGATCTTCTTGGGCTTTTGGTAAGGTTACTTCCTGTTTCCTACTCCCACCAGGGTTCAAGATCTTTGTTTAAAACCTTAACATACAAGAATGCAGGTGATTTGCATTCCTTCAAGGAATGCTACTTTCTTTACATAACGTATAGTTATAGTCAGATAACTTTGTTACTTGATCTTTCCAGTTATATTAAAAATTCTGTTTCGGATGTTCCTTCTGCCAGCTAGTGATATTCTCGCAAGATTTTTGTGCGAGCCGTTAGGAGCTTAACAATGCAAACACCCTTGCATCCATATTACTTTTGGATCAGTTCTCCGGCGGCAAACGGCGAAATGCGCTGCAAATACATGAATGATGCAAACTCCAAAACACACAAAGATCAATAAGAAAAAGCAACAGAAAAACGCTGCAAAAGAAAAATGCTGCAATCACAGAAAATAGACAGAAGCAAAAACGTATGACCAACAAAACAAATACATAGGAAAAATGATGCAAATGCAGAAAAAACTAACAAACAAATAAAACCCTTGAAAACAGCAGCAAGTAAGAAATGCTGCAAACTCACTCCACAACATGGAAGTGCACCAGACCACTAGGGGGCAGACTCAGCAGTGTCTTCCGGCCCAGTGTTGACCCAGTGCTGGCAGCGAGGTGTCGGTCAGCTCACCTCCATGTCTCCCTCCTCCTAAACACAATGGTTCACTTTGGGATCATCATCAAATTACCAAACCAATGACACTTGATAAACAAAAATTAAATAACCTCCATATTAGCGTTCCGTTCAGACGTCTTCTGTTTTCACACCAGCCAAACGGGTGGCAACCAAATACCGTAAATTGACAGACCTCTGACACAAACCCGGAAGTCTAAGCTGGAACTGTGCACCAGGCTTCCCTGCCAGCTGGTAAACCCCTCCATGGAAACGAACTGGACAATACTGTTGCTAAAATAAAAAAACAAAAAAGCTGTAAAACGCTTCGGATAATTTTTTCTCAGGTGTTGACTTTTGTCGATTTGCGTAGTTCCCACCTCGCTGATGCATGGTCAGATATTCATTTTTGTAACACGTTCAGCTGCGATTCCTTACTTCATGCTTAAAAGAAAGGTCATGTAACACCATGACTGTGTGTGGAGGAGCAGCTCCACATTGTAGTGCGCAAAAAAATACAACATGGCAGCGCCTGTAAAACGGGAACTCGTGGCTTAAGAACAACAGAAGAAACCAGAGAAACTTGGTCTCTCGTTATATGTCTATGGTGGAAATAGTGAGCTGATTTGTCTCTTTAAAAAAAAAAAAAAAAAGTAGCTTCTGTGATTTCTTACCAGGTTTGTTTTTATGTTCTTGTGATCCATGATTAACAATTATCGATAACAACAATCACACAGTATGTCTTCGAAACAAGTGTTTTTGGCGTCTTTCTTCCCCTGCTCAAGGTTAGACTTGCAAATCATTTTGGTCTGTTTTGCGTGTGGCGCCACCTTTTGAGTGGGAGTTTTATCGCTTACGCCAGTGGTGTCCAATCCTGGTCATGGAGGGCCGCTATCCTGCACGTTTTGGATCTTTCTCTGCTTTGACATGCCTGATTTGAATGACTGAGTGCTTGACAGGCTTCTGCAGAACTTGAAGACCTGCTGAAGAGCAGGGAAAACACCTAAAACGTGCAGAATAGTGGCCCTCTAGGACCAGGAGGGGACACCATTGGTTTACACAGTCTGCGCAGTGGCTCGGCTGCACGCCGCCATTTGGTAAAGAACACGGCGGACTCTCTGAGACAAGTGCGGAAAACAGAATTTGTGTCACACAGACCTCGTCGTTGGGTGGACAGATGAGCGGGCTGAGAGTAGAAGATAATTTTGTTGTCTAAGGCCTGTACTGCCTTTGTGCCGATTTTGCTCTTCTTCCCGCGTCGCCATGTGCAGCTCAGACAGGCTAAACATTTCACATGGCACCCAGCCTTGCTTATCCTCTTACAGTCATCCTGGTGAGGCGTAAAGGTTTTAATTGGTTAACCACAGCCCTCGGAATATCAGCTCGTCTGTCATTAGTCAGGGAGCCAAAAGGCTGCGAGAGCTTCAGCAGTTGGTCGCCCAAGCTGGGGGCTGATGGTCGTCCACGCTGCTTTGTTGCTAACTACAGTTAAAAGAGCCCTTCCCGTGCCCATCCATTTGTTCAGGCATGCCTGCGACACAACCCTCATCTTGTTCGTCTTCAACAGGAAAAGGCTGCTGTTCTCACTGATTCTTCAGCAGTAAATACTCGACTTGTCAGATGCGATCAAAAGCGTTTGATTTGAGCCGCTTCACCCACTGCTCTGCAATCAGGGTCGATCCGTTCAGGAAAAGGAGGACACAGCTCTGTTTTCTGCCAAAACTGCAGCCTCCGGACGCGTCGATGCAGCCGTAGCACACAGCTGCATATCCCATCGACTCTGGCTCCGTTCATATCATTAGCTTGTAGCATGTAGTAAATCACACAATGGCGTTTGTTTCAGGCCTCCAACCTGCTGGGTGATATAACTCAACTCTTCTCCTCGTCGCGAGCGTTATTCTGTCTGCAGCTGTGCTCAGTGATGATGCAACACTGATCTGCTTGTAACCGCGCACAGGCTCTTGGCATCCGTTCAGATCATGTCGTTGCAACTGATTTAGTGTCTATGCATGCAAGAGACAAAAGACACACACTGTATGTATGTGCTGTTGCACACATTTACAGAGACAGGCGCATGAAAAACAGCTCACTTCAGCTCTCAGAGTAATTATCTTGCTGCTGAATGTTTCAGTGATTTCATAGCTACAATAATTAATCTTTTCCTTTGTTTCATTCCAGACACACTAGGTTTCTACGAGTTAACATCTCCGCATTTAAGCGAACCGAAAGGAAGCGTCCCAGCTGAATTAAAAAATGGAAAAAATAGAATTTCTCGAAGAAAAGCCTGAAACAAGGATCTCACACGATCTGTTAGTGGTTGAAGCGTGTGTTGGTGATGACCCTCAGCTTCTACCACACCAAATCTTGGCTCCATGTCTGTAAATTTGATTGAGTTAAAGCAAATTTTGTGTTTTCTTAGGTGGTTTAGCTGTGGCAGCCATCTTGGATTGCATTGACTCCAAAAGTTAATCAGTTTTAGATGTATGAACAGTAATTATATTTTTAGAGTTTCATTAAAACCAATCCTGTGGTTCATGAGATATTTTGCTAACAGACAGACAGGCAGGATTGACTACAACCCTTATTGCCAAAGCTTTAAACAAAGCTCTCGCCCAGTTAATTATTGCTTAGAGTATGTGTTGTGAATGACTCTCAGCTACTACCACACCAAATCTTATCCCAATATCTGTAAAACTGACTAAGTTATAGCTATTTTTTTTTTGTTTACTAAGATCTATTAGCTATGGCAGTCATCTTGAATCAAGTTGACTCCAAAAATTAATGAGTTGTAGATGTACATCCAGTTGTTACTTTCTGAGAGTTTCACTAAAATTCATCCGCTGGTTTATGAGAAATCTTGCTAACAGACAAACGCATGCACACACACACACACACACACACCAATGGACACATCCGAAAACATAACCTCCTTGGGGGAGGTAATAATGACGTGACAAATGGATTCTACCTCAGGCCAAACATCAGCTTCTACACTGCACAGACAGTAAGTTTAATCTCCACACAGTAAACGTGCGACCCCCCATCACCAAGCAACACAAACAGTCATTACACTATCTCAGCTAATGAGACAGCAGTTATTAAAAGTCTCCACTCAGCAGCAGCTTACAGTAAAAACCGGCATTCCGCCTGTCCTTCATATGAACCACAGGCATAAAAAAGACATTCTAACAGGTTTCCCATGGGGAAAGGTACGATCAAACTGCTGATTCTTCTGTTCGCCTGAGATTATTTCAAACTGCACTTAGTTTGAAAGGAGACAACATAATTGGTCCCTTAGTGCTCTGTTTCACAGATTTATTAAAAATAAAACAATACTGAATACGCAAACATTACCTGCCTTGGAGAAAAGACTATTTCTGAACTGAATGATGGAGCATGTGATTTGATTGTTTTGTGTTTCAATTTGACAGCAAACCTGCATCAGGTTAGTGTAGGAGACAGAGAGAGTATTGTGGCTAATTCACTGTGGTTGTAGTTGAAATTCAGGACGTCCGGATCCAGGCGTTTTCCACTGATTGGTATCGGAGTAGTTGCCACACTTTGTTTCCGATCTTTATTGTCGACCTGCTATCTAGTATCTAGCTCTCGTACGGCAGTCATAATACGACAGCTGGTGTGATGGAGTGCACCAAGGAATTTATAACACAACATAACATGGTATGTTCAGTAATTAACCACCGAACAGCAGCTGGACGGTAGTGATCAGCGGGCATAAAAAAAAAAAAAAAAAAACTTCACAAGAGGTTTTACTTTTACTGTAATGTATAGCTACTGAGGCATCAAGCGCAAGTTGGCATTGATTTCAAAAAATTGAATTGAAAGCTTGTGCTTTAAAATAATGCAAAATATTGCATCGAATTGAGACTCAGAATTCTTATTTTTTAAATGACTTGGATCACTGCTGGGGACAAAAAAAAACGTGCTAGTTAAGACTGTCAACACTCAGATCCACTGACATAAATAAAGATGAGCAAAGTGACTCCATTAACTTCCAAAACCAAAATGTCAATTTTGGGTGCTGCCATGTTGTATTTTTATGGTGAGAGTCTGTGTACAAAGGATGTGGAACTGTACCACTGATAGTCCCACCTTCACGCCTCTCTAACAGGCTGTCACACTGTCAATCACAGAGTAGCATGACACCAGTTAAAAGCTTCAAATAAGTGATTAAAACTAAACGTGTTTAAAAAATGCATATTTGAACACCCAGCAGCGAGGTAAGAGCTACTCAAATCAACAAAAAACAACACCTGAAAACAAAAAAAAAAGATGTAAGAGTAGGCTGTGTGTTTTTGGTTTTAATCAGAAAACTTTCTTATTTGTTTACACGAAGGAGCAGGACCTACAACATGTAGCCAGCCACTAGGGGGCACTTGTCCTTTGTAGCTCCAACTTCCAGCTTTCAGTCCTGTTTCTAGTAATTCCAGCTGTCAAACAGTTTATATACTTATAATCTTTGATTAAAATGTATATGCGAATTAGCATCCAAATCACACTGCAAACTAATGCTTTTTCAGGTTCTTTTTAGCCAATGCTCAGCTAATTTCAGTGGTTATTTCAGTCAAATGAGTCTCTATAGAACATAAAATGAACATGATGAGTGTTTCGTGCTACATCCACAAGTTATTGCTCAATTTTTCCTCTCCTATAAGTGTTAAAAATCCCATCTGTGGTCAGTTGATATGGACAGGCTGAGCTGTTGCAGCCTCAGGCAAGACATGCAGCAGCCGTCAGGACGGCATAGAGTAGCTATAGTATCTACGTTTGAAGTGATCCACTTCTCATGTAGGAAAAAGACTGTAAGCAGACCTGTTTTAAATGCACGAGAAGTACAAAACACACTAAAGGAAAAGTAAAAATAACCCACCAAAAATCATGACAATAATGGGGCTCATATGACCTACTTCTGGTCCAGCTTTCTGAAAATCCTTTTTTGCTATTGAAACACTTATGAAATAATTATGAGCATGAACAGTCTAAGCTCTTTATTTTCTATCTGTATTTTAGAGTTTGTTCTCTGTAATTAATTCCTGTATCCGAGAAGCTTAGCGAATTAATGCCGCTGCAAAGAAGGTCAGACTTGCAGCCCACTTCTCTTATTAAACTATTAATTAAAGTCCAACGCAGAAAGGCGTTAAATAAGCCAAACAGACGCTCCTGCAGGTCACCTTGTTCTTTAAAGCTTCTGACTTTAAACTGATTGTAAATATATATAATAAAAATAAATAAATTATACAATACCCGACAGCCATACACAGCACAGGTGCCGAAGGGAAGATTCATGTAAATATATTTACATATTTCCCAGACTTGTTCACTTTCATCTTCTAATGCATTAATGATAGTTTTGCGATATTTAATGGGGCCAAAAGGGACACTTTGTGGTTCAGGGACGCAGCGCGATGAGTAAGCCGTAATTGGCACCTACAGCATGCGAAATGCCACGGAGAAGAACAAAAATCAACAAGCTTGAGTGAAGTGGCTTGTCAGTGGCTTTTTTACCCCTCAGCAGGCTGCTTGACACCAACCACATCGTTTGCATATAGAATCTTTTTCTCTCTCGTTTTTTCTACCGCTTAACGCATCTGCGAGCGTTTACATTTCAATTTCTAATTTCTGCATTTCACAGACGTTGGATCAGCTGGGGTCCTGGAGTGACCTGATTTAACCCCACCATGCAATGCACACAGATTCTCATACGGTCTCGCTGGATTTGACACATTTCCTTCTTAATTTGGGTTTTTGGTTGCAGTGTTAGTATTGTTGGTTTGGAAAAATACCACACAACAAATACCATTTTTAATCCCCTTTCCACAAATGAGTGTTCACTACTAGGTGTTTTCGTACCAGCTGAATGGTTTTCTGAGGGTTAAAAAGACTGACAGACCATCTATGAAGCAGGTAAAAGGACCTTCTTGTTTGCTTTCGCACCACTGAGGGGAACGCTGTGACTGAGACAGTTACCGTGGCTGCATCATTAGCATACAAGTAAATACTAGTCCAAATGTCACAATTATGGTGTCACATGACTTTTCCGTAAAGATGAAATAACTAATTACGGCTGAATATATTAGATTTAAAAAAAATGATTGTTTGACTATACGGCAGCGAGGTAAGACCCACCTGAATCAACAAAAGTCAACACGTGAAAAAAATTACGGGAGATTGTCCTGTGCCCACTCTGGCTTCAACTTCCTGGTTCCCATATGGTGTCCAGTATTTCCTTATATGTTCATAGACTACATCCTTTATGCACATGCCATTCACCATCATAAACAATAACAATGAAAGACGCCATAGTTGGATCTCAGTTCTGTGGGTTAGGGTTTAATTCTTAAAGCAGTTTGAAACGGTGCTACAAACATTCAGATGGAGGTACAGGAGCCGAGACTCATAGGACAGATCAGTCTGCTTTGTGCTGCACGTGTTTAACCTCCTAGGACCTGGCGTCCACATATGTGGACATCACATTTTGCTCAGCATTCCTTGATTCACATCAGGTCCCAATCAGCCCAAATAGCAAAGAGAAATTAAAAATGCATGCCATGCAAGAGTTTGGGTCTTAGGAGGTTAAAGAAGAGCACATCATAGAAGACAACGGCCACAGTTTTGGTAGCTTCTATTTCAGTAATGCAAGTGCAGTTTTGGAAAAGCATTCAGTTTGCTCAGCCAATCAATGTTCCTTTATGTACGAACGAATCACACCCCGTTACATCATTTGAGAGGGCCTATTAGGCTAAGAAAGCACCTACTCTGAAGCAGGAGCTAAAAAAGACTCAATATAGGTGTAAGGACTACAAACAGCCATGGTACTGGCAGCAAGAAAACAACAACAACAAAAAAAGACAAACTGCCTCAAATTGTTATGAGAACTGTAAGACGGTCCCCTGCTGTCTGATATTGATATTGCTTTATTTTTAATTAAAAAAACAACAGAAGGTTTTCTGTGCACAAAACGCTGTTTTTGTGTAAGAAAGATCTTTAACACATTCAAAATTGGTTGTCAAAAAATGTCATGCTTTAAACACAGATTTAATTAGTAAATGAGTTTGGTTTCAGATGAAAAAAAAGCAAAAACTGAAATAGTGCACTGATTCAGGCGGTTTTTTTTGTTTGTTTTTTTTTTCTTATTTTGTCATATTTACATGTTTGCAGAAGTCCAGAAGTGCAGCTTGTAGCACAGCTGGACTGGGACGCAGAATGTTTACAGCCGCAAACACTCACAGTTTATTATTAGAGCTTTAAAGCATGAACTGGAGTGGAAAGAAATCGAACTATGAATAGTGTAATTTTACCCCCCGTCCCCGGTTGTACCCGTGGGTGCATGTGCCTGAAGTTCTACCTGGAGTACAGATCATCTTTACAGCCATTTTAATGGAATTACAGAGCACTCTGTCCAGCCTTTTTTAAAATTCCCCCTGCTGGCTTTCAGCAGTTTACTGGGCTCGCTGCAATAAACAGCAGACCTTTCAAGAGAGAACAGGCAGACCCCTTCCTATGACCCCCCCCCAGCTCACAAATGACAAGCAGCCATCCGAACGTTCCTGTAGCGCCCAGAGACACAATTTATGTCCAACAAACACCCTGTTTGTTAATAACACTGGAGATTAAGATCGGCAGAAAATGAGATTGCTTGTGTTGATGAATGCACAGGCCTGGCAGCACCATTAGCGCTAACAATGGATCCTCGAAACACATCGAGGCTCTGCTTCCTAATGAGCGAGTCGTTGCCTGTAGATTACATAACATGTAAGTATTCACACGTCAGAAAAACAGGAAGGGATCAGAAGCAACAAGGGTGAAATACCAAGACGGTAATAGCTCTTCAAAAAGGATCACGGATACACGCACAGAAACTCTTGAAAACAGATAGTTTAACGAGAGAAATATGAAAATGCCCAAAGCTAACCTGCAGAAGGATGCGGGTGGACATGTGATGTTGTTCTAATAATACTCCAGAGGATAATTGGAATTATCTTTAGGTGCCGTTTAGAATTTTGTCTGTAAACTTTATTAAAATATAAACTATAAATGCCAGTATCATTGTTTACAGTTTGTATAAACCATCTTACAGCTCGAGAGAATTATAGCATTTGAAATTATAGTTTCCTCTATGAAGATTTTATTTTGACTTTATTAACTCGCTGATTTATGTTACAAGTAGATGGAATGAATTGAACTCCTGTTGTTGCTTGATAAGGCTCTTAAATGTGCACGTGTTTATCGAACAGGGCTGCATATTGATGCTCTCCTTCCTCTGGCTGGTAATGAAATAATCTGCAAGCCTCTTCACGAGGTGAGCCGTTCCCCTGCCAAGGTGGACAGGCACTTATTCTCATTCAAACTCTGGATTTAGGACAAAAAGCCTCTTGGATTTTCTCAAAAGGGTAATAGATGGGGGGCTGTTTGTGTCTCAAACCAGGGACACTTTTGGTCGCACTGGCCGTCGTCGTTGACTAACCTGTGAGTAATTGCAGCAGCTGACACCTGGAAGGAAGTGCATGCTTAGAGGAGAAACGAAGACTAAAAAGCTTTGAAAAGCTCCACCATTATTACCATTCTTATGTAGCTGCTGCTGTTCTTTTTCACTATACAATCATAAAAGGTGCCAATGCTTAAGCGTCGAGGCGTTCTGTGTTATTGTCAGGTTTCACGTTCTGCAGGTTTGAGTAAAAATGTGCCAATTATTAATAAAACCAAGCATCTTAATTGGGAATAGTACGCTTTGACTTTTAAAAGCTTGACACTATATAACATAGACAAATTTAGCAAAAAAAAGTGCAAGAAATTTCCCCATAGACAATAGGATTTTGGCGAAACAGGTGAGAAAGCCCAGCCCTCTTTGGAGCGTTATGTGCCAGACATTCCTCACAGTAGAAACATCATTCAAGACCTGAACAGGTCAGAAGAAGTTAGATTTTAGATGACTAAACTGGCATTAAATGTTCAACTAACTGTGTTTTTAAAATTTTCAATGTTTTTGCAAACAAACTGTTTTAGCACATAAAAAATAACATGTATCAAAATGCAGGCATCATATGTCTTTTTTCTGTGTTTCTCTCACTGCTGTAGGATTTGTTGTGTAGTTGTTTTGTTTTTTCCTTAAATCTCCACAGAGTGCAGGGAGTGGACACCCAAGCTTCCATTGACTTCAATTATAGTTTAGCCTAAAATATTTGCTTCTAAACTGGAAGTTAAAAGTCTTTATACCTTGTTCTATTTTCTAAACACTTCAGAAACATAAAATATTTCATGTGTGACCACCAAGGTTTTCTGCTGCTCCTAACGGTAAAGAAAACTTTAGCTACGGTTTATAGATTTAACAGAGCGCAGGTGTGTGGTTACCTTGGTGACCCTAATGAGCCACAGGCAGCAGCTTTAACATTTTTTTTTTAAATCTTGGTTCACGTTACACTCATTTTACAGTTCATGCTTCAAAATATAGGCTATTTTTTTAAATTATATTGGGCAGTAGTATGGGCACCCTTTAGATTTTCTTGAAAAACGTTTGGTTGTGTTGCTTTGTTTGTGGCATCGTAATCGTGCACTGATTTTACCAACGCGCCCACAGTGTCCGCCACTCCTTTCAGGTCACATTATCATCCTGTGGTTAGGGTGACAGTAAGAGAAAACCCTCTGTCATCTGATCAAAGACGACTACTGGTGGGCCAGATGTGCTTTATAATAAACCAGAAAGTCAACCAAAATAAAGTTTTCTTCAGCAAAAGTCCAGAGTATAAATACTGTATATATTTGAATTCTCTTGTAGTAACAGCCATGCTAGTTGTCGTCTTCAAAACAAAGTACTGTAAAGGCTAGAAAAGCTGCACTGCCTAAAAATGAATTACTGTAAATGTGGGAAAAGGCTGTGCTGAGTATAGGGGTCTGTCATCTGGGGACCCCTTTACCAAACTATAACTTCAGCGTTGGCTAAAAGCAACAGCTTCTCCCTCTGGGCTGAATGCACAAGGGATTGTAGGTCAAACTCATTTTGCTACATAAGGACAATCTGATGCTCTTTATTTTCTTACAATGTGTAAGACTCAGAAAATATCAGAAGACAGTGGAGAGGAGGCAGCTGTTTAACACTTTGTACTGTTTGTGAGGCAGAACGTGGTTTGACAGTGGGGGGAGGGTGAAGCTCGGGGGGGTCTGGGTTAGTCGCTCTATTTGATGTTTGTGCCTGCAGACAGTGTGGGTCTGTGTCATCTGCATGTGACTACACATACTGTACGCCTCCAGTAGCATCTCTGCTCTGTCTCCTAATCTTCAGCGGGCCTGATGAATGTGAACAAAAACAACTGATTCCCACACTGCCAGCTGTCTCTAATACCCTCCTCTTTCATAGCACAGCAGTGCTGCCCCTGGGGACCATGGGTGAACACAAATACCCATAATGAGATTATAAAAAAAAAAAAAAAATCATTAAGAAATAAAGAAAACTTATTCAAATCATCCCAGGGCTGGAAACTGAATCGGCATTACAGGCCTTAGCAGTAAAACAACAAATTCTACTGTTTTATGGAGCAGCAGATGCAAACCAGAAGAAAACAGTCATTTGCTAAGATATTACAGGTTTGAAAATGTTTTCTTAGGAGTAAATGTGACAATTCTGACTTGAACAACAGTGCCTTTGTCCCTGAAGTAAAGCACAAAATGTTTTCATTTGACAATGATGATGTATAATTGAGGTAGGGGCAGACATGGTGCTGACATGCTAAGGAGCATGTCAGCACCAATAAGGATAACAACCAAGCCCAAGGCTCTTTGCTCCTGGCTCTAAGGACACTTTATATTTTATTATTAGACTATTTCCGTTTAGATTTCACAATATGACATCAAGAAGCAATCGTAAATAGTTTTTCCTTGGTATTGTACATCTTTATCTCGTTCATTTAAAACGTATCGCAAATATCTCAGTAAAAAAAAAGAAGTCTCTTGTCTTTTTTCCCCCCGCTATGAGCATGATGGCATCTCTGCTGTAAAGCTGCATTTTAAAACCTCATTTTACAATCCTCACCTTTCAAAGCACATTTAAGTGAGTGGTGGTGCCCCGTGCGGTGATTTGATTCAGCTCTCCCTGAAACTGCTGAAACAAGTAGAGATAAATCCAACAGACCCGGCAGTTTGTGGGAGTTGAGCGTCTAATTAGCTGGTGCTGCCGGTCACTCAGAGCCGCTGTGATGTTCCTCGGGCAAACAACTGTTGTCCCCGGAGGGAGGAACGCTGCTGGAGAGACGGCAGAGGGCCTCTGCCAGCAAGAGTCTGTGGAGCACAGTTTATTCTAATTCCTCTGCAGGACATTAATGAGCCACAATAGTGGCTGTTTTAATGGGCAGCCAGACAGCTTTTAAGTGCCCCGTGGAGTGTAATCTAGTGAGGTAGAGCAGCACTGCTGCATGCTCAAATGATTCTTCTGACTTGTCATTTTGCTTTAATTTTGTCTGAGCCATTTGATACAAAAGACATGGGCCCTGTCCTCCGGCACTGCCACCATTAAACAGAGCCATCTATCAATTAAACCCATGTCTACGAAATATATACAGAGTTACTAAAAAGATTCAGTACCAGGTGGCAAACATTATTGGTACAACTTCTATTTCCATGTAGATCTGGCTTTCCTAATTATTTTGCTTCGACTCATCTACAAAGAATATTAATAATAATTTGGACTAGGGGAGTAATAATATGCGTAAGTCACAGTTTCGCAGTTACAGATTGGTACAACATGAAAAAGAAACATATGCCAAATGCTAGACTTTCCGCTTATTATAAACTAAAAATATCTCTCCCAAAAACAGAGACAAAAAACAAAACAAAGCACCATTGCTTGTACAGTGAGGTAGAATCTTTTAATTGGTAATTAAATTTCTCAGCTGGTAATTAAAAAATTTAAAAAGTCATATTGTTCTGTCTTTAATTTGAACTGAAAACAATGTTCTTCTGATGGCTGGTTGACGTATTGGTGTGATGTGTGTTTGTAGACTTTGCAAAAGAAGGCGTGAATGTCGATGACGCCTCCATGCAGGTGGAGGTGGGCAGCTCCCTGCCAACAATCCTAAGTGTGGTTTGGATGTTTCGATTCAGGTAGCTACGGTATGAGTTGCCACATGGATATACAATGTGCAAATAAATGCAGTTTGAGCAATACAATGGCGTCTTCTCTGTGTCTCCCTATCACCGCAGAGTAGATTGGGCTGAAAAAATAGTTACCAGCTTCAAGCCAAGTAATAGGAGCTAACTAACCAGAAGTGTCTTTACTGTGGTTAAAAGATGCCAAAGCTAGGGAAGGTTACACTTTAAAGTAGAGAGTTAGTAGCTTCTTTTACTTTTCTGTCATGGCAGGTTGCAAAAAAGGAAAAAAATAAAATAAAATTGTACACTCTTTTCTTGATGAAGGTGGTGATCACCTGTGACTAACGTATTCTTCCTCTGGTTCCTGTTCTGGTACCTGTTCCTGACATCTGGTTCAGTATGAATACGTGTCTTGTTACAGCCCTAATCAGGACGCAACAGTTGTTTAGCAGGTGGCAGAAGCTGCACTGGTCCATTGTGGTGAAGAGGGAGCTGAGCTGCAAGGCAAAGCTCTCTGTTTACCTGTCAGTATACATTCCCACCCTCACCTATGGTCACAAACTTTGGGTAGTGACCAAAAGAATGAGATCGCAGACACAGGTGGCCGAAATCAGTTTTCTCTGCAAGGTAGCTGGGCTCTCCCTTGGAAACAGGATGAGAAGTTTGGTTATCCGGGAGGGACTCTGAGAGGAGTCAATTGAGGTGGTTCAGGCATCTAGTAAGGATGCCCCCTGGACGCCTCCCTAGGGAGGTGTTTTGGGTATGTCCAACAGGAGGAGGAGACTCAGGACACGCTGGAAAGACTAGGTCTCCCAGCTGGCCTGAGAATGCCTTGGAATTTTGTGGAAGAGGTGGCTGTGGAGAGAGATGTCTGCGCCTCCCTGCTCAAGCTACTGGCCCCATGACCCAAGTCTGGAGCAAGCGGCAAATAATGGATGGATGTTGACTGACTAATTTAAACAGTCAGAAATCAGATTTCATTTCTGATCACTAAACACACCATAAGAATCAATGAAGATTCAAACATTTTGACTCAAACTGGATCTTTGAGATTCAGTCAATAAACCAGTCCTGGGCTGAGGAATAAGTGTGTGGACCCGTCTTCATTCATTCCAATGGATGTTTCTGCAGCCCAGCGCCTCTAACTGTGGTGTGCACACAAGTATGTAACTCTTCTCATTTAGTAAACACACCATGACAAAGCGCTAACGCCCACTAACATGAGATGCCTTTGTTGGGAAAGTTCTTACTGAATGAGGAAGAACTTAACTTTTGCAAACGTCTTTAAAGTGCTCAAAAATCAAGTCAGAATTAGTATTTTTAGAGGCATAACTAAGTGTCATTAGTAAGGTAGGTCAGGGTAGATCAGATGGCCTTTGTTTTATAAATCTAATATAAAAATTAACATATATGCTACTGGTAAGTATATAGTCAGTTTTAGCCACATATCCTTGTAGAAACATGGATGATTTAACAGTGAACAGAAAAGCCCTTTTTTTATTTCACTGTTTTCTCCTATTTCTGTTGGACACATGATGGGTAGGCTTTGTTTTATCAAAATTACTGTGCTGTTAACTTTCTATGTACTGAATTGTGTTAAAAAAGAAAAAAAGATCAAAAGGTTAGAGAGTCACACGCTGGTTTACAAATGAGACTTAGACTCCTGTTCAGCTGGAGGCCATTCGTACAAACACTTCCAACTATTTCAGGATCTCAAGTGAAAGAGAGATTATATGAGATGACACTTTACAGCGTTACCAGAAATTAAAAGGGAACAAGTATGACGTCAGACAGAAATCGGAGGTAACGGGCCACAGCTTTGGAACTATTTGGAATCCGGATCGATCGGAATAGTTTAGCTTGACACCCGCTGAGGCAAAGGAATTTGCAAGGAGAAGGGAAGATACCAGCAGGATTTAAAGCTATTCTGTTTGTGTAACCAACATCACTTTTTAATTGCTCTGATGTGAAAGCAGCCTTGCACAATGAACACCTGGATCTTGATAGCGAAGTATGAACATCTGACAGCTCGGTAAGAAAGAAACAATATTGGAGGGAACTTTTTAAGAGGCTTTAAAAAAAAAAATGTAAAGGGTAAAACAAGGAGCGTTACATTCCCTCTCCATTCATCAACCTGGCTTTTTCATTTGGAATTTCTGCTTCTCTTCTTTAGCGTTAGCTCGATTACTTTTAAACAATTTCTTCAGAATATGAAAGTAGTGCTTTGAAATGCTACTTTCTTGAAATAGAAACCAGCAAATAGACAGGTACTTTTCAAGTTTGGGATGTACTTACAGCAGCTTCTGCGTTTCTATATATTTATATCTACACTGATTCATGCAGAACTGTGTTATTTTGTCTCATAATGCTGTCTGTTGTGTGTGTGAGAGAGAGAGAGATAAAAGCTGTCTTTCTTCCTCTTGTCTTGTGCTTTGCCCTGCTGGTGCTGGAGGTGGACAGCTCCATGTTTGACTCTGCAGGGAAGCTCAGTTACCTTCAAAGAGAAACCCACCACACACACTCAAACACACATCAAACATGAAATGAAATATTTTTTCCAAGTGGAGCGGGGTTCCAAAAACCTGCGTGTGTGAGCTCAGTGTGGGTGAAAGTGCTTCACATGCACCCACGTCAGGACCTCTGATTGTGGACCTGCCCTACCTTCTACCTTCTGATAGCTTTCATAGTGTTTGCTCAGTCCAACCCTGACGTCTTGTCAGGTTCCATGTATGTTATAACAACATGCGGTGCTGTACGAAACGCTGCTAAGCTATCTGAACCTGCATATACAATCATATGTATTCACTGATGACATTTATAGTTGTGCACATGTGTAGGTTTTCTACATATGGCAGACTTTAAAGACTTTTTAAGAAAGTAGTTTTATGGAGTTGCATAAGCAGGAAAATGAAAGTGCAAAGCATAGCAGCAGCTGTTTAATTGCTTTACATTTCCATCCCCTGTTATTTGTGTAAAAGCTTTTAAAATTTAAAACTAGCGTTCTTTGAAATAAATGCATATTGGCATCTGCCTTACATGCCACCGTTTTGAGCAAAGAGCTCATGTGATCTGTCAGTGCTCAGATTGTGTGATGAGAATGACTCTTAGCTACTACCACATCAAATCTTATCTCATTATCTGTTAAACTGACTGAGTTGTAGCCTGAGTTGCTTTTCCTAAAGTTGGTTAGCTGTGGTGACTAGCTTGAATTGGGTGGACTCCAAAAGTGAATCAGTTGTAAATGCACATCCAGGGATTACTTTCTAAGAGTTTCAATAAAATCTATACAGTGGTTCATGAGATAGTTTGCTAACAGACAAATAAGACTGACTTCAATAGTTAATGCCAAAGTTAATAACAAAAATGTTTTTGTGATCAGCTAGTACTCTGAGTATGTGAAGAGGGTGACCTTCAGCTACTACCACACCAAATTTTAGTTCAATATCTGTAAAACTAACTGAGCTAGATCCATTTTTATGTTTCTTCAGGTCAGTTATCTGTGGCAACCATCTTGATTCAGAATGACTCCTAAAGTTATTCACTTGTAGAAGTACATCCAATGATTACTTTCTCAGAGTTTCATTCAAATCTGTCCAGTGCTTTATGAGATATTTTGCTAACAGACCAGCAAACAAGCACTCTCAGACAGGGACAGGCTGTTATAATATTGCCTGCCTTTCATGGTGGTAGTTCTGGGTACTTAATTTGAGCAGTTACACAATACTGAAGTCTCTGAGGTATGACTTTTTTTTTTACTAATGGATATCTTAAATACTCAGTCAGCACTGGCAAGAAAAAAAACACAGGTAACGTATATACATCTAAAACTATGGATTCACATAGCCTAAAAAAAAGTTATGATTGTTCATCAGCGGTTATTTGTTTACCCTCTAAAAAAACAGTCAAGAACAATGTGTGAATTTGACAGCAAGTGTGTTCTCTTCAGTCGGCCAGCAGAGACGGCGGCCCAAACGCAGCCGCCTCATGTTTGTATTTCCGGCCCGTTAACAGTCAGCCAGCATGGCCGAAGGCAGCCGCAGCCTGGAGCACAAGGTGAAAGGACGAGAAGGCGGCTTCTGCAAACGAGGTCTAGATTCTGCACGCTGCTGACGCTGCCGGACCGAGTTACAACTAAATATAAATAAACGGTCAGAGAGTGCAGAGCTGTAAAGAAGCTAACTCCCCCGGTGAGGAACAGCTGAGAACGTGCACGACGTCACTGCATGTGAGCGCTGTGCTGCTGCGCAGGCCGAGAAAAGGAGCCCCAGGTGTTGTTGTGTTGGGTTGCGAGTGCAGAATGTGAAATTGCGCATGTTGCGCATGGAATACCACCCATTCCGGGTTAGGTGGAAGGAGCTAACAAAAAGGTTTAATTCTTGCTTTTCCACCACACATTTGTAAACTCTGATTGATTCAAGTTTGGGAAAATGAAATGACCTGGTATTGATTACACACATGAAAAAAAAACAACAAAAAAAAAAGTGGAGGAAAGAGTCCATGAGCTGAAACTATTCCTTTCCTCTGTGGCTTTTTGCAAGAAAGAAAACCAGCTTGAGAGAAAACACATTCGCTCAGAACTGCCTGATGTCATGATGGGTGTCAGCACGCTGCGACTGAACCAGTCAGAACTTCCAGGGTCAGGCTGATGCATCTTGGCCCATGTAACAATAAAGGACTGAAGCCTGGTCTGCACCCTACCCACATTATGCAAGAGTTTCCACTGAAACTCCTTTAAGTTTCTGCTTTCCTGTAAAATATCTACTCTGTCTTACCAAGCACTGAACCCTTCAGGATTGCCAGCAATGGCTTTAAGTGATATGCAGCTGAATTCTTGAAATAGCATTTGTTTTATATAGATCAGCGGTCAATATGAAGCAGATTTATGGCCATATTCATATTATTGTGACCAATTGTTCAACCTGACTTTTTTGAGTTTATCAATAAAAATATATAACAAGCAGTATGGTACATTTAATAAAGGTCTGTAAAAATACAGTTAAGTATACTGTAGAAATATGAATAAATTGTCCCAACTTTTCGCGTGTTTTTCCTGTAAATATTAAACCAACAAGAACTTTTTTTTTTTTCAAATAATACTCTTTGAGACCGCGTTTAGGTGTTTGTTGGTTGAGACCGTTTGACTTTCAATGACTCGTGCCCAGGAATGGCATGGCAGCCGAGAGATGGACTCATTTGTGGTCCCGTTTGGACATTATTGTAACTCATCAATTTCTGTTGTTTTAACTTGCTGCGTTTGCTGCTGGTCTATATGGGAGAGGTAAGACCTAGAAGCTTAACCTCGAGTTCCTGTTAGCCACTGGTCTTACTGCTTGTGGTGTACTTATATGTACTTATATGTAATGGGTACAAAGGTACAAAATGCTACCTGCTAATTACGAGATAAAGGTACAAAGTACTGAAAACACAACATAACTAGGACTCGCCAGCAAAACAAATCCACATTCAAACATGTTCACCTCAGTCACGCGTCACTATGCTGTTGTATTTTTTGGCCCACTGTCTCACGTTACATCGGAAGTTTAAAACGACTCGAAACAGAGAACCCTGTTGTCTTTTCTTTCTGTGATCAGAGTTGGTCGTGCATCTGTGCTGATCAAGAGAATCGTCACTATCGCCTTGTCTGTTTTTCCATCCGAGAGGTTTCCTGGTTAAGCATCGGCCCATTTAACTTCAACCCAAACTTCCCTTTTTACAATTCAGTGGCTGTTTTTTGTTTCGCCCCTGTGGACGGGTTGTTATTTTCTCTCTGGTAGATAGCGTTTTGCTCCTCAGCGTCACCAGTGAAACAGTCTGCTCTGCTCCAGAGACCACGCACTCAACACTTTATGCTTTATTTTCTTCATTAAACCTATTTCTGCCCTCATCACATGGCTTCCTGTGTGTGTGTGTGTGTGTATATATATGTATATATATATATATATATATACATATACAT
>JAOXNZ010000091.1:21632334-21644850 GCA_028566095.1 Kryptolebias brasiliensis
ATATCTGTGTTAAATAACATGGATTCACAATATTTCAGCTGAACTACCTGCTCTGCTGGTCAGTAAGGAGCAAACCTCTCCGCGTCCTCCTGCTACCTCAGCACCCAAATGCTCCTCAGGAGGATTATCGCCAATTCTTTTCATCAAGCTGACACTAAACTCTTCTCCCAGCGCCAGCTCACGCTGCCTCTCTGCGGCACGCGACACCACAGCCTGAATGGAAATGTATATACACATATATATATTTTTTGAATATTGTTATTTTCCTCTCACTTCCACCAAGTGAGACGGAGAACAGCGACCTCCCCCCACCCCGCAGGAGAGAAAGATGGCAATCTCCCAACCGCCGTTCCAAACCTGATGAGCATGGAAATTGGTTCATCTCTGTCAAGCTCATTCTTTTCGAGCGCATCTCTCAGACGGGTACGTGGCCACGGCAGCCAGTCAGACACAGTGAACAAAAACAAGATGCCATCATCTTTACCTCGCTCAGAGACTTCGGCGGGTTACTGCTATTCCATGCGGCAGAGGGACTCCAATTCATTCTAGAAGTCCTGGTTTTGTCCCCACTGTGTGTCGTGCCCCCCGCTTCCTCTTTTCTTGTCCCTTCGGCGAAGCAGAGGCACCATTCAGAGCCTCCTCTTCTTTGACTCTGCTGTGCAAGTAGAGAGCCGCCTTCATGTACAGGATGATGGAGAGAAAGAAGAAGAAGAAGAAGAAATTAACGCAAATAGAGGACCCGAGCTCCCAGGTTTTCTTTTTTCTTTCTTCTCTTCTTGCGCTCACACTCTCTGGAACAGGCGAATGAGGGGAGACGTCAGAGCGGCAGCGGTGTATGTGCTTTCCCCTCTTCTTTCTCCTGCTCTCCCTCCCACCCTTCCTCCTCCTCTTCTACCTCTCTTCTTGTATCTCTGTGTTTCCTCTGCGTCCACGGCGGCTCACGTGTAGGCAGGCCGTCCTGTCTCGATGGGCGACATTGCGTGCAGAGACATCTGTGAATGTGCTTATATTATGGCGGGGGGGGGAGGGCGGGGGGCGGGGGACGACTAGAGTAGCCGCTTAGCTGAGAGTGAGACCACCTCCCCCCCTCCCCTCCTCCATGGCAGAGATGGGCTTTCTAATGGCATGTACCACTGAAGCTCGGAGCAGGGTGGGCTGCAGCACTGACAAAGAAATGGGGGGGTGGGGGGAGAGAGCAGGATTGGGGAAAGTTGCCGAAGGAGCTGGAGCAGGTGTAGGGCAAATCAAAACCAGAGAGAAGTCCAGTTATGGCTTTCATTTTTCATCATCCAGCTTTGCAGTTTCTTCGTCAGACATCTTTGCTGAAGCACGAATGACCTCAGTGAAATGATCCCTCACACATGTGCACAGTCCTTGCCTAAAATGCACGAGCTCATGCCGATATTTGACGAGTTCATTCTGGAAGAGCTACAACTGTGTCACAGATAACGCTCTCGCTTGCACCTGACTGCACAGTGGCACACATGCACACTTTGGATTAGATTAACTCATTTCCCCCACGAAAAGAAGACCAAATACAGGCCACTGGACACCTCCAGATACTTCTCAAAGCCTGAGCGATTGGTAGAGATTCTCTCTCCGCCCCCCCAACGCCAGCTTCGTCACTCCATTTCCATCCTCTTACCATCTAATTTCAGGCATCACTGAATAAAGAGCCTGTCTGTTGTGGAGGTGAGACAGCGTCTGGGTGTGAGGGTTCAGAAACCGCCACCTCAGCCAGCTCACCTCTCCTCTGAGAGCCCGGAGAGCAGACCTGGCTCTCCGCAGAGACCTGGAACCGGAGGAGGTGCCGCTGCGCAAGGGGACCGCCACGTTGGACATTACACTTGGAAAAACAAGACCACAGGGCGAGGGGGGGTGGGTGGGGGGGAATTGGCAAAAATAGACACAGAACAAAGCAATTTATCACACGCATGACAATGAAGAAGCTCATCCAGAAACGTCTCTCTACACATTCGTTTTTTAATTATGTCTGTTTTACGCGCAGGCTATTTTGCATTTTTTTTGCCACTGCAGTGGAATGGGAAAAGGCAGCAGCCAAGGGGGAATTTAAATCACTAAATTGCTGTTATGAGCGCAGTCACTAATACGATGGTGTGTGTGTGCGTTTGGAAGCCTCAATAACCTGAAGGGAAAAAGCAAAAAAAAAAAGAAACAAAAAAACAGACTGAACTTGCGGCTGTGTGCTACATTTCACTGCAGAGCGTTGTGCCGTATTTTGAGCTTTGGTCTGTAAGTCGGTTTGAACTCCAATGACTGGAGGTGCATAAATCAAATAATATGAGAGTGTGACATGGGTCGCAAAGAGGGTTTGAGAAAGACTGTTTCGGATCACAAATGATCTGACTCAGTGCATCGAGCAATAGATCTAAATTGTTTTGATTCTCATTAAATCACATTAGAGCACTTTTCAATCTGCACAGGATGTAGATACACACGAAAAGATTTCATGCTTTTTATTTTTTGTCGTTTCAGACACCGTATTATGTATTAATGTGGATAAACCTGAACTCCATCTGTGTATTTTCATCCCTTCTGAATGTATGAGCTGAGTGCTGTTATCATTTGAGGGGTCATGTTAAGGAGATAGTTTATCATTGGGGAAACAAATGATAATATTAATTATCTTAATCTTAATAATTATCCCACAAAGTAATTACTGTAAGGTAGGTCTGATTGTTAATCTCTGGATGTGAACCATTGTATGTTGAAGGGTTCTAAAATTAGAACTTCTTTTTAACCTGAATATAATTAGCAACAACAGGATTTTACACACTTTTTTGGCAATTGAAGATGCAACTAATGTCTGCCTACTCTCTTTTTGGGAACACAGCAGTGCAGCAGATTACTAAACTTTTGCACTTTCTTCTTCAGAGATACTAATACTACCTGCTCTCAGGTAGTATCTCACTGGACTGTGACTGTAGTAGTCGATCGTAGTTGGCGAGTGGCATTCGTGAGGGAGCCTCCAAAATGTCTCCAAACGTTCCCAGGGGGTTCTGCATTTCCTCGCATAAATTGGAGAGGCTAGCAGTCTTGTTGCTTGAATTTTGAAGACTCAAAGATTTTGGGTGGCTGTCTAGAACCCATCACGAACCCGTCTCAGTTGAGTTTCTGTTAATGTTGGAGCGCTACAGCTGTATTTTGACACCTGCACGGAAGCTCTCCTTATGACAGAAAGCATCTGAAGCTACAGCTCCATATGTCTGGGTCTGAAAACTACACTAGTGTTAACCTGATCTAAATCTGCCTATCTTTATTTCTAAAGTGTACACCAGACAATTACATCATAAACGTGGGGGCGGCAGTCAAGGTCGTTGCAAAAATAGACTGATTTTCAAAAAGCCGCCTCTCAGAGTGTGGCCACGCGGCTTGCTGGTCGCAAACACTTAAGGTGATTTTTCTATTCCAGTCTCACAGAAATCTTTTTTCTTGCAGTTTTGTCCACATCTTTAATATTTCACACAAACTGCATGTCACAAGCAGCACCGAGCTTTGAGAATCAGACGATTTCTGCCCTGGCAGCATTTTACATAAATATGATAGGATTTTCCTCTAAATGCATGCATAGTACCTCATTTAAATGTGGACCAACTGCACCAGCAATGAGAGACACAGTGGTCGACAATCAAGTCAAATTCTTTTGGTTTGGGTTTTGGGAATTAGACAGATGCTCAAAAATCAGCCCACAAAAGATGTGCAAACCGTTAGTGACTCTGAGTCTGAAAGTTTAGCTTCTCACACACTGTCCTAATGCCCTATTCACAGGAAACTGCAAACTCTCACTGAAAATTCTCCCACAAAGTATTTATTTATCAGAAAAGAGGGATTCGAGCTTGGTGAAAATAAACAGCTCTGCTACTTCTATTGTGAGGGTCAGAGGTCTGTTTATTACTGCATCATAGTGGTAGCAATTAAACATTACTACAGATATTAAGAACAGGTTTTTAAATTTCACAATACACTGCATACTAAGGCTGCAATAATGTGAAAAATCTATCATCATTACAATATCAATATCGCAAAAGACCACTTGGGTTGCCATAGATCGTTGTATTTTAAGTACCATACAATCATGTTCTGCTTGCTACTAATTTATTTGGCCAATCCATTAGACTCTTACCGACCTTTATGCCCACTCCTGGTTTAGATAATAGTGCTGACAGAAGACAAAGTGAGCAGTGAGGAAAATATGGAATTGATTTTGTCATCTAACTACAATAATATCGCACTTTGCAAGTTTTCCTAATATCAGGCAGCCCTACTGTATTGTGTGTATCACAATAAAACCTCAAAATATTGTGATAATAATAGTTTTAGGCCATATTGGCCAGACCTAGATGGAAGAATGAACGTCACATCTTTCCTCAAATATATAAAAAGACTACAGGCAGAAGCCATTTCACTTAGGCCTCCTTCACACTGGATGATGACTCTTCTGTGACATCATCAGTCACCTTGAGTGTGGATTGTTTTTTCGGGGGTCTTGGTGAGGTCTTCAGGCATATATTAAGAACACAGTGGGCTTCCCATTTCACCTAATAGTGCATGATAGGTCCATGATGTTTGCATAGTGAGGTTGTGGTGTTTTATCATTGTGGTGCCAATATTGCTAGCTTTCATAAATGACGGCAGTATTACAAAACCTTAGGGGGAGTAGAGTATAACCCAGAAGCACAGACTTAAAGCATTATTCATGAAATATGTCAAACACCTCCCATTCTAAATCTTGTAGACCATCTGTCATCACTACATCATGCCCTCAAGCTGTGCTGCAAACTTGGCCATTTCCGCTCTACCTCTTTTGGCAGCTCAGAGGCATAACAGCGGCAAGTTGACTTCAATCCCCTCCCCCAAACGTCTTTGGTCGCTTCATAAATCACACTGAGATGGGCAGAAGGACAACAACTTAAAAGAAAAAACGTACAAACAGTGGGAACATGAGCCCAAGTGTATTTGATAGATGAAACCTTTGAAACTTTTGCAAAAATTGACCGAAATTGATTCGCACAGATTTTAGTTGAAATATTTAGAGGCAACTATGATCCTTTGGTGTCTGACATGTCTATATCTTGCAGGCTTAGATTCAAAAAAAGTGAAACTGGGCAGGGAGGCTGAGATAATTAGTCAAACTTGCAAAAAAGTTGTGGTGATTGGTCAAAATTGCAAGTCTGAGCAAAAATTGCAGGGAATTGGTTGGATTTGTCTTAATAATTATGATTGCAACTTCCTGAAAGGACTGATTACATTTTGTCAGTCCTTTCTACCATCTTGTGCCCTTTTTCAAGCATAAGCACATGGGGTTTTTTTAAGTGCTCAAATGTGTTTGTGGTTTGGAAGTATGTCATGGATGTCTCAAATTTGTCAGAGCTTCCCTATGGCTGTGGGTGGTGCCTCCTGGCTTTCTGGAGGCGTATGTTTTTTTTGTTTTTTTTTTCCCACAAGCCATCTAGTGTCTGCTTTCAAGCCTGATAAGAGCAAAACACAGAGAGACTGGAGTTCAGCAGAAGATAAAGATGGGAGGTGAGTAGGCCAGGCCAAACAAACACACACTCATTCAGGATGAAGACAACAGATGGAAAGGGCCCCAACATGCTGCCAATGCTGGAGCCAGGCCTGGTGGGCAAACCCCAATGGCCTCATCGGATGTCCATTGATTTGTAATGTTCCGACAGACTTAGAGGTTGGTATTTGTGTCCACACAATGTACGTCTACGTCGGCTGCCAAATGAAAACAACTGTGGGAATTGTTACACAAACGCTTTTCTTTGGTGGACGATAAGCAAATTTATCTTTTTCAAACCACACAGACTGACAGACACACAGAAAATCCTCTTAGATATAGTTGTTTGATTTCTGAAAGAACGGATGCCATAATAAAAAAAATATATCACAAACACTGATTCTTTTGGCAACAAGTTTTGATTCCAATTTTTCCAGCTGCCTTAATTGAGCTCTGTGTATGCCTTCATTTGATGTGTTACGAAATGAATCTTTTCTTTTGCCTAGATCAAACTCATCAGATTCTGCAACACACCTTTTTTTCTCTAAATTCTGAAGACATGTTGTCAATATGACACGTGTGGCAACAAAAACTCAAATTCAAGCCTCTAGTTTGCTGTTGATGTGCGTGTTTACCCTCTCTGCAGATGTACTTGCAAATGTTCCACCTTATAAGCTAATCTGAAAATAAACCACGCTGTATTGTGATGCATGTAGTAAATTTTTTATTTTTTTAAAATTGTACTCTTTTTCAGGAAACTGTTCAGTTGTCTAAAGCTGAGATAAATTCGGTCCAAGGTGCACAACACTCTCACAAAATCGTGTTTTTCATGTCCTGCGAAATGGCCTGAAGGCACACACTCACCGGGGAGGAGAAACGGCAAAGTGAGAATGGAAAAAGGGTAGTGTCAGGGCTGTGTCAGACACAATTATGTTTCTCCTGTGAGCTTTATACTAGAGAGTGTAAATATGCATGTTTGTGACTAATAAAACGGTGAGTGTAGACAAACTCTGGCACCTTGTCACTGTTTCCCGAAATGCCTAAGAATTGGACATTTTGTTAGCCCGCTAACAATCCCAGGATTTCCTTTGTCCTTAAGGTAGTACCTTACTGAGCTGCCACTGTTGGGGACTGGCTGGAGACACATAAAAATACGCAAATTTTCACGTGGAACCCCACTGAACAACACGTTTGCACAAAGTCTTGGCAAAATATGGACCAAAATCTGCTGGAAGTTTGCTTACATGTCAAAGAAATTGAGCTCTAGTTCTCTGGAAATAGGGAAACTAAATTAAGAGGGGTCCCAGACACTAAGACAAGCAAGACAAGAGCTGGGCCCTGTGACACATTTATGTGAAAACATGGTATTCCACATGTGAGGTTCACACAGGAAACAACATGTTTCACATTCTGTTTATCTCATGTTAATAAGTTGATGTGGTTTTTCTGTAAGGGCATATTTGAAATCAGAACTGTAGTAAACACACAACATATATCTGTCTATGTATAGTTTAAATAAATACACTTCTTTTATTTTAGCACATACAAGAAACAAATGTTCAGTAAAGCCCTACTGAATGATCTCCACAGGTAGCCCTCAAGGTACTGAGGGTGGGTTGGCCCTGTTTTCTGATAATAAATGAGTGCCTCCTTTGGAGCCAAACTAAGAATGCAGCTGTGGAAATGAGAGTAAACCTCTTACCTAAAACAATATTCTCTAAAGATATGTGATTTCTAGATTCTTTACAAAGAACAGAATAAAGAATTCAAGCTTCTCTCTTTCCTCTCAGGATTTGTCCAGATGGCCGTTGTTCTTCTGTTAGCTGACATATTTGTTTCACCCGTGCGTGGCAAATGTTGTGAAACGGGTGTGTATGATTTTCATTGTGTGTCTTGGCAGCAGGAGGCCAGGGTGCACACATGCTGTAACTGAGCCAATGCAAATTCCCAAAATCCTGCATCTGACTGAAAACATTTTGGAGACATTGTACATGTTTTTCACTTCCATACGCATTTCTACAGAAAGGGAACCAAAGGTAAAAAACAATATCACAGATGTTGAAAAGCACACTGAATCAACCTTTAATAGCATTATTCGTGTGAGAAAAGTAGTTTACAGTGTTTTGAGAAGCTCAGAGGGAGGCTGAATCTGCCCACCGAACAGCTGCTGCTGGCAACAGCAGGTAGGCTGAGGATGGGCTGTATTTACACTGAATTAGGCCATCAGTTGGACAGCGTCCTCGGCATACAAGCGACTCAGACGGATCAACAAACAGATGCCTGATGCCTGTGATTCAAGGACAAATCCTTAGACAGCCACAAATCAGAGACTGACACTCCTGCATGTGTAAGAGGGCTGAGCTCCTGACACTCACAGTGTTAGATAAAAACACTGTTTTCATCCTCCTACAGAGAACCAGATGTGCCACATCAGTCACACCATTCTGCCTGTCAAGTCCCTGAATACCAGAGTCATAAAGTACATAAAAAAATGCATGAAAAAAATAGGTCAAAAAGATGGCGTCCAGTGACCAAGCTGTTTTTGTTTTCATTAGACAAAATGGTTTCTGTATGACAAATCTGGGATTAAAACCTTTGATCAGTTTTTGGGCGATGGTCACCCTTTTAAATTGCTGGCCCTGCCGAAACCGAAGTAGGCCTATATCAGAAGGAGATTCCCTAATTCCCATATTGCTTATTGGTTTTGGTGTGCCATTCCCAGATTAGGTTTTGGAGGTAACCCCCCTCCCCCCTATTTTTGGAACTAAATCAATCCCAAAACTATAAAAAGAGATTATGCAGCCTTCACTACAACCAGCCCTTTTCATTCAATAGGCCCCATTCATTGATAGTCCATCGGACAGCAAAAGCATGACGACACACTTGATCATGTTGCTAATATTTTCAAGTAAAAAATAGTATGGAGTTATCAGACAAACTTCCTAAAAGCAAACATTTGGAAGGAAATATGAGCCGTCAATACATCACAAGATGAAAGATGTAAGATTTTGGGTGAGAAAGACCTGTACGGTTCTTCAAAGGGATTCAACTCAACGCCCTGGGGTCACTGCGCAGGGAGGTTTTGGCGGACTTCTGTCTACCTGAACCTCTGCAACTTCGTTCATAAACTCTCTTACAATAACTCAAAATTTACAAGGCTGTAGGGCCAGTTTAGAATTGCTAAGTCACTTGACGTGCGTGTTCTCAGTGAAAACCCACACACGTCAGGGGAGAACATGAAAAACCCAAAACAGAAAGGCCAAAGCTAAGATTTGAACCTGCAACCTTTTTGCTGCAAGACATCAGTGCTAATAAACTGTCACCATTACAACCTATATCAGTGTTTAACATTCATCCATCCATCCAGTTTCTTTACCCGCCTCTCCTTTCTGGGTCGCGGGCAGCCGGTGCCTATCTCCAGCAGTCACTGTACGAGAGGCGGGGGACACTCTGGACAGGTCGCAAGTCCATCGCAGGGACACATAAAGACAAACGAGACAAACAACCATTTGTGATCTCACTCACACCTAGGGACAATTTAGAGTTACCAATTAACCCAACGTGCATGTTTTCAGTGAAAACCCACACATCTCAGGAGAACATGAAAAACTCCAAACAGAAAGGCCAAAGCTAAGATTTGAACCTGCAACCTTTTTGCTGCAAGATGCCTGTGCTAATTAACTGTGTCACCATACAGCCCATATCAGTGTTTAACATATTATTGTATTATATTATAATATATCATTATAGCTGTGACAAAATCCCTATTCTCTCAGTATTTCATGTTGCCTATTCTTTGTTAGCTTATCACATCATCAACATACCGGCCCATGCTTTTAGATAAAACTCTATGGACTGAGGTGATGTGGTCTACTAAAGTCCAGGTACTAGATCAGCACATCATTAAACAATTACCAAATCTTTCCCTCCCTATTTGCCACCTTATTCACCTCAGCTCGACTGTGGGCAGCCACTTTAGTTTCAAGAGTCAGAGGGAGAAAGTTTATGAAAAGTGTATCCTGTTATGTAACTAAAATGCAGTCCTAATAATAGTATTTCAAAGTGAAACTTCTACAGCTGCTAGGTAACCTTTGAGACAATAAATATAGGAATACAAAAGGCACAAAAGAGCTCTTTACTGCCACAGGTATATAACCTAGAAGGCAAAAGAAAAGCTGTACACTAACAGTACTGAAGTATAGATAAATGCTCAGCAAGCTGCAGCCTTGGCTGGATGTACAGTAGAAGGAAGAAGCCCATTCTAACTCCAGTGAAAGCCTCGACTTGTTTAACCCCTGCCCATTCTCTAACAGGTTTTTGTGCAGGTGAATAGGCTAGTTTAATATTTCCTTTGATGGAACAAGAGTCTCTGAATCATCCCCCTGTGTGCATCTAACCTCGTGTTCCTCCTCACGTATTGGGTGTTGCAGATATTCTTCTTTTTTTTTTTTCTCACTGGAAAGCGATTTTTAATCAGTAACATCAGCTGGCTGCTGCTTCGATGAAACACTGAACTTTGACAGTTTTCTTGAGATATTTCAGTCACTGTAAAGTTAAAGGCCGAGCATTCCTCGAAAGAGTGCGTACTGTTTGTTGCCTTTAACGCCGGAGCTTAAAACTGAAATCATCATATGATGAGAAATGACGGCGTTGTAGCTATTTTGGCCAAATTTTGTAAATACTATCATGTGCAATCTCATGTGATACTGCGAGATCTCGCACGATCTGTTTGCAGTCAAAGTATGTGTTGTGAGTGACTGTCAGCTACTACCATGCCAACTTGAATTGGATTCACTGTTGTAGACGTACATCCAATGATTACTTGCTGAGAGCTTCATTGAAATCCATCCTGTAGCTCATGATATATTTTGCTAACAGGCAAACAGTGTTGACTATAGCCATTAATGCCAAGGTTTTAAGTAAAGATGTAGCACAATGTCCCTGCAGTGGACTTGCGGTTTGTCCAGGGTGTACCCGTCCTCTCACACATTGACTCCTGGAGACAGGCACCAGCCTGCATGGAAAAGCAGGGAAAGAAAATGAATGAATAGATGGATGTAGTGCAATGTGTTGGGCAATGCTCAGCCACCGTCACACCAAATTTTAGCTGAACATCTGCAAATATGGCCGAGTTATATAATTTCTTTTTGACTTTCTATAGTCAGTTGGCTGTGGTGGCCATTTTGAATACGGTTGACTCCAAAAATGAATCAGCTGTAGATATAAATTCCATGATTACTTTGTGAAAGTTTCATTAAAATCTGTTCAGTAGTTCATGAGATATTTTGCTAACAGACAGCGTTGACTCCAACAGTTATTGGCAAAGTTTTAAACACAGATCTCACACAATCAGTTACCAGTCAGAGTATACTTTGGGGATAAATCACAGCTACTACCACACCAAATCCTAGCTCAATATCTGTAAAAATGACTGAATTGTGCCCTTTTCTATGTTTGCTAAGCTTCCTTTGCTGTGGTGGCTATCTTGAATTGGGCTGACTGCAAAAGTTAATCAGTTGTAGATGTACATCCAGTCATCATTATATGAACGATTCATTAAAATCTTATTCAGTGATTTATTTTAATCGTACAACACACAGACAAAGACATTATCGCTCCACCTTCCCCTTCAGCGGCGGGGGATGATGATCGATCATCAGGCCATCCCTTGTGTATTTCTGCTCTAGACTAGGAACATCTTTCTGCAAAAGCAAAACAGCTTCCACAGCCTCCTGTTCGAGGTTTTGTTCTGAGTTCATTCTGAGTGCGCGGCGTAAAAATCAAACTCCAATAAGGAAACAACTTTTGTCACTTCTCGGCGCTTTTTGTTTGATTAGAGTCCAATCAAGAATGTTTCCCAGACTTTGCACTGATTATGTAAATGTTTCCTTTTCTTTGCGCTCTAATTGCCATTCAGCGAAAGCATCAGCACAGCTTGTTTTCACGCCGCATCACAAACGAGAGCAGAAACGGGTGTTTGTCGAACACTGAGGCGTTCACTTGCAGCTGTGCTCACCTGCGGTTCAGGCTGATCTGTCAGAGCTGCGAATCCAGGTGGTGATACGGGACTTAATAAAGAAGATTAAATGTAGCTCTGTTGTTCATAATGCTGGGGCCCCGAGACAAATGGACATTTGCAAATGGTGTTTTTTAAACAGGAGGTGAAAATGTGTGAATGGACAAAAAAACTGAAGAAACTCAGATGATCTGATCAGGAACCTCAGAGCTGAATTTTCAGTATATGAAAAATGCAACACACAAAGTTCCCTTTTGAGGAAAATAATAATAATAATAATAATATATTTTTTTAGCATTGATTTATCTCTGCATGACAACACCTCCCTGAGAGAAAGGCACTTCTTTTCCCCGTTTGGCGCTTTCATTATTTAAAAACACATAAAACATCCATCTCCCTTCTGAGGGCGTTCTGCTTTTATAGGTAAAGAGAAACAGATGGGGTAGATTAATCCTCGCCATCCATTTAAATAATGAAAGTAACTTCACATGAACAGATGGATTCTCCTGACAGAGCCTCTGAAAACTAATTTGATCCTGAAATGAGTACATTCATATTTTTTATCGCTCAGTTTGGGCATACACACATTTTTCCAGTGTTCTTATTTGTTCCTGAAGGTTTCCCCAAAGGGGCTTGTTTATAGTTTCTTCATTGTTTCACACGGAGATCTGCTGTTTTAGAACTGCTAAAATGCATATTTATAAATGCCTCAAGTAAAGACAGTCAGTTATGAAATGAAACCAATAAATGTGTCTTTTTAAATGTAAAACTGTTATTGTTATAACTATACATTAAATGCTTTACCCTACTCACCTGTAATTTCTTTTTTCAAGTCAAAAAGTGACTTTTTCTTTGCTTGATAGAAAATATTTGCGCCTCTAAAGTCACAACCAGCTCAAAATTATTCTAAAACACAACCCAGTAATTTGATTTTAAACCCTCTTAGATTTAAAAATATACAATTCATCGAGTGATA
>JAOXNZ010000091.1:21653896-21673772 GCA_028566095.1 Kryptolebias brasiliensis
TGCTGGAGATAGGCACCAGCTGCCTGCGACCCGGAATGGAGAAGCGGCTAAAGAAAATGGATGGATGGATGGATGGACATACACGCCTGACATGTTAAATAATGTATAAAATAACTAGAAATGGTGGCCAAACTAGTTCAGTAAAAACATCTGATAACTTTATAAGAGTAATAAATGCTTTTTAGTGTCAATTTGATCTCTTAGGAGTGATTTCTTGCTTTAACATCATCATCTTCAATAAGCAGTCATGGGGCATTGAATTGAATGAAATTACTAAAGTAAATTGTGTAGATTTTGTTGTAGGTGAATTTTTTTCAGGATTTATAAAAATTCTGAGGTTTCAATTTATCAATATTCTACAACTAAAGCTGGGGCACGTTCAACAGTAGACATTCAGGCTGATCCATGTCTAATACCTGATCACCATACCTGTAAAACTGGATTCAAACACGGCTGGGTTTGAGAGTGTGGCACTCTTTGTGTCTGGTGTTTCTAAAACTAAGGTCATTTTTGTCATCTGAAAAATAAAGCAATAAATTTGATTCACGCTCTCAAAATAAAATGTCACTGCAAATTCCCCAAGTTTATCTGGTTTTTGTTGTACGTGGAAAAAAATTGACACATTTTATTCCTAAATTACATATAACTGATTAAAGTTAAAGTCCTAACATTCCTCAAAGGAATGCATATCGCCTGTCGCCTTTCAAGCCAGTTTAAAACTAAAATCATCTTTTGTTAGGAAAAAAAGAAGGCGCTATGGTTGTTTAGGCCAAATCTTAAAAATATTATACAACATCCCATGCAATATTATATGATTTTATGCACATTATTCATTTATGCCAATTAGAGTGTGTGTTGCAGGTCAGCCTCAGCGATTACCACATTAATCCTTAGCTCTATATCTGTAAAACTGAGTTAGTCATTTTTGTGTTGGCTAAGGTCAACTAGCTGTGGCTGCCATGTTAAATTGGGTTGACTCCAAAAGTTAATAATTTAAGATGAACATCCAATCATTACTTTCTAAGTGTTTAAGTAAAAATTCATCCAGCACTTCATGTGATATTTTGCTAAAAGTCAAACAGGGTTGAGTCCAACATTTAATGTCGTGGTTTTAGGCAAAGATCTTACACAATCTGTAGAACTCAGCGTGAATTTTTGGAATGACTCTCAGCTACTACCACCCAAAATTTTAGCTCAATATCTGTAAAATTGACGGAGTTAGAGCCATTTTTGTGTTTGTAAAGGTCAGTTAGCTACAGTATGGTGACCAATTTGAATCAGGTTGACTCTAAAAGTTAATCAGTTGAAGATGTACATCTAATAATTACTTTCTGAAAGTTTCATTAAAACGCATTTTCCAGTTCATGCCATGTTTTGACACATATGAGCAGAAACGTTAACCTAACATTTTTACAGAGCCACTCACCAACCATAAAAGTACCTCCATCAAAATACTGTAGTTTCTCCAGTGTTATTACTTTACTCTTTATGACTGCTGACTTTTTTCTACTTTCCACTCATGTTAACATAAATGTTATACTTTTTCTGCCATGTTACCAAGTAAAGCATTCCTCTGTATTCAAGGAAGTGGTGTAATTATTTCAAATGTGCCATAAATGTTCTGTAATAAAGATATTGATGTGCTCTAGAGATTGTACCAAGTGAAGTCTTTTAATGGATTAAAGCCTTTTGTGATGAACATTCAGTGCCTATAAAAAGTATTCACCCCTCAGATGTTTTATGCTTTTTATTGCTGTCATGAATCAACCATAATCAATATAAATTGGCAATTTTACAAGAAAACAAACAAACAAAAACATCAATGTCAAAGTGTAATTTCTACAGAGTAATACCAATTAAACAGACAAATGTAATGTAAAATAAGTGACCCCATGCATACATATTCACCCCCTTCACAATAGTATTTAATACAGGCACCTTTGGCTGAAATCACAGCACTGCGTCTGAGTCAGTCTTACACATCTGGACCCTGGGGATTTTACTCCATTCTTCTTTACAAAACTGCTTAAGTTCAGGTTGGTGGGGATCGGGCACGAATGTCCCTTTTCAAGTCAAGCCACAAATTCTCTATTGGATAAAGGTCTGGGCTTTGACTCGGCGACTCCAGAACATTCACCTTGATGTCTTTAAAATCATTTCTGTGTAGTTTTCGCTGTATGCTTTGGGTCATTGTCTTGCTGGAAAATAAATCTTCTCCCATGCTGCAGTTCTTTTGCAGACAGCTTTAGTTTGTCCTCCTGGATTTTCCAATAGTTCGTAGCTTTCTTTTCACCCTCTACCTTTATGAACCTTCCAGGGCCGGCTGCCAAGAAGCATCCCGATAGCATGATGCTGCCACCACCATGCTTCACAGTGGGGATGGTGAGTTTGCAGTGATGTTTCTGCCAAACAAGGCTTCTTGTCTTAAGACCAAAAGGCTCCAATTTGGTCTCAACAGACCACAGAACTTTCCTCCTACTTGACCATGGAGTCTTCCATGTGCCATTTGGCAAACTTTAGTCAAGATTAAATGAGCTTTCTTCAACAGTGCCTTTCTTTTTGTCACTCAGCTTAGACAGATGAAGAACCTGGACAACAGTTGTTGTAGCTCAGTCTCTCCCATCTCACCTGCTGAAGCTTGGAACTCATTCAGAGTGCTCACAGGTGTCTTGGTGGTCTCTCTCACTAACCTCCTTCTTGCACTCATTTTGTGAGGACGGCCTGCTCTTGGTAGATATACACATGTTCCATATTCCTTCCATTTATTAATGATGAATTTAACCGAACTCCTGGTGATGTTTAGGGCCTTGGAAATCCTTTGGTATCCACCCTCTGACTTGTACTTTTCAATAATCCTTTCTCTGAGTTGATTGAAGCGTTTTTTTTGTCTGCATGGTATAATGGTAGCGAAGAATACTGATTAACCAATGACGAGACCTTCCAGGCACAGGTGTTCTTATACTGCAATCACTTGGGATGCATTCACTGCCCTCAGGTGGTTCTAATTTCATTAACTGTGAGACTATGAGCACCAAGTGGCTTTACCTCTGTTAAATTAGGACAGTCACTGTAAAGGGGGTGAATATTTACGCAACAATTTATTTTATGTTACGTATTTTTATTGAATTGGCATTACTTTGTAGAAATCAGATTTCACTTTTCCGTTGAAGAGGGTTTTCTTTTGTGAAAACAGTAAAACAGTGCCAATTTTACTGACCATTACTGATTTATGACAGCAATAAAAGAATAAAACATCCAAGGAGGTGAATACTTTTTGTAGACACTGTACTGTATTACTGTTACTGTAGGCTGTTCACATGTGGGAGGTCTGAGGATATGGTTGAACTGACAAAAAGGGGCAAATAATGAGAGAATTTGTTGAGCAAGTGATATTTTGTCAGTATCTGCATTCTCACTTTGCTTGGGTCACCAAGAAAATCCCCCACACATTCTCACAGAGATCATCTGATAATCCATACGAGCTTTGTTCCTGGTTGTTACTCAGAAGCAGAAAGGTTATTTGATACTCCACGTACTGATGGAGCTTCTGTTTCATCCTAATGAGTTGGCTCATTTGGCTCAGCTTGCTCCTTAGTGAGCCAAACTGCTCTTGATTTAGATCCACTCTTTGCTTTTAAATGTTTCCAGATGTGTCCATATTTCAGCCTGAGCTGGAGTTTAGTTGATTATCATTTTAATATAGTATCCAAAGCCCGTTATGCAACATTATGTTGCCGTGTTCACCTCGTGCATTTGTGTGAGACGAGGCTGAAGCTTTTTAACATACTCTCTGTAGACTGTTCGCACCCTTCAGCTCAGCTCTCAGATGGGAGTTGACCACCATTTTTCACAGGAGGTTGTCATAAATTATGGTGATGGATGACCCAAGTGCAGACAAGCGAGCAAGCAGGAGGCAGATGGATGAGAAACTAAAGGACTTTATAAAAGAAAACAAAGGGGCTGCAAAAGCAATGCACTCCCAAAATGTAACTTTTAAATTCTTAAGTGCCTTGATGTAACACGAACATGAAGGCAAACACAAATGAGACAGATGGGTAGACAATAGGAAGGATCAGGGAGTGAACAAAAGAAACCTAATTGCATGTACACACGGAGGGAGGAAATTAAACTAGAACAACAGGAATGGTAATCAAAGCTGAGACTAGAGTAATGTGCTATGAAGCAGGCTCAGCACACACAGATATCTTTAGGAGATCTGGCTTAAATGACATTAACAATAAAGATCAGATTTAATAGTACTATGAAGCTGTTTATCCACTTGGTGAGTCAACCCAGGTTTCCTGACATTGGCACCTGTTCATGTAGAATGGGTGACGCCGACATCAGTGGATCAATCACAATTAGGGGACAGTTGGCATCCTTTCATTTTCTATATTTGTCCCGTTCAAGTTTACGTGGAACTGGTACCTTTGTCCAGTAGTCAACAAAAAGAGCTCAGCCTGGACAGGTCCATCACAGCATTAGAGAACACTTTAAAAGAGATGGTTCAGATCTTTTGAAGTGGAGTTCTGTGAAAAAGGTTATAAACGGTTACTGTCTTACCTGTTGTAGTTAGTTCTTTGAATGACCTCAGTTTGGAGAAATACGGTTTAAATCCAACCATACTGATGAGTATAGCCAAGGCCATAATAGACTGCTGCTCTTTAAAACAACTTAGATTTCAAAAATGTCAAAGCAGTTCATACAAACACTATTTTAAGTGGAAGAACTCAGAAAGCGCATACCTCCACCAAGGCCATAGCATCAATAAAAAATAGTGCAATCTGGGTCATGATGTGGATCAGCATAAAGAGTTAATCAATTGTTTGTTTGTTTTTTTGTGACAAGCCCAACATTTCGTGAAAACGTCATCCAAAATCTGTTCTGTAGTTTTTATGTTACCTTGCTAACAGACAGTCAAACAAACAAACACGACTGAAAACATAACCTCTTTGGTGGAGGTAACAAAAGGGGTCACCTGCTGCAGCATAGACAAGGATTTAACAAATGAGTCACCTGTGACATTGACCTTTGACCCCATGACCTTGAAATCCATAGGCATCCTCCTTGACCCATGAGGTGTCCAGCTGTGGAGTTTGACATTCCTACGTTACACGATTGCAGAGTTAGACCACAGGATCACCTTGACCTTTGACCTTGACATTTGACCGGATCACCACCAACATTTAATCACTTGTTCTTTGAACCATGTTTGACGTTTCCTGCAGATTTCATGAAAATCCATTCATAACTTTTTGAGTAATCTTGTACACAGACAAACAAACAGACAGTACTGAAAAAAATCACCTCCTTGGCAGTGGTAAAAAACCTTCACACAGCTGTCAAATGTGCTTTACATGTTTTGTTTTTAAGCAGAAATATTATATTCTTGCCTAAAGTGTCCCAATCTGCACTGGAAGGGCTACAGATAGTCGCACTAATAACCACAGAAATTCCATGTAAATTGGCTATTTCAAAATTCCAAAATGATTCATTTTAGTTCCTACAGTAAATAGGAGCAAACTTTAGAACAAAAAGCTTCTATTTTATACAATCAAAACCACAGTTCTGTTGAGATGTTTCTTAGTTAAAATAAAATATGCTGTAATCTGAATAAAAAACATAGGCGACTCCCACAGTTACACCACCAAGGCATTTTTAATGTTTTCACTTTTTGAGTTCACTGATTGGTTGAGAGGCAATGCTTGTGTTGATCGTCTATCCAGAAACCTAACCTGCGTTGGAACAGGTTGAGTTTCAGCATCTGTTACCATGGCAACTGACCAAGTAAGAAGCGAACCAGCTCTCTGCTACTGAAGTTCCAAAGCAGAAACATAAGTTACCCCAAAAAGACACTAATCCTGTTTTCTAGGGCAGGCCTCTGTTGTAACAGGAAGTTCGAAAAAAACAATTAGATGACAAAAGGATCAAACACCACAAAAGATTAAAAGCCTGGCTTTTTTATTTTTATTTTAAAGGAACGCTTATCTCCTGTGACCTTTTTTGCCAGTGTTAGCTGTAAAATTGTAGCTGTTTCTGTGTTAGCTAAGACCATTTGGCAGTGGTGGCCATCTTGAATTGGGTTGACTTGAAAAGTTAATCAGGTGTGGATGTAACATCAAGACACCAAAAATCTAAATCTAATCCAACAAAACCTGCAGACCGTGGAAAACAGTATCCAGCTCATAAAGCTAACCTATTCATGACTGCCACATCTGCCATGTCAGCCATGAAAAGTGTGACACTTAATTTACACATTTATCCCATAGTAAACTACCCAGAGCCATGTCAGCAAGACACTTCTTTACATCTCTTCCATAAAACCACAACCTGCATAAAAGACAGGGCAAGTTAGAGATTAAATCTCTCCCTTCACCGCTCAATAAGAACCTTTTTGTTTCTGTGTATTTTAAACAAGGTATACTGTTGTTGGTTTTTGTGCACTTTCTGTTTGTTTATTTCACACTTTACCTTTAAATCGTCCTTTATAAATTGTTCATGAACACCTATCTTTCTGCTTTTACCAAAATATTTTGTTTAATACACTGGGGGGGGGGGGCTGCGTTTAACAAGGAAAAAAACAGAATTGGCATGATCCACGGTGCAGTGTCTGTCTAATAAGGAACATGTTTTTTCATTATCACCAAAAAAGGTGGAATGTTCTCACTTTAAAAAGCTGAAGAAACACTGTGAAATAGACAGGGTTCCTTTTCTCTCAGGTGTTTTGGAGAAATTACTTTGTGAAGGCGCAGTTATGCAGCTGAACCAAAAAAAAAAAAGAAAAAAAACCAGCCCATGGGATGTTTTCATTGATCCTTGTTTCTCCTTCAGCCTCTGCTGCAGCTCTTCCCAGCAGAGTGTCTGCCTTTTCACCTGGAAACTCGCTGTCATTTTGTCCCTGTGGAAGCAATTTCCAATACAGACCATTGGCAGGATGGCCAGTCAAACCCCTCAGGACCGCTTTTACCTCACCTTTGTCTACAGCCTCAAAGCATCCACACAGTCTGTTTTTATAGTCAATATGAAGGTGTGCATTGAAAAAAAAACATTTGCAATGCAGCACACTCTTACATAAGCATGTCTTTGATTTAGATGTTCTTTGCCCCCTGCAAATCAGACACAAAGTATGCAGTTTGCATTATAATGTCAGTTATGCATATTTAAGACATGGAGAAACAACAGCCAAAGATTGGGATTACAAAACTAACTTTACACTAAACATCCTCAAGCTGACAAAGCAAACAAAGAAACCAGCACTAGCTCAAAGCTAGCAGGAATGCAGAGGCTGCAACGAACCAGTAACATCTACCACCCTTCAGGAGTATCTGTCAATAAAAAGTTACATAATGAGGGGTAAATTGTTTGACTTTCTGTAACTTGATGAGTTTTCTTACTCAGAAAAAGATTTATTGTAAAACTTAAATTCAAATGGTTAATCAAATATTGAATTACAATGTTATTTATGTTACATGCAGACTGTGTTTTGTTAAAATGGAAAGAAAAACCTATACGAAAAAAAAAAAACAATTACACACTGAAAACTGCTGGGTTAAAAACAACCTAATATGTATCCTATAACTGGCTCAAGTTTGGACCGAGCCAACCCTGGGTAGTTTTTACCTCAGCAGGGTTGGTTTATCAGTTTTCTACCCCAAAAATAAAGTAAAAGATTTGTTGAGTTAGAGCTACCAAAAAGTTGAGTTAAAAAGAACAACCCAAAATCTGTCTTATTACATAATTACAACTTGGATTGGTGTTAGCTGATGCTAATAGCTGTTAGCATCAGCTAGCTAACACCAACTAATCCTGTTTTAGGAAACCAAACTCACCGTCTAGTGCAAACTAGACAAAGTTACTAACAAAACCAACCAGCTTAAACGTCTTAAAAGTTGTTTTTACCCTCGTAGCTTTATTTATTTATTTTTTTTACAGCCTAAGACAGAGGTCCAGTCAGGTCCATTTTTAAAATGGTGGATTGTGAAGAACGACTCATCAAAAACTTTTTGACATAATATTTGGTCAAACCAAACTATAACCATACAGTGCTAACCCAGCAATTGTGTTATCAAAATAACTCAATTTTAACTGTATAGAAATCATAAATTGTCAAGAGTTTTCTTCTGCTGTTAGCTGAAGTTTCTGTTGTCCCCAGTCACCAGAAAATGAGCAAATTAGCTATTTTAAATTTCTGGATACTACAATTATGCACAAACCACATAATGCTGTGAAACTGTCATTTTTATCAATTAGTAAAAAGAGTCACTTATCAGGGCTATGAAAAGTGGCAGATAGTTGCAATGACCTGTCACCTGACTCAAGTTTAAGTTCTGCTGCAACTTTACTCTTTACTTCTTTTATTAACTCAGGATTCATTGTATGCAGTTTCTTTTAAGTTAAGTTTCTTTTTATTCCTCTCTTTATAACTTATTGCTGGGAAATGTGGTGAAAAATAAATACCAATTAAGTTTTTTAGCTTAAAAAAAGCCATAAGATTTGTGACTATTACTACTTAGTAGAAAGTAGTTTTGTTACATTAAAGACATAAAAGTTTTAGGATCAGGTAGAAAACAATCTAAGTTCAGGGGAGTGGGTAGTTAGAGGGAGCAATGGACACCTACATAAATGCCCCCCCAAAATATGTTTTATGAATAAGTGAGAAGTCAACAGCATAATATATTTGAAAGCTTTCTGAATAGTACCCCTGCCCAAGTTATCTATGAGGCAAAACATCGACTATTACTTGCAATTATCCAAACATTTTTTTGAGAAAGGAAAAGGTATTCGTGAAAAGTTAGGTTCAAAAAGCCATTATTGATGGCTAGTGTAAAACAACATTGTGTTATAAGGGAGTGTAATAATGGCACAGCTATGGCTATGAAGTGCAAAAATGTTAAATAATAAAAATCCTGTTTTAAAATATTTAAAAAGTCTTTTAATTAAAAAGATTTGTTGTTTTTTTTACAAAAAGACGACCATGGAATTTTAGGCTTTTGTTGTTCTGCCTTTGCTTTGTTATTATTTTTAATGGGTGTTCAAAATGATTTATTTATTTTTTATGAACAAACTTTGTCTGTCTCTTAGTTGTTGTTTGTATTTGGACATAATCTTTATCTTTTTATGCAGTCTGAAATGAATCAAGATTTGAAACCCTGTCCATCCAAAGCAGAACATTTGCAGCTGAGAACTCCAAATAAACACATTTAAAGAACACAAGTTCTGCAGTCTCCTCCTGGTAAAGCCACAAAGGAAAAATTGAAATGACACATGCACAGAGCTGCTTCATCTTAATGCACGTCTCGTTTGGCAGCTCCATCAAACGGAGTGTTCTGAACTTTTTCTCCAGCTTGACGACTGCACGCCCGTCTGCCCTGCAGCTCAACACTTCAGCTCTCCAGAGAGTGCTGACACAGCTAACCTGCATTTTTTTTTTTCATATTTCCCTTTCCCTCAGTCCTCGAAAAGGTCAGCCTGTCCCACCCTCTCCTCTCCTCGGCAAGCATCCTTCACTGCACATCCTTCACGCTCTCTCCCCTCCCTCCTCTCCTTCCCCCGTATTCATTAGTGTAATGAGTTCAACCAGCAGCCAATGTCAGCCGACAGTCACACTTATCAGCCCTGAAGCCCTTATCCAAACAGCCACTCCCTCAAAATGTGATCTGCATCTCTGACCAGATCGATATGGTGAATAACAAACCCTCATCGTGGCCTTCAAGGTGAAACTGGACATAAAGCAGTTCCTTGAAGGAATTCATATCGCCTGCCGTCTTTCACGCCGGAGTTTTTGTCTGAAAATCATCGTATGATGAGAAGGGACGAAGTTATAACCGTTTTGGTCAAATCCAATGCAACATTGTGAGCTCTCGGTGTATATGTTAATGCTCAGAGTATCAGATTTTAGCTCAATATCTCTAAATTTAAAAGAGTTATAGCCATCTTTTGTTTGTCGGCTGTGGCAGCCATCTTGATTCAGGTACATCCGATGGTTACTTTCCGCGAGCTTCACTATAATCTGTCCTGTGGTTCATGAGATACTTTGCTGACAAACAGAGTCAACTTCAATAGTTAGTTCACTGGATCTGTTAGAGCTTAGAGTATGTGTTTAGATTCAGTCTCAACTACTACCACACCAAACTTTAGCTCATCTTTTTACAGATCGACTGACTAGAACCATTTTTGTATTGGCTAAGGTTGTCAGGCTGCGGTGGCCATCTTGAATGGGATTGCCTCTAAAACTTGACTGTCTATACAATATTTTGCTTTCTGAGAGTTTCTTCAAATCCATTCCCTGGTTCTTGGGATATTTTGCTAACAGTACCAACAAATTAACACACAGACACGAGCCAAAGTCTTATTGCTGTCAGGTTTGCTGCCCTTTGTGCGGTAAAACTGAAACAGTTCACCAACTGCTTTAAAACCAAACATCCCACCTTTTCACACCTGATCCTGTTCATTCTCCTACAGTTCCCTTTAATTTGCATTGGGTTGCGCAGTTACCTTCTGGGATCCGTGTACTTTTTTTTAACCCGTTCTGCTCTGCTTTCAAGGACTTTGGTGGTGAGATTTCAGCAGACAGCTCGGTTGGGTTATGATCCGTCTGGGGAGGAGAAAGAGCTGATTGTGGGTCGCCTCTATTGAGATTCTGTGTTCACAGATAAGATAGCCCTCGGAGACACGCTGCCTGCAAGCATATTGTCTTCTATTTCCATATCCAGCTGATCATATCTGGGTCAGCGTATTTGGCTAATTAGAGGGTAGAATAGTTTTTCACATTTTTGCGATAGTGGGATGTGCTACAATGAGCATATATTTCAAAGACAATAGAACTGTGACTGCAAATCCCCCATGGGCTTTTATACCTCCATTTATAACACCCTATCTCCTGCTCATCAGCACCATAATTTCCTGCAGAAATTGCGTTTAGGCACTTGGTATTCAATAGAGGATGTTTATCAGATTATGTGAGCCTGTGCAGTCTAATTTGCATGTTTCTGAGGCACTGGCGTCATGACTTCAGCATCTGAAGGCAGGAAGGTCCAGGGCAAAGATTTGATTTGGTTTTTTCAAGAGCTCGCAGCCTTTCCTTCCCAAAACTCCAGCGTCAAGACGTCGAATTTTCTGCGGAGGCCTTCTCACTTACAAACAAGATTTAGAAAAGTCCCAGAAAAAAAAAAACACCTCTCGATGGTGCTGATGGAGCTTATCAAAGCTTATTTGTATTCTGCAAAGGGAGACGTAGAAATACCGCAGGTGTTGTGGTATTTTCTCTGACGTAAATGAGAAATTTTTTGCAGTAAGAATAATTACATAATCATAAAAACGTCTACTAAAAAGACTCAGGTCAGTACTCTTGGGGGGGGAAAAAAATCACATTTTCTGTTTCTTTTGAGTTATTTATCAAATGGCAGCACAAGTTATGCTTTGGAATCACTTTTTACTCAGTGCCATACAGTTGAGTTTAAGCCGTCTTTTCTTTAGCTGTTTACATCACGGTGCGTTTACTTCAGCTCCCCCAAGAATCACTACGGCCAAGTAATCTGACAAAGTGTAAACTATCACCAGCATCTGAAGTTAGCTTTGCTTCAGGCATCACCATCTGTTCTTAAAGATGGAGCGAATCACAGATGGCAGGTTTTATAAACTGGACCCCTTCAGCCACAAACACAGTCGTCCTTACTGTCGGGGTGAGGAAGAGAATCATTATGAGAAGATGGATCAACTTTTATACACGAAAAAATGATTTGGAAAAAAATAACACCAGGCTTGCAGCGGTACAAAATGACCTCGAGAGTTTTTGGTCATTATTTGAAAGTGTTTTTAAAGAAGTGTAAAAAAAAACAACAACAAAAAAACGTGCAATAACCCTGTGTGAATCTGAATTTTAAAAGTAAACAGCAGGAGATGAAAAATAAGGTTTTATGCTGCGGCTTGAGTCAGATCTCATTCTAAGTGAAAACGCACGCTCACAGCGCTACTCTTGCCAGAGCGCACTGCATTATACACTTTTTAGCTAGTAATATTAATAGAAACAAAAAGGCAGTCACCAAGGTCATTCCAATTTTCTTCAGTGTTTTTAAAAAAAATAGATTGCATTCCTAGAGCCTGGTCTCTCATGAAAGTGTAAAACACCATCACATACAATGTAGTCATGGAGGTTTTACGATGAAAGCTTTGGGGTGGGAACAATCCTTTTAACGTTGGAACTTTAATGAACTTCAGAGTCACTTTGAACCCAAATCATAATCTTTTATTTGATCTTAACAAAGTAGTTTTACTGCCAAAATCTAGCTAAAAGTGTGGTCACTCTGAACTAAATTTCTAAAACTTAGAATAGAACATTAAGCCTGATATCCAGTCATTTTCACTCCAATTCACACCCCTATGCATGTGACCAAAACAGCTCTCTTGTGAGCCAGGGAAACATGGACCCTAATGACCCTCAGGTAGGAGAGGCGTGAGATTAATCTGTATGTGAATTTAGAATCAGAGAATCACATGTATTTTATAGCATGGAACACCACACGTAAGAATGGAAACTTCCTCTTAGGTTTACAGACCAGTACTACTTGTCAGTGTTTCAGGGTAGCTGTGTTAGTGTGCTGAAATCTGAATATAATAATAATATCCTACACCAAAGTTTAACTGTGACAAAATACCAGTGTTCGATGGTGTCGTTGATGAGATTAGGATGGATTTTCAATCTGATTAGTGATAACACCTTAACAGCCAGGAAGTAGGAACAGGACCCAATGGAGGTGTGGGGTTGGGAGTGGAATTACATCTTTCTTAAACAAAGCACAATGTTTTTGTGGTTTATGGAAGAAAAAGATGAAATGTTTTAACCTAAGATGGGGTCACTGAAAACGATAAATATAAAATATTACAGGGAAATACAAGGCACCCTCAGGGATTAACCGAACAGTAAGAGTTAATCTTAGGCAACCCTCAGTAACAACCATAATATTTTCAAAATGTGTAAAATGTCCCTACAGTCTTCTTTTCTTTGCAGACCTAATAGCAGTGTTACAAACCTGATCCTGTCTTTGATATGGACGTAATCCTCAAAACTGTCTTCATATTCAACAAAGCAGTCTTTTCCTACAGAGCCCTCTGCTTTATTTACTAACTGATGGACGACACAAATATTCCCGTCCTCTCGCACTGCCCTGCCCATGACTCTCATTGCTCTCACCTGGTAATGACCAGTCATGACTGAGGTTCCTTCTGTAATGAGGAGACGGGAAAAAAAAAAAAGGACCGTTCAAGTCATTTGCTGCTCGATCGTCTCTTCACCCTGACTCTGAAGAGAGGCTGGGTGCTGATCAGCTGGTGAATGGCCGTTCACAGTTGTGTCACAGGTGTGAGGAAAAATCAAGTCTTTACTGGAAGAAAGCGCCGTTCTATGAGGGCGGACGCCTGGGAAAGGTTGAAATTTGAAATTCAAATTGAAATGAATTAAACAAGACTTTTTTTTTTTTTTTCCTTAAAGATAGACAAATTAAATGGAGAGGTTTGGGGATGTGGGGGCAGATGACTTTAGGACTCATTTTTAAGCCTGAAACAGTCGTCACTTTTTAATGGTGTCCCAGCCTGTGGATTCCCATCCAATCCAGCAACAACCTACTGCTTTTACAGCTCATGCTCACCATGACCTTCTAGTTACAAACTCTTGGACCAATATTTTCATATAATTACCACCTGCCAACAACAGCAATAATGTTTTTGCACCTCTGTGTGTGAGCGTGCCTTTGTTTGTCTGCAGAATATCTTGTGATCCACTGGACAGATTTTAATGAAACTCTCAACTGCTAAACCTTTGGAGTCAACCCAGTTCAAGTTGGTCGCCACAGCTCATCAACATTAGCCATCAAAAAACATGGCTTTAACTCAGTCAGTTTAACAGATTTTGAGGTAAAACGAGGTGTGGTAGTAGCTGAGAGTCATTCCCAACACGTTCTTTTAGTGCTATCACATCTCACGACATATGAGATAATGCATAATGTAATGTTAGGTTTGACCAAAATGGCTACAATACTGACCAAGATGGCTTAAGTTTAAAACTCTGGCATGAAAGGCGGTGGATGATATGCATTTCTTCAAGGAATACTGGCCCTTTAACTTTGTTTTCAGTCATGATTTTGTTAAAAAAAAAAAAAAATGCTATTATGGGTAGTATACTACCTCAGGAACCCACTGGGTTGAATCAGAGCCAGAGAAAAATAAACGCTGCCAAAGTGAAAGTGGAGCCTCAACCAGAGCTCCTGAAATAGATTTTTGTATCTCTTAAATAAACAAGCCAAAACAGACTGATGTCATCCCTCGCTTTGTTGGAGTTTTTACAGTTGAAGAATGCTGTTTATTCAGAGAACATTTACCCCATCAGTGAGTTACTAAACTAAACATGTGGCCAAAGTGTTGGAGGTAATGAAAGAAGTTTTTCTTTTTGACGAGCTTGTGATTAATCATTCTTCTTGTAGCTGTTTTATGCCTTATTAAGGTTTAACTATAAGGTGGAACGTTACAGGCACAGGAACAAATTGAAATGATTAGCATTTTGTATAAAAACAATTATTAAACCACAGCTTTATACCTTGCAAAGCATGTCTGCTTTATGCGGTTGCAGCATTGACCTGCTACACATCATCAAACAATGGTAATGTTGATGAAATGTAAGTCTTTCACAATATTTCATTTATCATGGCCTCTGTGGGCTTTTGTGGGCTCAGATGTATTGTTTCTAATGAAAAAAAGTCAAATCGGGATCTTAAAGAACAGCATGGTAGTTGAGATTTTCTTTTTACAAGGACAGCAAAGGAAAAATTGAGCAAGTTTAAAAAAAAAAAAAATAAAACAATTATTGAACAGGTTTGTGGGGATTGTTTGATCATTCAAATCATTCACACTGTCTCTTACCACTACAGGCCCGGCACCGTGGCTCTCAGGGAGATCCGCCGCTACCAGAGGTCTGTTGAGCTGCTCGTCTGGAAGCTGCCGTTACAGCGCCTGGTCCGGGAGATCGTCCAGGACTTCAAGACCGACCTGCGCCTCCAGAGCTCGGTGGTCATGGCTCTGCAGGAGGCCAGCGAGGCCTACCTGGTGGGGCTCTTCGAGGACACCAACCTGTGCGCCATCCACTCCAAGAGGGTCACTGGCATGGCCAGAGACATACAGCTGGCCCGCAGGATCCGCAGGGAGGGGGCTTAGACTCACCCTCACATTTAACACAAAATATACAACAACAGTGTCTTCAGTCAGAGGCTTCTTCAGCTCCGCTGTAAGACAGACTGCTGCCCACAGCCATCAGCATCTATAACAACTCTTTAACAAAACCAGGAAGATGAGTAATTTCCATTTGGGATTAATAAAGTATTTTTGAATTGAATTTTGATTTGCATTGAACTGATTTTACTAAACACTTGAGCAAATATTTGCAACGCTAAAACTTATTCTTGCTACGTGAGCCAGTTTTCAGTCTGGCAGGCACACAGAGCATTAGCAGAGCTCCTCTGTGTCTACTGGAGATTGTAATATGAAAGCATATAGTACCTATTTCAGAGGATGTTACTCTTTCTGACCCGTGAAGCGTTGCAGGTGTCAGCTCTGCAGCTGCAGCATTCCTCCCCCCCCCCACACACACAACGTCCATAAAGAGGTAGAGAAATGTCCTTTATTTTCCGGTCCAGTAGACAGATGGCGGGTTTCTTCTGTGCAGCATAATCTCTCAGCAAAGCTGAGATAAAACAGGTTTAATGCTGTAAAATCCCAAGGTTTTATCCCCTCTGTGGTGATATCATACATATGGCTCAACATCTGGGGGAGGAAGTGAACAGAGGAAGGCCAGACATCATGTGACAGTTTAGGGAGTTTCCACGTTACTGCCTCTGTGATTGATAAACTCCAACAGACAAGATTGTCTTCAAAGTCAGGGTTTACCTAAAGAGGTTTCTCTTGTAAAAGCTTTCAAAACTCTTCCTAAATGTTCTTTTAGCTTGAAGGAGAATAATTGAAGTGGCAGTAGCAAGCACTGCACTATACTCCAAGAAGGATTAGCTAAATAAGTTGCTATTTTACCCCAACGTCAGAGCATGTTGTTCTTATTTTATTTATTTAATACACAGTCTGTTTATAAAATCGTGGATAATGTAGCTGTTGTTTTGTTGCTACAGAACAACAAGGTTCTTTGCTAGTAGCTTCTTGGTGGGTATCTGCTTTTAAAAAGAAAGCTATTGTTAAAAATCTTCACCTTTTACAGAAAGCTGTGACAATGCTAATGGAGTTAGTATTATTCTATTTTATTTCTTGTCTTGCAGACCACTTAACGTACTTTTAAACTACAAGCTACACTCATCCATTCACCCCTCACATTCATACAAATCAACAGAGTCCATACAGACCAAGAACTGCTGTTTACTGACAATTTGGGACAATTTCTTTAGAAATGATTGTGCAGCCTTTCATAGACTCATGCATCCCATCTGTAAAGGTTCATTTTTGATTTGAGTCACGTTTTGGTCACGACACATTTTTCAGAACCAAATGCCTAGCTTTCCTTGAAGGAATGCTTATCACTCACCACCTTTCATGCCAGAGTTTTGACCTAAGATCATCATATCTTGAAAATAATCAAGTTTTAGGTTGTTTTTTCTTTTGTCTAATTTTTAAAATGGAAACTACTCTCAGCTACTACCACACCAAAGTTTAGCTCAATGTGTGTAAAACAGACTGTTTTTAAAGCCACTGATGGGTCTGAAGAAGTCGATTAGCTGTGGTGGCCATTTTGAACTGAGTTAACCAGTTGTAGACATACATCCAACAATTTCTCTTAGAGGTGCATTAAAGTCCATCCAGTGGTTCATGACATAATTTGCTAATGGATAGACAAATGAGCACAGGCATGCGCACACGCAACACCTGCCACCAAAAGGTGGGCGATAGTGTAAATGTATTTGTGCGCCTAATTATGAGAAGGACTCTTCTATTTTCCACACTTCAAACTCAAGGTAGACTGACTGACATACTAGTCAGACAATTAAATCAGCCAACTATTACTATTTTTCATGTTGTGGGTCCATTTTTTGGCACAACACCGGCAGACCCCAAAGAAAGTTGATGTGAATATTACACTAGCTTTTTGAAAGAACAGTAACATATTCACCAGACTAATAGTGAACAATTAGAATTTGAATTTTAAAAAATTTCTTCAATCGTCGTCTTTTTTTATTTTTAATTATTGAAAATTCTAATGTGTATCAACAATAAACTGTTACCATTACAGGCCAAAAACAAAGCATAAAATCTGCGCCATGTGTTGACCACTACTCCTTATTTCTAAGAAAGTGCCACTGGCTACTGAAAAACCCAAACCAATCAGCTGCTGTTTCAAATCCTATTTTAATACTTTGAATGAGTCAGAATATTTCATGCATACAGTCAGTTTAAAGAGTTTACATGTTTTCTTACTGCGCATTTTGATATTTTTATATTGAAAAAAAAAGAAAAGGTTAGAACATTGTTCTAAAAATTGCCATTTTCGAAAGCTGGTAGCGCCTCGTCCTCGGCACCCTCAGAGTATATGATACTCAGCAGTCATGTTTCCTGATTTGCTCTTGTTGCTTGCTATATTTATAGAAATTCAAATCTCCATCCTGCATAATGCACCACACATTTCCACAGCAGGATTTTCATCACTACTATGACCAAGTCACACTTCCTGTTGCCCTCTTCTTTTTCTGTACCACTATTAAATGATTAAACACAACTTTAATCTCAGGAATCTGAATCTCTTACGGGATGCTTCTTGTGTCACTGATAATAGCTTAGCTGTTATTACGTGCTCACACACACAATAAATACAAAGTAAAATAAAAATATATATTTAAAATGAAAGCCCTAGCATTCCATGAAGGAATGCCTGAGTTATAGCCATTTTTGGGGTGGCTAAATTTGATAAGCTGTGGCGGCCATCTTGAAATGGAATGACTCCAGAAGTTAATCAGGTATAGACGTACATCCAGTGATTACTTTGTGAGAGTTTTATTAAAATTCATTCAGTGGTTCATGAGATATTTTGCTAACAGACAAACAGGGTTGGCAAGAATAGTTAATGCCAAAGTTTTAAGCAAGGGTCTTGTGCAATGTGTAGAGTTTAGAGTAGGTGTTCGAGATGATGCTCAGCTACAACCACATCAAAAGCTCAGTAGCTGTAAGATTGGCTGAATCAAAGCCAGATTTGTGTTTTTAAGGTCAGTTGGCTGTGACAGCCATCATGAATTTGGTTGATTTCAAAAGTTAATCAGTTGTAGATGTACATCCAATGAATACTTTCTGTCCAGCGGTTCATGGGATATTTTGCTTACACAACAAAGAAATGAACAGACATTACACAGACACACACAGCCACAAGCAAAAACCTTATTGTCTTTTTGCCTTCAGTGGTGAACAATAAAAATTAAGAGTATAAGTGAATTATCCTTTGGGTCAAATGGACCCAAAGTTACAGGGGCTTTTCTTCCTCTCTTCAGTTACGAGGGCTTCAGGAAGGTTAAAGTTTGTGTTTTTTTAGAGCAGCAGAATTTTGATTTTAGGGATCATGTTGATATTTTTTATTTTTTTTTGCTCAAAGGGATTAAAAACTCTGGAAATCCAAATAGGGATTAGACCCAGATCTCCAACCCTGAAACTGGACCATAAATGAATGAACTGTAACCTTCAGGGTCATGGGGTGGACATGGTTTGGATGGAATCTGGTGTGGTTAGACACAAATACTTTTAAACCATTGGAAAGGAATCTTGACTAAATGAATTTTAAAAAAAAAATCTAATCTCCGCCTGTTTCTTTGGCCAGCTTATGTCCTACCACTGCATCATAACCCAAGACACGCCTGTTCCTGGGAGAACATAGAGTCGACACAGACTGAAGTGCAAAAGCTGCAGCAGAAACAGGCAGTAAAAACACATCAAACAGTTCACCAGATATAACAGGATAACAGCTTGGCTGTGTGGCCAAATAACAGTCATACAGCTGCAGGAGCACATAAACACTGAAACAGACGCATAAAATTTGAAAGCCAAATGCACAGTGAACTAAAACAAGAAGCACAGCAGGGACAGAGAATGTAAATATCTTCCCCTCCTGTGAATGCATTGTTAGCAATAAAATTATCATGCTGCAGTCCATTCTGCGGTGAAACTCCATGTTATTATTGCCAGTGAAGATGCACAAAACACACAGAGGAGAGGGATACAAAATGACACTTATCTACACTGACCAGGAAAGTGTGTAGGCGTGTACATGTCTTAAGTGACAATTACACTGAAGCGTGTTTTATAGCAGCTAACGTCTGTAGAGGAGAGCTGAATAATGGGCAGAACTCCAAAGCTGAAGAGGAGAAGACAGTTAAGGCTCCATCATGGAAATGGGCTCCACTATACAGTATTGCATGAATTGATGACACGACTTTTAATGTTTAATCATTGTACCAGGGCTCATCCTATCAATCTCACCTGTCAACACTGCACAACAGTGGGTCATTTGCATCAATTCACTTAAATTCAGGTTATTTATATAGCGCCAATTCACAACAAAAGTCATCTCAGGGCACTGTACAAAAGACAAAACAAGTCCAAATCATAAATGTAATTCAGTCAAAAACCAATCTACATTCAGATACAATTACAGTCAATTTGTTTCTATCGTAATACAGTACATTCTGAAATGCCAATTAGTAAAAGTTATCTATCCAAGGAAGCCAAAAGATTCCATCAAATCTTCACTTTGTTGCCATTTCCCATCCTGAGCAGCCCATTGGTGACAGTGGAAAGGATTGACTCCCTTTTAACAGGAAGAAACCTTCAGCAGAACCAGAACCAGGCTCAGGAT
>JAOXNZ010000091.1:21686687-21696977 GCA_028566095.1 Kryptolebias brasiliensis
CACATACACCATCAAACCCTCTCACATACACCATCAAACCCTCTCACATACACCATCAAACCCTCTCACATACACCAGCCAACCCTCTCACATACACCATCAAACCCTCTCACATACACCAGCCAACCCTCTCACATACACCATCAAACCCTCTCACATACACCAGCAAACCCTCTCTCACATACACCATCCAACCCTCTCACATACACCATCAAACCCACTCACATACACCATCCAACCCTCTCATCTAATCCATGCTGAAGCTACCTGGCTGAAGTTAGTATCGGGCCTGCAAGAGGCAGAAAGATGAAACTAATATGAGAAGGAATAAAATGTACTCTGGAATTTAGGATATTCTGTATGTATTTTCTATTTTTTAAAATTGTAATAGAAATAGGCCCATGTAATCAACTTTGTAATATTTTTAATTTAGTTATTGTTTTGAAGGTGAAATCAGTCTGAAAGCTTATGATGAACAGCACACAATCTGATGCAGAACCTCAACTTACCTCACTCTTCAATCTGTATGCCACATGTTATTTTTTGACTTGAAAATTGTATTCTAAAGTTTAATATGTTGCTACTCGTAGTACTTGATTTTGTGCATCAGTAATGTCAAGCCCAATCAAACCTATAACTCTGTCAACTTTTTATGAATTTGATTCAAAAGGTTATTTTATGTTTATGTTCATAGTGTTTTTTTTTCTTCCTCATTTTAGCAAGACTCAAGAAACACAACAAAAACTTATTTTAAAAATAAATACAATAAAAACAAAAATATAAAATAGAATTACAATTCACATGTTTGACAAAAATGAATATAAACAAACAACTGACAGAACCTAACATTTAAAGAGAAGAAGTCTGAAAAACAAAATGGCACACTGTTACTCTGCATCTGAGTACAAATTAAATGCTACACGTTTTCAATGAATAATAAATGCAGTATATAAACTCCTAAAGGTAAAATATAGATATTTGATTGAGAGAAATTACATTTACCCTCAGACACTGTTAATATCAGGCTTGACAGCTGGAGGCCTAATAATAATACATTAATATTATTAAAAACAATTTATTTATTCTTGGCAACGAATGCTAGTCGACGCTCGTGAAAAAGAAACTCATACAAACATTTTTGCCCGTTGTTTTCATGTTCATTCAAAAGTATTTTTTTGTATGTGTAGCGACTTTAACATTCAAAAAATACCTGATATTTGGTTTTATTGGTTTTAAAGAATAAACTGAAAAAGAAAGTGGGTCGACACCTCCAAACTCTGCAGCCGTAGCTCACTGGGCTGTGATGATGTTCTGTTACTGTTCCCAGGACATCGAAAAAGACTGAAGTGAAGACATTTTGACGCAATACAAAAAGTTTGGTAAAAGCTCAGCCCATCATTAACTGCTGCATGCTAACACTTCAAAAACCTTAATAAAATATTCATTGTTGTGTTGGGATGTCGGAAGCTCCCTCCTGCCTCTACAAGATAACTCTCACTTTTTAAGACACAACAATAAGTGAAGCTGAGGAAGCAAAAACCTGTACAAACTCCTTAAGAATTCATGAGGACTCAAATTTATCAAATAGGGCATTTTTTCCTAAGACAAAACACATGTAGATGTGTCATCTCATGATTCATATTTCATTTGTTGCGCTTGTGTGCTGACTTTACAAGCCGTGTACTGAACTGAATTTCTTGTTTCATGTGGAGAATATGGTTTTCATAATGCACCAGTGAACATCAATGAAATAGAAAGTTTTCAGTTCATTTGAAGGAGGAAAAGCGGCAGTGTGTGTTGTGGTCTCTAATGCAGACACAGTCTAAAAATAAATGACCACTGCAATTCTTAACTTCTTTACTATTTCTAGATTTTGAATGTCAATGGACCTTCAATTATTTATTCAGGATACTCACACCTCATTAATTAGATGGGTTGTTCACTGAATTTTTGTCATACAGCCATGACTTATAAGGCATCTGACCTCACAATTAAATGATAACAGACCATTGGTACACACTTCACTGCTTCCTTCTTATGAACTAATCAAATCTCTATCGTTTAAATTAACATTTATGCTTCAAATGGTACTAATGTTTGATTGTTCCCCACATTATGTCTTTGAGAAATGTTTTCTGCTGCAGTGGGCATCAAACAAAAACCACTGATACCACTGGAGCGCTTAAAGTTCAAACTTTTGATGTGGAGTTCTTTAAAAAAGGGTTATTGAGTTTTTGATATCTCTTTGAACAACTTTAGAAAAAACAGTGATTAGTCTGACTGGATTGACAAGCTCACGACTAATCTGAAGGTGACCGACCCCATTGTGGACTGTTACCGTTTGAAAATAACTCCAGTCTAAAAGGTTTTGTAGCAGCTCATGTAGCTGTTTTATACACCTTTACACCGCCATCGCTTTCGTATTACACAACTGTCCTGGCAAAAAGTTTGCGTTATTCCTGGCCGAAGTGCTCCAGACTGCACTGAGTGCTACAGCTTAGCGCTGTGCTCATGCAAGATGCTTGGAAGCCATTATCTGGTCAGTCCAATCAGAATTAAACTATTTCTCCAATCTGCAGTCGTTTAAAGAGCTATCTACAACAGGTAAGTTATTATTGTTCTTAACCCTTCCACAGAACACCACGTCCAAAAATCTGCACTGTCATTTTAAAGCTTTAATATTTAATATACTCCTTATCATTATTGTGTGAAAATACAAAAAAAAAAACAAGCTGCCCTAGGAGAGGCACTGAATATGTTTATGATGATCTTGTCAATTATGTGCAGTTGCAGTGCTGTTATTATTCTCTCCGGGCATCATCTTGGTTTGTTACCTGCCAGTTAAGAATGAGTCATAATGCATCAGATGAGAATAATTTGATGCATATTTCTAAGAATGTCACCTACTGAGCAATTTGAGCTACAGGGCTTCTGTACGTCATGTTCTTTTACTGTAAGAGCTTGTTTTGAAAGCAGATCCAGACAGTCAAGCCTGAGAGATACGCTCACTCAAAGTAGAGAGGTTTAGGCCATTTATGTAACCTTCATGTGGCTTCGGGCAGACGTACTTCCAGGCCTCTAATAGTCTATTTAAAATTGGAATAAATAGTTTTGCCCCACTCTAGAAATTCAGCTGCTCATTCAAGCCTTGTGGCGGTGACTGAAAGGGCAATGAAAAGTGCTAGAGATATCAAAGGTGAACTATAGTACTTCTTCATTTCTTATTTGCCGAGCCACTGCAGCATTCTGATTTTACCTCCCGTAACCCAGACAGTGAAAGCTGCTTTCAGCTCTGCAGCTTGATGGCTGCAGGACACATACTGTCATCTCATGAGGTTTGCAGGGTACAGAGTCACATTCACACTGTAAAGAAAATCACACGCTTTGCCTCATTATCACTCACTGGTCTTGACATTTCCTAAACTTGCTAGTTTTATGTTGCTTCTACAACGTTTAGAATTAAATAATGAATCTCAAGTCAAACATTGGGGTGTAATGGTACACATATATTGGGATTCATTATGTCTTTGGTACAACAAGGGGGGAAAAAAAAGCCAAACTTTAAGGTTTATTTCCACTTACAGTATTTTCAAACAGACAACAGTCCCAAAGGCAAAGACAGCAGCAACAACCTCCCTTGTCAGTGGAGAGACTCCAAGATCTTGTACAGCATGTTAGGATCTGTCTACTGGTGTCCTTACTATAAAACAAAAAACACAAATGTCATGTTCTATTATTCATCTACAGACCATGTATCAAACAAGAAGTTTATTAAACTCCAAAACAAAAACAGTATTTCTCTTTCAATTAAAAAAAAAAGTCATACAAAATAGAAGTGTAGGTTTAAAATAATTTGTCTTGACACAAATAAAAGGCAGCAATACCAAATAACATCTCAGGATGTGAAACTGTAAAAATGAAATGTTAAATACTTTCACCTAGTAGCTCAGCTAGGGGAGTGATGGTGTGCTGTTCATAGATGGGTGGTGTCTAAAACAATTGGTGTCGTATTTAATGGGATCTATCAGACAATAGAGGATGCTTCATAATATGAAGCATTTAACACTTTGTCTTTCTGTAGATCCTACTTTTACTCTCCACTGCTGCTGCTGACCAAGGGGTCCACACAGCTGATCTGAAAGAAAGCTTTGCTTTGGTGTAGAGTGCTTTAGATAGTATCCCCCTCTACTTCTTTAATACCATGGCAAAAATAAATTAAACAGCAAAAATAAAAACACAAATGCATCATAGATCTGAGTGGTGATCACCTGTGATTAACGTATTCTTCATCTGCATCATGACACTTTGGTAAAAATACATGTACTGTTACAGCGTTAGTCAGGAAATGTCCGTGTTATAAGGTCCCAGTTGATCTCAAATGCTGCAGATCATCTTTTAACACAAACACAAGTGTGAGAATTTCTTCCCTGCTAGAGCTTCAGTTCACTGGCTCCCCTTTTTTTTTTTTTTTTTAGGAGTAATTTTGAGGTTTTATTGTTGATCTATAAAGTACGTCTAACCTCCTACAAAGTTATGGGCCCTCCAGATCACTTAAGTGGTGGTTGGAATATCTGCTATGAATTGTCTCAAGGTCTAAGCTGGCTCACAGAGGAAATCCGGTCTTTGCACTTGCAGCTCCTAAAGTACGGAACCAACAGCTCCTGAACGTCAACGAGGCTCCAACACTTGCTGTTCTTATACCTCATCCAAAAACAAATTTTAATGCACTGGCTTTTAACTTTGTGTGAGTTCAATTGTTAGTTTATACATTTATTACTTGTTTTTTTTAACTTTTTTGTTTTAAGTTGTTTTTGTCTTTTATTGTCTTTCATGCTTTCGTTGTCATTTTACTGTCTAAAGTTCTAGTAGAGGTGGTGGGTTACTGAATCACTCAGGTTAATGATCCGAATCCTCAAACTGAATCAGGACTCACAGGTCCGAGATCTCAATTAACCCAGATCCTACACGTCCTCTGTCAGACTGCTGCTAATTGATGGAAAAAAGGGCTGAATCCCTGGAAACGCTGCAGACTCAGATGAGTCGGGTCACTGATTCCGGTTAAAGACTCAAACTCTGAGGGATGTGCAGCGTGACCAACTCAAGTGACCTGGATCAGTTTGGTGAGCAACTCAGATTAACCCGAGTCCATAAAGTGAATCAATTTTACCACCTCTACCTTTAACTCAACACTAGCTGTTTTAAATGTATTATATCGCTCAAGTCCATAATAAATTGGTAAAACAGACCTTTTTAAATATGTCCTTTCTTTTGCTCTGAATCAATTGCAAAATCCCTCATAGATCCAATGAATTTGCCAACATATCACCAGTTGTGTGGCAAACACAGCTGGCTCCAAATAAATTGTTTGTAACTGCTGTAAATAAATATTTCAATGTGTTTCTTTTACTCACATGGTTCAAACTTCTCTTTAGTTTGTTCTCTTTTATATGAATATATAAATACAAAACCAGTTATTTTAGGAATATTCCTTTATGTGTTTACTGTGCAACCAGAGCCCAATGATCTACTGTGTGTTTTAGTCTGGACAATATCAAGACTTTTAAAGTATAATTAAAATAATAACAGTATGAGAAGCACCATCAAACATATTTGGTACTATATGCAGCCATAACAGTTTGGCCCTTTTCAAAGCCACTCAAATGACTCTTGCAAGTTTTTTACAACTTATTAAATAGTGACAACTTCTTGCCTAATACATCCCTTCACTCGGCAGATAATCAAAGATAATCAATGTTGTTTATTTCAGTTGTCAGTGTTTTTTTATGAGTGATTAATATTGATACTATAAAACTGTCCCCTTTTCATTTCATAGAGAAAGGAGCAGATGCTTTAACTGCACATTAGGAAAGCTCCATTTTTAAATCTGATATTTGTGTTCCTTGAGGTCATGTAAAATTTTATGACAGATAATTAGTCATTGACAGAGAATTAGTTTTACATCTTGAAAAACAAGTGACTGTTGAAGCATTGATTAATATGAGCCACCGGCTTTTTTTGAGGCATAAACAACAATCATTTTTTGTTCGTTAGGAAGAAATATGATTCTCTTGGCATTTTTTTCAGTTTTTTTTTAAACCTCAATAAAGGTCACAGTTGATTGACAATGGAAGGTTGTTCCACAACGTTGAGACCGCAAAGGCAAATGCACCAGCTATCTTACTGACATCCAGAGCATGGAACATGCAAAAGAAGCTGTGCAGATTGTCTAAAGTATCTAGAGTTTGAATTACAGCAGATAAGTTTAGATAAATAATCAGGTGTCAGGACATGCAACGATTAAAAAACAGAGTTTTAAAATCAACCTTATAGTTAGTGAAGAGATGCCAACACATGAGTGATACTGTCTCTTTTCCTGGTACCAGGTAAACGTCGAGCTGCAGAATTCTGAACTAGGTGCAGATGAGCCAACGCAGACTGGCTGATGCCAAACCAAGAAGATTTACCAGAGTCTAACTTGATGCTCCGATTAATGTCTTCATATCATTGTCAGAGTTAATGGATTTGAGCTTGAAAATGTTTCTAAGTTGTAGAAAACAACTTAAAAGCAACAATTAATCTGTTTATCAAATTTTAACTGACGGTCAAATTTACACCTAGATACCTGACATGGGCTTGAAGATCAAATAATAATGACTATAAGTGGGATGCAACACTTACAGACGTGTTTGAAGGGGCAAAAGTAGCCATCTCAGATTTGCTATCATTTAACTAAAGACTAGCCATCCAGCATTTCACATTCTAATACAATTTAGGATGGTTCTATCAGGTCTTGGGTCAACTGATCAAAGGCATATAGATTTGTGTATCATCTGCATAACAGTAAATTTACATATTGTATTCATGAAAGACATGACCCAAGAGAAGCATGTACAATGTAAATAGAATTTACCCCAAGATGGATCCTTGAGGAACTCCACAACTAACGCGTATTAAAGCCTCACATTTCTTTCTAAATGTTGTGTACTTAGAAAGTTTCTGGTAACTTTACAATGGTTGTGATCATAATAAATTAGAAAAAATTGTTGCATTCCAGATTTTGTGCAAACTGTTAAGACGTGATGCAACATATTAGTGTTGCAGTTTTCATGGCTAGAGGTCACTTCAGTTTTTCATAATAAAACATAGGTACAAGGCCATGGCTTCTCCATTTATACTGTAGTAATTTGCAGAGGCATTTGCGTTTTATCAAGTAGAAGGAGCATACATGTCATTAAGATGCTAGATTGTAGTACAGTTACATCAATTCAGACCTTTTATGTTTTTATAGTTTGGGACTCACTCTTCTCTTTTGCTGTCTCTATGAAACAAAATTGCATTGGTGGCAAAAATTAGGACCAGAAGAATGGGTTGGTGTGAATCTTCCAAACCCCGACATGTTTTTAACAAGACAATACAATGTGTTTTTCTTTGATGAGAAACCTTGGGAATATGCACATAATGGCACTGTTTCCCTCTGTAGGTTTTCCAAGCACGTTTCACAGTCATTTTAGTTTTACACAGACAAAAAAGCAACATAGAGTGAAATAAGAAGGAAAAGTGATTTGGTCTTGGCTGTAAACTCTAAGTAATTACAGCACGCCTGAGCTCCTGCCTTGTGAACCAGCAAACGTGCATCTGTGGGATGGCGGGGCTGTGGTGGAAGGTCACCTTGGACTAGGAGACCTGACTTTGACTCCAGCGTAATTTTTTATTTTTTTTCACATTGCTTCACATAACAATTCATCACCTCTTCCTGATGTACTCCAGGATCTTATTTGTTTTATTCTGTACAGTGATTCTGACACTCACAAGTTCTAGGCCTCCTGTCACTTAGGTGCTGGACTTGGGGTGAAATACTTTTTCGTGTGTGTATAGGTAGGTAGGTAGATAGATGCAAATCATCTGGAAATTGTTTAGAATTTTTGAGTCCAACAGTTAATATTTTGTAGATGTACATCCAGTGATTACTTTCAGGGAGTTTCATTACAATATGTCAACTGGTCCATGGGATATTTTGCTAACAGACAGGCATAACACACAGAGACACAGGCAATTATATATAATAATTCCTACCTTGTGGCAGCAGGTGATAAAAACCCAAATCTGATTGCTCATTTATTCCATTAGGCTGTCTACTCCCCCCCTCCTGAACTTTTCATCTAACTGTCAACCATTTCTCTTATACATAAACACTATGTTAGCAGGGAACATGTTTTAGATGGGTGGGAGAGTGTCGTGTGGTGTAAGTAGAGCGTTCAAAGCGTATTACAGAAAATAAACCCCTAGTGAATTAAGTGCAGGCTGTCAAAACATGCCATGAAACTTTGTACTTGATGAAAATCATTTAAGACATCTCATGTGGATACAATGCAAAATACATCACCTATATTTGATATATCGCTCACCCCTAATTCAGAGCATTGTCATTATGAGTTAAACCTTATTTTGATTGATATAAATCTTATTTACTATAAGTGTATGACCTAAATTGTTTTAACGCCCATTTATCACAGAACCTAATCATGGGCGAGTTTAACCCTCATGGTCAGAATTAATCATGAGTTAATTTTAGTGTTTGCTATTATGTCTCACTCATTTCCAAAAAAGGGTTTTAGTGTCCTGTTCATTGTCCGGTAACTGCAGAAAGATAAATCTGGCAGTGCAAATCTTTATCCCAGAATTTGTGTATCCGCCTGCTGCCAGTTGGCATTGGTTGTTTCATAAAAAGCCTTTATATTGACTAAACCTTTCAGTCTCTGGATTCCCTTTGATTTCTATTGCAAAGTTAATGTCAGATGGCATGAACAGACCATCTCTGCACTCTAAACATTGTTACATTAAAAATGGTCGGTCAGTTAAGACATAAAACATTTGTGATAGTTGTTTCAATAAAAGAGAACGGTAATCACAAATACACCATAGATCAGTGGTTCCCAACCCTGGTCCTCGAGGAACACTGTCCTGCATGTTTCCATTGTTTCCCTGCTTTTCAGCAGGTCTTCTGTGTTGCAGAAGCCTGTTATTCACTCAGTCATCCAAATCAGGTGTGTCAAAGCAGGGAAACAACTAAAACATGCAGGATAGTGTTCCTCGAGGACCAGGGTTGGAAACCACTGCTATAGATCAATATAAATAAAATCCCTTAGTCTACTCTTTAGTCTGTTCCTTGTGTTAGTTAGTGATCGTGATCTTAAGCGTGTGCAGTGAAGCTGTCCGTGTGTGTATGTTGCTGCGATGCTGCTCCTGCCTACCTGCAGTCCTGTTCAAATAAAGAGAAGGTTTTTGGTTTCTGAGCTCTTTCAGTCTGGATTCTGGGGTCTAAACTGAAATTGCTCCAAATCCTGACAATATCTGGCAATGCTGGGAAACCAGAGTACCCAGAGAAAACCCATGCATGCACAGAAGGAACATTCAAACTCCATACAGAAAGGCCCCAGCTGGGAGGCCAACCTGCAACCATCTCACTGTGAGGCAACAACTCTAACCACTGCCCTGTGTTTTATTTCTATGATTGTGTAATCCATTGGAGAATGAAACTCCTTTAGTGTTTGTATGAAGCCAAGTGTGACGCTCTTCTCACTTCACTGCTTTGTCTTATTGGAATCAATGGGAAACCAAGGTGGTTCCTTCACTCCATTAATTTCATATCATGAAACTGACATCTTGCTCAATATGACGTATATCAGACCAGCCCCACTCTTGTTTTGCTTCAATTAGTGAAGACTAACACAATACCTTGTCCTTGGTAAGAAAAAGGAATGGTATCATTTTTTTTTCTTCTTAAATTAGTAAATTTTTTAGCCTCACTGGTTTTCAAAAAAAAACTGAAATTCATCATAATTTGAGTTTATGACATGAGTCAAAAACGCAGCTTGAGTTCTCTATTGTAATTTTTTGTTGCACTCACTACATAAAAAAACAACAAAGCAAAGCAGTGCCAATTTAATGTGTTGCAGGTTGCTATGGAAGAAATGTGTCAGAACAGTTTTTGTTCTAAGCATTTCTTTTTACTTGCAGTGAGAAAAACACCATCAGCTGCGTTTTACGGCAAGCTTAACAAAAATGAAAGCATTATCACAAAAGTTAAAAAACAATACAATGCTTTTTACAAGTTTTCTGTATATAAAAGGATCAAAAGAGCCCATCTCAAGCTCTGTGTCATGTTTAGCCTGTCACTTCCTCCAAAATCATTGAAAACTGATTCTGCTATTGACAAAGCATGTATATAGATTTGGGGCTACATGTTATCAATACTTATATATAATATATATATTATTAATTTATATTAAT
>JAOXNZ010000091.1:21701411-21713193 GCA_028566095.1 Kryptolebias brasiliensis
GCATTGTCATGCATAAGAAGGAACCCAGGGCCCACTGCACCAGCATATGGTCTCACAATGGGTCTGAGGATCTCATCTGGACGGAGGACCTCCGGCTCTTTGTAACAGAACACAAAAAAAAACTTGGTTGGTCAGAATGACCAGAACTTGGAGAATCGTCTCAGCAGGAAAGATGGTCTGGAAGTTTGCAGACAACGAAAACCGAGTCCACCGAAAACCTTGTAGTGGCAAAGCTCTAGACCGGACACTGTCAACAGTACTGGACCTGCCTGAATTGCTAGAACTGCTTGATTTGCTGGGCTCGTCAACACAACTGGACTCACAACACAACTGCGCTCGCCAGCTCGTTGGGACTCCCAGCACTCTCTGGGCTAGTTGGGACTGTCGGAACACTCTGGGAAGGCAAAGTCGCTGAGATATGGGTGAGCTTACCTTGAGTCTGTCCCGGACCCCCGGTGCTCTGGGAGCAGGCATGTCCACCAGCCAGAGGAAAACAGCTCCTCAATTTTCTGGCAGACCTTTAACTGAAATCTCAGGTTGGTGTAGACCTGGCACAACGCCATCTGCTCTTGAACCAGCTACTTAAAATCCTGGAGTTCCTCGGGCTTGGCAGAGGCTAGAAGAAGGTCATACTCGGGCACTGGATCCTTAGAGAGTGGTCGGACCATTCTGTCATGTTCAGGCTCTCGGGAAGATGGACTTATGAAGCGGACCCAGGATCAGAACCAAAAGCGTCTTTAATAAGAGATTCCAGAACTCACAGTGAGCAGAGAGAGCCCAGTCTTGGACTTAACACAAACAGAAAACGTGACAGGTGACATGTAAATCCCACAATGGTCCCACATGGAAACAGAACACAGACATGCTTTAAAAAGGCTGAGAACTAATCAACAAAACAGAGAACACCTGAGAACAATTACAAACTAGTGGAGGACACAGAAGCTGAGAAAAAAAGAAAAACAGGTTGGGAGGAACACAAAAAATAATGGAAGAAACTCTGAAGATAAGTACAGAAATATCACAATATGATACAGGCACAGACAGGAAATTACATCAGTGCCTCCCTTTCAATAAAAATGTATGAATGAAACAAACTTTGGTGAGTTGTGAATTTGGCTGCTGTTTTTCATCAGACTTTCCTTTCCCACTGCTTCAAAAAAATACAAAAAATACAAATACAACTATTGTAATGAAAATAGCATCATTGCTCTTTAATAATTAACACTCCAGCAGCTTCAGTAAAAGGGTCTTTTGTCTTTTTAGGACCATTTTTTTAAATATATGTTAAATCCATATAACTTCATAGCTTGAATACCAAGGCTTCTTGCTATCTTTTCTTCTAACTGATACATGGGTCTTTTACTGTAGGGATAAACAGTCCTCAGTTTCAAGACAAATGAGACACAAGAATAGAGATAATTCTCTGAATCTGATGCTATTTTAGCTTGCTGATTTGTAAGGAGTTGGCTGTGTTGGGTGCCTCAGGTGATAACGTAATCGCTGCTTTGGTTGCCATGGTAAAGAAATGTTCCTGCTATGTTTGAAAAGTAATCAAATTCAGTATTTTAACCAAATTAGACACAATACACAGGAAGCAGTTTTGTTAACTTGTGTGAACTAGGACCTCACAACTTTATTTGTCCAAGGTTGTCTTAAAAAACCCACTAAATTCAGATATTCAAAGTTCAAAATACTGAAAAGACTCTGCAAGCATTATTTTAAAGTGTTTGTGAGAGCTAGAGGATCCATTCTGTCGATTCATCTTTATTAAAGTGTTGTATGTTGGCCATGCTTTAAGGCAAACAATTTATGTGAATTAAGTAGGACCTCTGCTGAAACTGTTTCTAATACAGGTCTGGTGTGTTGTTTGATCACTTTAATGATCACTGTACATAAAAGGAAAATAATCTGGACAATAAAATACAATACAAAGGGTCTGTTATAAGCCTATTTTTCACCTTTAAATACTGTGTGCACAGTAAAAAAGTAAAGAAAGCAATCCAATTTGGACAACAATAGAATATTGTAATCTTAGAACTGTACCAGCTTGCCCAAGAATTCATTACTTTGTTTGATTTTGAAAAAAGACAATCTCTAGTGTCTTAGCAATTATCTGTTAGGCCCTGCTGACACTGTGTGATGACCTCATTATGATGTAAAACAATTTTAGCTAGAATGTGGATGGTCTTTGTAGGGTTTAGATGAGGTCTTTAGGCAAGTATTAGGAATGTAATGGAGGTGTATTCATGACATGGGGCTCTTGGCTTGGGCCACCCTGGCCTCATGCCTAGGTAACAACAAACAACCTAGTGCAGATTTAAGACCCATGACAGTGACACCAACACAGCATGGCAGGATAGTGTGTAGCTGTATTCTGAAGTGGTCCATGAGAGTCGTGCCAGGACAGGGATTGGGGCAACAGTTAGGTGTACATGATTATATCTTTGTGGGGACAAGCTGCTTACAGTGTGGTGAAGGTGCTGGAGACTGGCTCATGGATAGAGGAATTAGCAGAGAAAAAGCCATTTGGTGTGTATTAAGAGCATAGTAGTGTCATGATTGCCTTTACACTGAAGGAGGTTTCCCAAATTTGCAGCGATCCTGCCACATTTTAATAGGACATGTAGGTTGTCATCTTGTCTGAAGGGGGTCTTAAATTTGTGCATTTTTCTCTGTTTGCTTTTATTTATTTTTATGAGGTCAGTTCCGGTCCAGTGTGAAACAGGAAATAACCTTATAGCGCCGTCACCCAAACTCAATACAAAGGATCTGCTGCATAATGGTAACTTTTCTCTGCCTTTACTTTACTTTACACCTTGTCTCTCACAACCACCTTATGAGGATATTTGGTGCATCAGCTTGTGGCTTAAGAACATAACAATCACTTATTACCTTTCTGTCACTGCTATATAATGAATATATTTACAAACAGCACTGATACTCAAGTCAACACTGCATGTGGGTCTCCATATTATGAGTGTAAAGTGAATTGGAATTGGAATTTGTGAACTGTTACGTAAAACACCAAATTTGACACATTAAAATCTCAGTGAATTGGACAGATTTTTTTATTTGTTTTTTTAAAGTGGCTATGGAGGTTTCCATCTCTCAGTTGTTTTTTTTGCTGCTGTTTTTCCTTTTACCTTAAGGTCAAGAGACAAGAAGGTTCTAGCAATGAAAGATTTGTTTACTCCCTCAAGTGTACAATAAGTCATCTTTTTTTTATTGTTCTCTAAGCAATTGCAGACTCTGATACTCTTAATACAAAAAAAATGTCATTTTTGAGTGACATTTTAGGAAGCATGTTAGGCAAAATATGTAGAAGAAAAACAAACACTTAAACATTGTATTTGATTGTATGAGATCTTTGAATCATATTCTTTATCAAAGACATTAAGGTTTTATTCTGGTTGTTTCTCACTGCAGTCACAAAAATCCCATTTGAAAAGATGAATTTGTTACGGTTTATGTTTTGATTAATTTAATCACGAGTTAGACAATTTTGGTGTTTTGTTCTGTTCCGACTTTCCTGTCAAACCCTCTTGATGTTCTCAGTCGCTCTTGTTCCAACTCCTCATTTTGCCACCTGCTGTATCTCTAATCAACCCACCTACTTGCATTTATCAATCATCCCCTCAGTTCATTACCCCATGGTTTTCTCAGTCCTTTCTCAGAATATCTGTCAGGATCTTGCCAGGTTTGCGGTGTAGGTTGGAACCCAGAATCCAGGCAGACTCAAGGATCAAACTTAAATTACTTTTATTAAGGAAAAAGCTGATGTGGCAGCAAACAAGAGAACTTACTTAATAGCAGATAACGAGGAGGGAGAAAACCAGACGCGCAGCATAAAGCTGATAATGCCCAACTAAAGAACAACAGGGAAGAACAGAATGTAAGAGCAAAAGCAACAACTAGGGACAGGTGAGAGTGGGCGGGGCAGGAGAGAACTGAAACACTCAAACACAAAGGAATACATGAACATGAGGACCCAGAAACAAAACCAAACAGAGAACACCACAAAAATGTAAAAAAAATTTAAGCATAAATACATGTTTTTTTTTTTCTTTTGGTAATCTTTTGTGTTAGGTTTTATGGTTATGTTCTTACTTGTGTTTCTGTAGTTCTGTTATCCTTGTGTTTAAGTTTCAATATGTTCCTGTATATTAGTGTTCCCTGTGCCTCCCTCTCAGTAATTTTCCTCAGTCAGTCCCTGCTCCTCAGTCCTGCCATGCCTATTCTCCACGCATTTCCCCACCAGCCCCAGCCTTTATATCCAGTCTTTTCCATCTCCTCCTCAGTGGTTCATTGTCAGCTTGTGCTGCAGTCAGGTTATGTTCTTGTGTCTCTCTCTCTGATCTTTGTAGTTGTTCCTTGTAGATGTTGCTGCCATGTCAGCCTTTTGTTTTTAATAAGTTTGTTATTCTTTGAGGCTCCTTGGGTTTGTCTGCATTCTGGGTTCAGTCCACTGCAAACCTGACATCCTCCAGTTAATTACTTTTGCGCCTGTTCTCAAGTTCATACTCTTTCCTGTTTTATTAAATCTCAGTTTTGATCCTAAATCTCACCCCTGCTTGCTAGTATTTGGGTCCATTTTACCACACAACTCGTGACAGACAAATCTGAGCAGCGATGGACCCAGCAGGCAAAACTATGCCTGGCTTCACAGAGAGGGGAGATCTGTCACCCATCTTCCAGCTGGGTGGAGTGCTGATGGAAACCAGCAAGCTGAGGCACTGCACTGATGTTTGTTGATGTACAGTAATGGGAGTCACCTTTGTAGGGTACATGACCAGCCAACAAACCACCATCTCCAAGAAAGTGTGACTCCTAGTGGCTCAACTCCACGCCATGTTCCTCGCTCCAGCAGCAGCTCAAGCCCACGCCATATTTCATGCTGTTGCCACAACTACAGCTGTCACGTTCAAAGCCACAGCTTGAACACTTCAGACCGCTAGAGCACCAATCCATCATAACACCTCATAATAGCCTCAGCTCTAGCTCATGCAATGCTGCATGCCACAAACATGACATGCACCTCTTCCATAGCTCCAGCCACAGCTACAGCCCCAGCTGAGCACCGCGCTACTGTCCAAGCTATGACATTCTACAGCACCAGCCACAGTGACATTAGAAGGCCAGTTCAATGTCTGCTAATACTATGGCTCCCACCCAGGCCTCTGCCAACACCACTACCCTTGCCCAGGAGTCGTTTTCCAGCCATGTCCCTTTGGATCCCTGCCTGTTTCATTATTAAAACTCAGTTTTGATCCAGAACCTGCCACCTGCATCTGGGTTCATTCTGCCCCACATCACATGACAAAATTAGCAACTGCTATATGATATGACAGGCACTTTGTGCATTTTGAGGCTTTTATATAAGCTTATAGATTTTTCGAACCACCTTTGTCCCGTTTAGTTTTGTGAGAGCTGTCCCAGTTGTCAATGGGAGGACAGGGCCAACATATACATACAAAACATAAACAATCATACTTATATCTTTGCTCAATTTAAAAAAATCTATTCACTTTAAAATGACTAACCTAACACACATGTTAGTAATGCACAGAGGGAACATACAAACTCCACAGAAAGAGGCCTGCTCATCAATACATCACACTGTTACTAACATTTTCTCCATCAACACAAACTAGCTGTCAGGTTTGCAGGTGTCCAGCTTGTGGTTACTACATGTACACAAAGATGCACTGGGACCTTTTGAAGATGGTGTAGTAGACATTAATGAGTGTTGCTGGCCAGTCAGCAGTTTGTGAATGTGCTATCACTGCACATTAGATTGATCCAAACAAGTCCTTAATACATTGCTTTCTGGTTTGAGGCACACAGAGTGGTCAAGAGGAAATCAATTGGCCTGATGGCAAACTGACAGGAGGGGAAGAGAGTTGGGGCTGAGTTGCTGGAAGAATCCAATAGGATTGGGTGACGATTGCCTGTGTAGTAATCACGTTTTTATATGAAGGACCAATGGAAATTGGTGTGCCGGTCAATATCCAAACGAATCAATTTCAAGACTCTTTCCCAAAGCAGCAATTTCTTTAAAAAAAAAAAGCAAACTGGTTGCACAAAAATGTGTCAATAAAGGAAGAACAAGGCAGAGCTCTTGGTTCTGGATCATTTTTGCTTTTGTACTATACAGAACAGAATCGGAAAGTACAGCATGCAATCAACTTTGCAGCAATCAATTCAAATCTCCCTGCCATCAGATCAAATTTATGCTCATCTTTTTTACAAAAGTTGGTAAAATGAGTTTTAAATTGGCTCTTAGAAGTTTGTTTTGTGAAGTTATTGAAGCGTACTTCACTCCCTTTACAGTTATGCAAGTAAAACAGATGGAGACGTCTTGATTATAATTGGTTCAGATAAAACAGTCCATGTGAATAAATTCAGTATAAACACAGTGCAAAGCAACTGTTTGCCAGAAAGTGTCTGAACTTTAGATAAAGCATTAGTGTCACAAGTTACAACATTTTTAAACCAGATACTATTAAAAAAAAAAACTTTTTGTTGTGTGTGAAAAACAGCTGTGAAAAATTCAGTATGGTTTTTATTTCACGTTATTTATAAAGCCTCTGTCTGCAATGAAGGGCAGGTGATCATGTAGTTGTGTGTGTGTGTGTGTGGACAGGTGCAGAAGTCTCAGAGAGAGTTACAGAAATGACTTGATTGCAGGGATGGAAAGAAAACATTAAGGGTACCATTCTTTTTGTCAAGGCCAGGTTCGTTTGTTTTGTATTTCTGTTGAACCAAAATTCAAATGTTGAGTTTCATTAGTTGACATTTAGTGTTTTTTTTCTTCTAATTGTTACTTTTGTCAGTTTCAAGTTATTTCAGGGACCCTTGCGATTTCTGTTTGGCAAAGTGTGTTTCCAAAATGCTTCTCCTCGCATCAATAATTGATCTCAGCCACCTCCCCTTCTAGGTTGAGAAACCATTTCTTCTCTCTGAAATCTCAAGAATAAACATCATGACCCACTGTATTAAAATGTTTGGCCACTGGAAGTCTCACATCATTATTGCAAATATGTTTAGAAATCCTTATTTTTAATAAATTTTTGTTTTAACCAATGTTCACCAACCCCCACAGGTTTCTCCCTAAATAAACTACATATTTACCTTTATATGTGATTCTCTGTTTAATAAAGAATTTTCTATCTGTGTGGGGGTGTAAAGAAAAACAATTGTAATCATTGCACTGTACTGAACACAATTAATCCAAGGAAAGTTGCTCCCAGATAGCTGTGATAGAAATGTTGAGGGGGTCTAACAGTCAGCTATAACTAGTGGATCTCCTGGCACATTTATTTTGCAAAGAGCGGTAACTCATTTGGAGATGAGCTGGGAAGCTGAAGACAGGTGGGGTCACAGCATCTCTAAGCCGGTCCTGTTAAAGTCCTCTGGCTTGAAATGTTCACTACAGAGCTGAGACGACTCTCAAGCAACAAAACCCTCCCTTCTTACTGCAACTTCCCATTGCCTCCTTAAATCTGTGTTACTGGGAAACCTTCAAAATGTGTAGAAAAAAAACAAAACAGCAAGAGCTAATGAGAGACAGAGAGTACCAGTTCCTCCTGTTAGCATTTCGTTGATTACCAAATAACGTTAGCTACCATGACATAATATTAGAAATGGTTCAATAACCTAAATTATTGTTCAATCTTACTTGTGAAAGATAATCCCACGTGATCTATTTTCAGTACTGCTCGGGTTATTACGACGGTAGGCTGAACAAAATAGCTGCTCCCTCTGCGTTTCTTTTGTTGACTCTTAGAGTGAGGAGAGACCCATCCAATATGGCGGCGACGCAGGATGCGCTCCAGCACCTAATGAGGCGTCTACGTATATATGTCTGTGGCAGGACCAGCTTTTAGCCAATGAGCCCTATTACTCTGGAATGTAGGATCAATGATGCTTTGTCTGTTGGTTGAGGTAGGCATGTTCCTAATTTACCTTTAACAAGACCCAGAGAAGTTTACTACTATGAAGACGCTGTTTTGAATAACTTTTCATAACAGAAACCCTGCTTTGTTTCTCTCTAGAAACACGACAACTTAATCATACAAAAGGTAAAGACAATAACTACAAATTAACCATGAAACATAAAAGTATAAAAAGATAAACGAAACACAATCAAGAAAAGATAAAAATTTATTTCAGGCGGCAGGGACAGAAATCTGTAAATCAGATCTGTTGCTGATTTGAGGTGGTCGGGTCAACGTTTTCAGCTCTGAGTTGTCAGCTCACGTGTGAGAAGAGTTTGTGGTACAGTGTTGCGCAGCGGAAGACAACCGCATGTGCAGCTCCAATTGGAGGCTTCTTCAACAATATTTAGATCGAAATGGCAGCTGCTTGAAAAGCTAAGACTCAAGGATTATTTTTAACAGAACGTTGCACTGTAATAAGATATTTAATGTTATAATTTCACCTGTCAGTGGTAGTTTGAGAATAAGAACAGAAAAACAAACAATCCGACCCCTATTGTGCGTTTTAAAGACATAAACCAAAGGTAGCTCAGTAAATGTTCGTTTACAACCAGAGCAACCATGTGTTAATGTTGACACAGTGCGCCTCTCGGAGTTTGTTGTCCTAACATAAAAAGCCAGCAAAGTGGAGCATGTATAATCACATTTTCTCCTTGACTTCATCCATAATTGCTTATCAAAGGTTGATTAGTATTAGATGCTGTCGCTGGAGTCACTGAAGGGAAGGCGAAAGACAGCAAACGTTTTAATTAGTTTGGGCGCGCCGAGATGTGATGAATGTTTTGTCAGTTTCTCTGTCAGAGAAGGTTTTGAACCAATATTATGACACAGTGTTTTACAAATGAAAGAGATGTAGCACAATTAAAAGATTTAACCCTCCGTCAAGAAATTTTTGTCAAACAAGCGTCATCTTGTTACAGCTACCTGGAGCTGAGTTTCTCTGGTCACCTCTTTTATTCTTTTACTTTTGTAATCTGAATGAACCACAAAGCTCAAGTATTTGAAGCATTTAATTGTCTTTCTTAACTACGAATTCTTGAGCTTTCTTCTATAAAACCTAAAACAGTTTATTTTTGAGTAATCTCTAGTTTATGTCTGTTAAATTTCTCCTTGAGGATGAAAATCCAGCAGCTAATAATCAGCAGTGCTCTGAACTGAGCAGCCGCCTGCAGATTTATTGTACATTTAAAACTTCATTTTGGCTTAACTGGAAAAAATAATCCAACATTTGTGCAAAAGCATTGCAGGTGACAATAAATCTACAATGAATAACGAATCATTTAACAAAATAGCACATAAAAAAATGAAATTACTGAAGACTAATGACAGAAAGTCAACTTTCTTCTATGTGCATGTTCACAGAGATGAGGTATTAAAGCAATAGATCAGATTATTTGAAGTGGGGTTTTGTGGGAATGTTCATAGTCTGTAAAAGTTTATAAAATAGTGTTCGCTGTTGTGGAAAGATTTTTGAACAACCTCAGTTTGTAGAAGTAGTTAATTCTTCTACCCAGACTTTTGAGCCAACGGTTAGACCAAGCGTGACTAAAAACCCAAGTGAACTGTCGACGTCTTAAAACAACTTCAGTCTCCAGGTGTAAAAACAGCAGCAGCAGCATCAGCTGGCTGTAGCACCTTGGTGCAGCATGGAGCACTTCTTGCAGGAATACCATAATGTGTCTGCCAGAACCACAGTGTGATGCAGAAATTGACAGCAATGAAAAAAAATAGTGTTTGTATGAACTGCTATGAAATTCCTGAGCTGTATTAAAATGGCAGCAGCCCACTTTGGCTTTCTTGGTCTCAAACTAGCCTTTAGCCCATCAGTCTGGTCAGATTTAAACTATTCCTCCAAACTGAGGCTGTTCAAAGAGCTATCTGCATCAGGTAACATAATCATTGTTCTGTTGAAAAGTAATGAACATCTGGCTGTAATCTCCATCTTTTTTGTTTGTTTGTTTGTTTATTTGTTTACCGATTAAAAGTAATAAACTCCAGTTTTATCCTAACTGGAGATGAGTATTTTTGTGGAAATTGTGCACGATGTGATTTTACCTGTAATAAAGTTTGGATTTTAATGGTTACATGTTTTATTTGCTTGTTTAGTTACCATTATAAGACAACAAACATACAGGACAGGAATGATGTGTCCACCACATGAAGAACGCTACATAAAGCTGATACAGATAAAGGCTTCTTGCCTGTATATACAGTATTCTGCATGTGTGCTTGTATGCGTGTTTGGTGAAAACGAAGCATCCAGCTAGAAAATGAAACCTTTTTTTTTTTTTAACATTAACCACCTGGATGCACAGCCGGTCATCAGAGCACTTAGTGAAACACTGAATTTTAGATTTTGTTTCAAAGCACATGATCTCCGTTCTGTGCGCAGCTCCGCAGCCGTGTAACACTTCATAGTGCTGTTTACTGAACAGGCTGAGTTGTGTCTTCATCATGGCGACATGTTCTCAGCCCACAACGCTGTTCTCCCTGCAGGAAGGTTCGAAAGACCAAAAAATAAAACGAAAAATACTGCAGTGTTTTAGTACATATTTAAATATACGCAATTTAGACTAAAGTATTTGACACGCCTGTTAATTTTTCAATTCGCATGTTTCAGTCAGACCCATTGTCAAGTTAACCCGCTGTCATTTTGGACAACGTTATTAACTTTGTGACAACACTTTTAAGGGAGGCCCTTTTTTATTCCAGCATGACTGTGCCCCAGTGCACAAAGCAAGGACTATAAAGATGTGGTTTGATGAGTTTGGTGTTGAAGAACTTGACAGAGCGGCACAGAACCCCCCTGACCTCCATCCCATCGAGCACCTTTGGGATGAACTGCAGCAGGGTTCCCCAAATGGTGGATTACAGTCCCGACTGAAATAAAAACTTATCTGGACTCAAATCAATTGTTAAATTTCAATTAAAAAATTTTTTTTTTACTTACTCGTGTCTTCTAGCGTTTGCGGGAATTCATTTTAAGCTGCGCTGCTTTTCTTGTTTTTTTGGTAATTGTTGTCTTGTTCCTGTCCACAGGTTGGCAGCAGCTCTCCCTCTGCAGAAAGACGCCAGTCTGCAGAGGTACAAATCTGATAAAACAACACCACGAGCAAAGAAAATCAGCAAGGCTGTCACTAAAACAGAAAAGTTGAGAGAGAATATAGAAGTTTCCACCCAGGCTGGACGGATTCTTGTGTGATCATTCTTTCTGTGGAGAGTTTAAAACCTGTATGCTTTGCTTTTTAGAGACAAAGGCAATTGTTAAAATTTGCACTGGAAAACATTAATCCAAAATTAAACACAAGTTATTTAAACAACCATGAGTACTAAAATCTGAACCTAGAGCTCAGAATATTAATGCTCATAGATCCCAGTTTGACTCACTGACTGTCAACCAGAACACCTTAGGAAACGTTGAATAGATTTTTTTTTTATGATACATGAATAGTCAGAATAAAAATACTCAAGAAGCATTAAAGAGGGCACTACTGCAGAAACGTTATTATTATTATGTGTGAAACATGAGACGGGTTCTTCTATGAGCAAACACTGCATTAAGACATACCTAATCAAACACTCCTAATTTATATTGTAAATGCTCATGTTAGGTTACTAAAAGATATTTATATATGTGTGTATTTGCTCGAGGTGGCACAGCAGCGTAGCAGTTAGAGCTGTCTCCTCCCAGCAAGAAGGTTGCAGGACCTCATCCCGGCCTGGGGCCTTTCTGGGTGGAGTTTGCATGTTCTCCCTGTGCACACGTGGGTTTACTCCGGGTACTC
>JAOXNZ010000091.1:21719715-21737905 GCA_028566095.1 Kryptolebias brasiliensis
ATATATAAAACACCCAGCTTGCCCTATTTGTTCCACATGAGCGATTCCACTTTCACTTCAAGCTCGGGTCCTCTACCAGAGGCCTGGGAGCTTTAGGGTTCTGCTCAGCAGCTTAGCTGTTCCTAGGTCTGCGCTCTTCTGGACAGAGATCTCTGAGGTTGTTCCTGGGATCTTTTGGAGCCACTCCTCCAGTTTGGGGGTCACAGCAAGTGTTGCCAGATCTCACGATAGAAACAAGCAACCAGCTCTATGAAAGCAAGCCCAAAAAAAGCCCAACTGGCGACCCACCACATTGTGTAAAACAGAGGCCGTTTTTAAACATTATCAACATATATTTATTATGGCATTATACATAAACAACAGCAAAATTATGCTAAACACGTTTACTATAAAAATGTTGAATAACTAAAATTCTTTGATAAATTCTTTGAAAAACTTAAATTCTTTGAAATAAATCAGCATGGTGGGCATGTATTTCACACTTGCAAACTCTGCAGAATGCCTTCGACTCATCTCCCATCTGAGGTCGGATCCATTCTTTAAGTGTGGTCTCTTTCTCCCGCTCTTTATTATAATTTTTTCCTTATTTTCCCTGTTTACTGGAGCTCATTCTACCGCGGCCTCGTCACTCTGGGCTCCGCAACCCCCATCTCACAAGATTTGCAAGCGGCTTTAGAAAAAAACAAGCCCAAAGTCGCTTATAATAAGCAGACTTGGCAACACTGGTCACAGCACCAAATGCTCAGAGGACCCCTGGTACCACTGAGGCCTTGACTCTCCACAACTTCTCTATGTCCTCTTTCAGCCCTTGGTGTTTCTCCAGCTTCTCGTGCTCCTTCTTCCAGTTACAGTTACTTGGGATTGATACTTTTATCAAAACTGCTTCCTTGTCCAAGGCATAAAATGAATGAACTAAAAACAAAGATCCAACGAAGAAACAGGCAGAAACATGAGTCTTAAACATAAAAACCGATAATCAACATAATGAGACATGTAAACTGAAGCTCAAACACGAAGCAAACCGACAGAGATGAACAAAGGAAATGGTACTAGAAACTAAAACAGGAAGCTGAAGGAGGCAGAATCATAATAGAAATAATAATACACTACAGAAACAAAAATGCTAACTTACCTAACCTACAATTAAGGTCCTCTGTTACCATGGAGATCTAGTTGGGCTCAAAAAAAGTCTCCTTTGTGGCATGTATGATCCTCAGTCATCCAGGGCTCTGGGTGATAGGATCTTCTTTGTGATACCTAAAACTCAGACTTTCAGCTCAACAAAGCCAGCTAAGCTGTTAAATCTCTCTTTGTAGTGCAACTTTCTGATCTAAAAATATTCTTTGAGTTTTCTTTTCGGATGGGCTTTTCCCCCACAGTCTATGACAGTTGTTGAACCAACCAAACCGTTGCTAACAGATGTTGTGGGATTGATATGCAGCGAATACTGAGTTTTTGAGTTTACCTCTCCTTACACACAGCTCTCAAACATATCCAGATTCACTTAAGATTTGCCTTTTCCCCTTCGTGTTTGGACTGAAATATCACATTTAATTAGATCATTATCATCCGTTGCTAAAGGTGAAAGGGTTCATCTGTGTGGCATGTTAGCAAAAATCTCATGACTGAATTAGTTTTACTGAAATTCTCACACAAAAGTAATCATTGAATGCACATCTACAAGTGATTAACTTTTGGAGTCAACCCAATTTAATTTCTCCTAATTTATTCTTGATGTATTCTTATTTATTGTCTTATTATATTGTATCTTTTCTTACTGTTTTGTTGTTTTAGTTGTAAATTTCATGTAGAAGTAGAGAGCTTCAATCAGCATTTAAATTTGCCCTGTAGAAAATGTCAATCATGACCTTGACCTAGTGTACTGTGCAACACAGATACGTTTAGTTTATGACGGGTCTATTACATTTGTGAAGGTTATGCATTGCTTTTGCCCACCCTCACTTAAAAAAAAAAAGAGACTATTCAAAAAGCACAAAACAGAAATTCCTGTTCCAGAAGATGCAGTTTTCTTGTTGTGTTCATCATTATCTCAGGGGAACCAAAAAGCTAAGAGGTTGACAAGATGATAGAGGGATTGGCGTGAAAACATCAAGTTTTTTTTTTTTAAGTCCTGACACAAATTCATCAAAACCAGTCAACATGAAGGTCATCAGTCAGTGTAAGGACCATCGAATGCTCTTTAATGCTGGCTCATGTGTAGATACTCGCCTCTAAAGTCCCAAACACAAAAAGCATTAAAGGTTTATCAAAGGTTCACAGAGCCCTGGCCAAACTTATTCTCAATCAGATTACTTTGTTTTGTTTTGAGATGTTATCAACATCTGCTTCAGTGTTTAAATAGTCGCCTAGCTTTCTTCCAGGATAAAGGGAGGTAAACATGTTTTTGTTTTTTTTTTACAGCCAGCTGAAAGAAACCTAAAGATGGCATCGCCACGGTGACCCTGCATCATCACAGACTCCAGATAAGCCCCAGTCAGAAACAATAAGGTGAGGACATGACCCCCATTAAATTCTCGCCACACATACATGCAGGCAGACACCATTTCCCATGTGGCTGTGCAGCCTCTCACCTCTCAGCAGCTTCACCCTCCTGCTGAAAAGGGCTCCGTTTGCACATGGCGGCACCAGCCGAGTTAAACCTCTCTTAATGTCTTGAAATTACCGACGTAATTTGCTTTAATAGATGTCCTATGTAAAAAGGTCAACCGGTATCAGACCTGACAGCTGTAAAGAGCGTCAACAAGACCTGGGTCACATCAGCGCTTGATTCATCCCGGCACTGCAGAGATCAGTGTGACATTCAAACAACATACATGGTGTCAAGTATGAAAAAATAACATTAGGCAAGAAAATGTGTCTCGCTGCTCTCTACGATTTAAAAAAAACAGGCTATTCTTTCTGGAATAAAAGCTGCAGCTTCGCAATTTGAAGGTCAGGCCATCATTAAGACGTTCAATGGTATTAAATTTAAGATATGAAAAGAGCAATTCAGGTTCTACTCTGAAGGTGAAAGGGAGGGCTTTTAAAACATTAGCTTAGAGCAGGGGTGTCAAACTCAGTTACACAAGGGGACCAAAATTAAAAACTTGGTCCTACTCGAGGGCCAATCTTGATCTATGTTTATTGAAAAAATATACAAATTAACCCTGATTTTAGATGTAATATGTCAAATCATTCATATAAAAATATCTATTACCTTTTTCCAGTTACATATCTCAAAGAATTTAGAACAAGCATACTTTAATGAACAAAGAAAAATAGATAGAACTTAAAAAGACACATCATCAGCATGCATTTCTTTTGCTGTTACTCTACCATCAGCTTTTAAATTAATTTTTCTTAGTAAAATATTTTATCACAATCCATTAAAACAGCTAAAAAAGCCATCAGCAAAAACCCGAACATACAGCTGCTAACATTTAACTTTGAAACAAGAAGAAAATAGAGAAAAAGACAAAATACATTGAAGCAGACTCAATGTTACTCTGATGCACATTAACTCAAGTCAGATATCTGATATCGTTTCTTGGCTGCAAGTTTATCGACAAGTGTTTGGTCAGTCCCATTTGACTTTCTTTGCTGCTTTTACCACGTCAAAATCAAAGATTACTGAGATTTTTAAAACCTTATCTCCTTGTCTTAAAAGTTACTGTCACGAGAAGACTTCACGAAACAGGTTCAGTTTTTTTAAGCAAAATGAGAAGCGATAGAAACTCAATCTGTCACAAAATGGAGGGCCAGATCTAATAAAATTCAAATGTTATCTTTGGGGCCAGATAAAATGTTACTAAGGGCCGGATCTGGCCCGTGGGCCTTGAGTTTGACACGTGTGGCTTAGGCTAATATCTACACGTCAAAATAACACACAAATTGAGTCACATTGTATTGCGATTAAGAGTTGAATCTGTATCAGATTGTTTTTTGTTGCTCATGTATCTAATGAAATAAATCTTTGTCAGTGTAACAAGATATGGATCTTATTGGCTACAGCCCAGAGATGCACAATCCTACTGTGGGGCCATAAGAGGCTCATTCTTATAACTCCTATGGCCTTCAAGTCAAATGGACACAAAGTTACAAGGGCTTCTCTTCCTTTCTTCAGTTATGAGGGCTTCATGACATGCCTGCAGCTGCGTGAGACTCAGCAAAAGATACCACTGTCAATTGATTTTCTTTGGCTGAGCTGTCAAACCGATGTATTGACATCTGCTAACTTTATGAATCTCACAAACACTTACACGCTGGTTTAACAACATTCCGTAGGGATGAGAAGTTTCTGAAATAACCGAATCTTTGAAGTGTTCATCGAAGTCAGTGGTGTCCATTCCTGGTCCTGGAGGGCCGATATCCTGCATGTTTTAAATGTTTTTCTGCTTTGACATGCCTGATTTGATTGACTGAGTGATTAACAGCCTTCAGCAGAACTTGAAGACCTGCTGAAGAGCAGAGACACAACTAAAACCTTGAGGATAGTGGCCCTCCAGGACCAGGATTGGGCACCACTGATCTAAATGCAACAAGAAATGCAGGAATTGAACTAATTGAGCTGGTTGAGGCAGATGTTGATCAAACCTTAAGCTAGTTCTGCTGGGTTTCTTACTTTTTAAAAGAAACCGTTCCTCTCCGCTGTTACCTGTTGCCCCGTGTTTAATCAGGCTGGAGGATGGCATCAAAAGAACGTTCTACTAACTGCATTTTTTATTCTATCAATTGTATTATAATTTAATTTTATTGGATTGACAGTAATTGAGTTGAATCTGGATTTGTTTTAGACTGAAACTGTTACCCATCACTGAAAGCAAAAAACGTGATCATGTTTTTGCCATTGTGTGCATGCATGTTTGTCTGTTGTGTTAGCAAAATATCTCAACTCTCAAAAAGTAATCATTGGATGTACATCTACAACTTTTAGAGTCCACCCAATTCAAGATGGCCGCCAGCAGCAGATGTGTTTAACACTCTTTTAGTAAGTTTTTTCGTTTTCTTTTCATTTATAGTTTTTTATACATTCACACGTTCTAACAAAACAGCTCAAATATTCATGTGGGACTATTAGGTCGCAAGATCCTCCACATAATTGACATATCAAAGATTTGCCCAAAACTTTTCCTTGTTGCTGTTTGCAATTTCCTCTCAGTTAATAATCTTTTCAGCCGGAGTTTGGAGTTTACTGGTGAGAGGTTTAGGATAAAGTGAGACAGACTGAGAAAAAAACCCTGTAAAAATGGTTCCATTGCTGGTTTAGTTTCTAGGCCACAAAATAATAATGAGCATGAGCAAATCAGGCTGCTTCGTCATCTGAAAAATCAACAAACAATATATTCTCAGCTTCTTTCTGTGACTCCCTGCATGTCTTTATAAATATTATCAGTCTAAGGGCAGCAGAGCAGATGAAACATAAACTGTGTTGTATCTAGCTAATGTATGTATCTAAAGAGAGACTCGCTCCAAGGCATGAAATTAATTATGTGTATAGTCTCATTTAATGGCAGGTGGGCATAATAGGTACGCAAGTTTCTATCCTGTCGGATAAATGTCGTGAAAACTCTCTCAGGGGTCTTTGGTTGTGTATTAATCCACAAATCAGGTGTGCTAATTGAAAGAGGAGGAAAGCAAAGTCCTTAAGGCTTCGTACTGATACTTCTCATCGGTTTATGCGATGCAGTAATTCACAGTGTGCGCCACAATCAGGAGTTATTAGGTTAAAGGGCCACTGCATCTGGCACTCCACACTCAGTTTCACACTCATTAGCAGCTCATTAGGAGAGTGGGCCTGGTTCATCAACTGAGCCTGCCCAAATATTATGAAAATACAGCACAGAGGATGCATCTTAAACCCCACTTCACTTCCACTTATTTCATTTATTTGTGCATATAAAGGAACTCGTAATTGCCATTCAGGGATAATATTGGCTTTCTGTGACATTCTGACGACTTAACAGCCTGACCTCAGCTCATGTCCAGTTCTTTCAGTGTCTGAAACAGAAATCCGATGAATTAATCACCCAATAAACCTCCCACTTAACAGGCATTTGTCCTTATTTTAAATTGCTGTGACTTCAGTAGTGATATTATAACTGTCATATAGTGTCAGGCAAAAAGGGTGTATAGACGTACGATGCTGCATTCAGTTTAATAAGGAGACAAAATACCTCTTTAAACTTGCTGTTTTAGCTTGATTTAAGCAGATTAGGAATATTGACCTAACTTATGTGGAGATAGATTATATGTTGTAACCATTTAAACGCACACCTAATCCCCAAACAAAAGTTCATGAGTAACTGGAGGCTTGGCTAAGTGTTTACAGGGCAGCTTTGTGCCATTTTAATGCGTTTATAAAGTAAAATTAGTTAGGATACAACTCGCAATTCAGTTTGAGCTAGTTTGTCCTTAACACAGGATGACAGCTATGTTCTATATGACTTGTCAGAATACGGTGGGATCTCAGGAACTTTAAAAAACCTTCAGCTTGGAGGCAATCGAGCTGCTGCTATGCTTTTAGTGCTCGCTAAATAGTTTCTTTCTGGCTATTATCTACATTCCCGAGATGCTCTCCTGCACCCTCATCATACGCCCTGGCACAACTCTCTCAAACCGCATCAGGATGCAGTCATGGGTATCACATCTGCACAAGGTTGTTTTCATGATCGTGTCACAATAACTGTCATAGCGATTGCAAGCATGAGCAGTCGTGCTTTAAATTCTTCTCAGTTAAGCCACGCTGGTGCCACAATAATCCACCTAGAACCGTCATATGTGCCCACCCTGACCTCTCGGCTAAAGATCTGTGCATGCTCAAAACAACCACAAACCCATCAGGCTTAACAGGGAGACCACTGCATTCCTAATATAAACCTGAAGACCCTGCAAAGACCGTGAACATCCTGGCTGATTCTTGACGTCGCAGCAGGTTAGTTGACGTTTTTGAAGACAGTCTAGGAGGTGAGCATGAAAGAGAAAATACTGAAGGGCAAGAGTTTAAATACATGTCTCTCAAAGTAAACCACCAGCTCCATCAAACATGTTGGTGGTTCTGTAATGGGTCTGGCATTTATGGCAGTTTGCAGAATTATCAGTTTAACGTCTGATTTCGCTGAAGCAGCATGTTGGATTTAGACCTCTGCTCAACATGTCCGATCAGCCTAAACCGTCAAGAAAAAATATCTGTGATTGTCGATCTGATCTCAAGTCATTGCTAAATTAAGATAACATGTTTTCATTTACAATGTGTAACTTTTAGAGCAATCTATTGACATAAATTTATTTTCCTACAGTATATACGACAACATCCTCATCCCTCACCCCAACTACTTGAGATAGATGGCTGCTCTCCTCATGTTTTTAACATTATTACAATTCCTCCCTCTGCTCTCAAGTGTTTAATTACACTTGTCTGTTTGATAGATTCACATAAAATGTATATTTTTACAATAAACCTTGTCTATCCAATGGAAAAATAGATAAAAAACTAGCTACGGAGCAGACTTTTTTCCATTTACAGCAGCCTCTGTAGTCTGCAGTATTTAGGGACATCACTAAACCCCACACACTGGCCCTTTAAAGCTTTAGCTGAGGAAAACACTGAATTTTAATTTGCAGTTTTGTTGTATGAGATGAGACAGCTCTGCTTGAGCAGCAGCTTTGATAAAGACATGCAGGACATTTCAGAATCATCACACATCATCGCTGGACTTTTATCTCGCAGTTGTAAGACAGGATCTTTTCTGGAGTGAAACAAAAAGGGGTCAGGCTGAAAACTGAAACGCAGACATGTGACAATCTGTTAGTATTCGCTAACCTTGGACCGCCGGCGCTCTCCCCGGAGGACTCTCCGACTTTCCGTGCTAAAATGAAAGTGCTTCTGAGTGAGTCAGTGCAGCTCAGCCGCTGTGTTCACCACCTCGCCCCATTACCATAATGATGACTCAGTTCTGTTCTCTCCCACTCCACCCTGTCCAATTTCTGTCTCAGAGATTCATTTTCATGCTCTCTCCTCTCCTCTGCCGCCTTTCTTTCCCAACGTCCCGTCCTTCATCACCTCATCCTGCCGTCTTCTATTCTTAGGCTGCTCTGTCATCCCAACCACCTCTGCTGTCCTCACATACACTCGCGGCCTCCGCCGGCCGACACAGCCGTCCTCAGCTGGCTGGAACGTGCTTTTTGTTTTCATTTACAGTCAGGCGAGAGAACACAAATGTTGCATAGAGGAAATACAAAGTCATCTGTCCTTATTAGGAGGCACAGGCTTGTCAAAGTGAGCTGATGGATACCGACCAACTGTGTAACCAAGCTGTTCCACCGTCAGCCTGCTCTGCTTCCTCATCCATGCTACTAATCCAGGCTTGTGTGCAGCGGCCGAAAGTAAGACACGCCGCATCGTATTTTCAGGCTTCCGACTAAAGAATAACAACGGCTCAGCACATCCTTGCAACTGCTAGGTACCTAGCTGTTTAAAGATCCATCGTACTATTACAGAAAAGTTAGGTCAAGTCAAGTCAAGTTTATTTCTATAGCACTTTTCAGCAACAAGGCGGTTCAAAGTGCTTCACATCACAAGTTAGTGTGCTTCTGTGTCGCAGTCCATGAACACAAAGAGGGTTGAATAAATCCAAGATATAACACTGAAGTGGTTTGTTTGTTGTTGAAGGAAAACTGCTCCTGTAGTAAACGGCTCTTAATGTCATTCAGATTTCAGCTTTATAAAACTTACAATTAAACCTGATACCCAGTTGTTTTCACTCAAATCAACACCTTCATGAATGTGAACAAAGTGCCTCTCTTGTTAGCCAGGCAAACAAAGACCCAAATGTCTCTCCAGAGGGTGGGGAGTAAGATTAATCTGCATATGATTTTAGCTGCACAACAGAGCATCTCATGCAGTGCAAAGCTTAGAACTTCACACTCTCCAGTTTTGAATAAAGTAAGCTCCCCTGATAGGAAGCAAAACGTCTTCAACTACAGAAGAAAAGTATAGATGTTTTTTTTTTGTTATTATTGTTTTTTGGCTTTAACATGCCCTGTATGACGCAAAACGCAAACTGCACCTTCATTGGATCATCAAGGTCTTCTCTATTACCAGTCAGACACAATGAATCACATGGATCTGATAAATCAATCAATAAAATACAACTAAATTTTGCAACTACGTCTTAAACAAAAATTTTACATTTGTTTTTAAAATAAAATCCATCTGATGGGAATCGGCCAAAGCCACTGACAAAGCTGCAGAATGTTTTACTGTGATAACACAGACTTTGAAGGTGTTCAGATAAAGAGTGAGTAGGAACCTGTATGTGTTTACAATATTCATATTGACAAAGAATCCATCAGAGATTAATAAAACAAGGCCACATAAATGATTCAGTAAGTTTATTGGTAATGAAATACAACTTTCTGGCATTTTGGCATCAATAAATCCACGGTACTTTTCCTTCATGAGTCAGGAGGGATTTCTTTGTTATCGTTTGTTTTATTTGCGGAGTGCTTGTGCAGATAAAGGTCAACATCTTTTACGGTTTTAATTATGCACCGTTGTTCTGCTGTCACTGAGTCAGATATAAACGCCGCAGCGTCAGAGCCAGTTTGAAGCGCGGGCTCTGAGTCGCTTCCTGTTTGAAACGTAATTTATGACGTTGACATTCCCCTCGTTGACAGTAATTGAAGTTTAAAAGGCTGCTAAAGCAAGTCAGTAAGTCTCGCTGCAAATGAATTTTCCAACTATGTGACTAATTTTACAGTACAAGGCTCCACTCAGTTCAGCTCAGCTTTTTTAGGTCGAGCACACTGCGAGTCCATATATTTTATTGAAACATCTAATCAGATGATAGTGACAATTATTTATAACAATTAAAAAACAAACAAACAAAAAAGCTATAGGGTTTTTTAGCCATTTGGAGTTATTGGTTTTATTCTTGGTGTGGACATTAAATTAAGGGTTATTTATTTATTCGAAGAAAAATATGATTCTGCAGATCCATGAGCACAATTCACAAATCTGTTGGCATATTGTAAAACATGAGATGTGTAAAATTTACAATTAGTGCATTTTTTTTTTCCTTCTCTAGTTTTGAATGAGCTCTGTAAGCACTTAGCTGTCAGTTCGTGTAAAACCAAGGCAAAGAAGAGTTGAATAGTTAAGTTGAGCTATGAATTTTCGTTAAATCCTCAAATGGTTGTTTAGAATGTAGCTCATTTAGCTGCTCCCTTCTTTGGGAACAACTTGGACTCAAAAGCACTGTCTCAGGATCACAAGACCGCGGCACTGACCACCGAGCCACCGCAGCCTTTTAAATGTTGTTTACAATAATCTTTTCACATCCTTCCAGTAAAGCATTGAGGAGTTTAAGTAACTTCTGTTGTTTAACTACCAGATTTGTCTTTGCAGGGCAGATACTGAATGAAGTGTTAAGGACACAACCCAGCAGGGATAAAGCATCACTGTGTCAGAATTTTGGTATTTTGTTGTTTTCCTCTTCTGTGATCATTGTGTTTAGTTTGTTCCTTGTTTTAATGTTAATATATATTGTATAGTTTTGCTCCTTGTGTTCCATGTGTTCTAGATTATTGTCTTGTTCCTTGTGTTCCCTGTCCCACTATTGACCTGTCCTCAGCTCAGTAGTTTTTCAGTCAGCCTGCCACGCCCATCTGCACCTGTCCCTAGTTGGCAATCACTCACCTGTTTCCACTTCCTTATTGGTCCAGCCTTTATAATCACTTCTTTTTCATCATTTCCTCGCTGGTTCATTGTTGGAAACCACGTGCAAAAAACAAAATTCTAACTACTACATCATTGTAGCAGGGTGAAGTCCAGAATGAAGAATATCACCCAGCAATTCAACATTTTTTTCCCCAGAAACTGCCAGTCATGTTAAAAAACAACACACATGATGCTGTGTAAGCTACATAGCTCGATTTATACAGCCCACATTTCACCTGCTCAAAGGTCTGACCTGCACAGTTCTCTTATGATCAAAGCTTGTGAGAGTTCACCTTCATCTGGACCCTCGTCCTTTCCAGGTGGTTCAATAGATCTGCAGAGAAATGTGTCAGCTGCGGCTCAGGAGGGGATGGCCAGGTCATCCGCTCACTGGATGGTTTGTGTTTCAGTCTCTTTCTACTTCAGTCCTCACATCAAAGTGTTGTTGGTTCAGTTTGAGAGTTTGTGTGAAATAAACATTGTATGAACGGGTGGACATGAAGCTAGAGTGGAGCCTGTGGAAACTGCCAGAAAACTAATTTGAAATTTAAAAAAACTAGTTATTCCACAGATTACTTCATCATCTCTGTATCCTTTAGTGGCGCTCACCAGCCTTGTGCTTTATTTGCGCTAAAAAATAAAAATAAATTCTACTTCCTGCATGTAACCCAACAGCAGTGTACACTGGCAGAATATCACTCATTGCAGGAGGAACTTTTATCATCCTGGCAGTTAATTACCAATCTCAAAGCAACTTTCTCAGCAACAACAATATAAAACCTACATAACACACTCTTCAATAATTATCTTGCCTAAATGACTGCCACGTGGCAAAAATCAATAAACGACTCGTAAACAATCCTACAAGCCGTTACCGTGTTTTTGAAGCAGTGGCTCATGGGAGTTTTAGGCTGTGTTCAAAATGTTCACTTGTTCACTCACTGCATTGTGGTCACTATATAGTAATAGACTGTAAATTAATTGTATTGCATTTCGAACACTACTTGAACGCAGCGTACGGAATAATTATGCGCTACAATACCGCAGTGGGGTGTCACGTAAATAAATGTTAGCAAGACATGCTAGCAAAATGTATTTATGCATTTTTATTACACTTTTTCAATGTACTGTATCTTTTTACACAACCACGGACTGCAACTGTAACCATACAACAACCTTCAATAAACTAAAACCATGAATTATAATCAAAACATTTTTGTTCAGTATATCTGATTTTAAAGTTGTAGTGTAAGTGTAAACATTACAAGTGAGCCACGCAGCACTATACAGGTTGAACTGCGGCTCGATTTAGCCTTAAACGTTTTACACAGAACCTCAGTTCACATTTTCTCCTCACTTCTCAGCCCCACAGCTCAGACAGAGGAGACGAGCCACGGTATATCAGAGACGTCTAGATCATTAAAAGTGTTTTCAAGGAGGCTGACAAAAATCCCAATAACGATTTGCCGACATTAGCATTAGCCTCGATTAGCCTGCTGTGTTGGCTCAGGCCGCAGTGCATTATGGTCTATTTTCACCATATTTTAAGTGAATGAAAAACTAAAATTAAAACCTGTTAAATTTTGAAACACGGCTACAAAATGGCTGAATCTAAACAGTGCGTAAATGAATGAGTGGACAAACCAAACAGCCTTAGACTTCTACTGCACTATTTTCCTCACTTCCTGTAGCAGCTAGCTGCACTGCTATGCTAAATATTAGCTTGTACAAAAACACAAATAATGGAGATTTGATTTGTTCTTTTGTTAGTATGTCTGCTGATATAAAAACATGTTATTTGGTGCTACTTTTACAAGATTACTAATGATTTTATGTTTAATATTTCTCTTCCATCACAAGAGAGGAGGAGGAAAGAACACCCAGAGTTACTTTTATATCTGAAAAGATTTAATTATGACACACTATTCAGGTGTTCAAGGGAAATACAAGGACTGTCACTATTTACCAGACAAGAACATACAGACCTGAGAGTGAAGACCTCAACAAATCCTGAATTGAGTCAGAATTGTATGGGGTGAGAGGAATTTGAAAATTGCAATAACCTTTTTTGGTTAGGAAAAAAAAACAAAGCAAAAACTATATTGTTTACTCAATACTTAAAATAAAACTGAGCAGGATTAAAGAATAGAATGCAGTAGTATGTAATTGCCTAATGTTCAAAGTGATTAGAAATCAAAATTGAAGAAAACCCATCCCCTCACCATCTTCTACATTCGGTTTCTAACTAAAACAGATGCTGGAAACTTCTTCAATATGCAGACCTAATAGAAGAAGCAGCTTAAACAAAGGACTAATTAACTTTTGTTAACTGAACTATATTTCTGTTTCACTCTCTCTGTCTTCTGCTGCATCTCGCAGTTTCCAGGGCCTCTGTTTGTTTTTTTTCTGCTGCGTCTTTTTTAACGTCACCAAGTCCTCGGGGAGTAAATCTGAAGTGCTGGTGTCAGGCGAGCAGAGCGCCTTGTATACATTCTCCCTCACACATCCTAACCACGACTAACAGTTTTTATCCTCCCTTCGGTGGTTTTGCAGTTTGCTCGTGAGGTCCTTTTTCTTAAAATCTGGCAACCTTCTTAGGCAAACAGTGCCATAGCAATGCTGAGCTTGTTGATTGTAGGTCACAGCTTGTGACTTATGACCAATAAGAAAAGAGTCCTCTGTTTGGTTTCTTTGAATCCGAGTTAAATTGTCCAGCCTGTTTCTTTTATCGTCCAGAAATAGATTTCACTCCTAAAAAGACGAAACAAAGGACATTCCTTATTGATTTATTGTGTTTTATAAGTTTCAACTGCATCATTTTGTATTTTAAGGGACAACTGGCAACCCTACAGCTGCAGCCCTACCCTCTCCACTCTGCCCCGTGCTGATGTCTCAGATGTGAGTTCATGTATTTTTGTCTCATGTGTCCATGTTTGTATGAGCCAGTGGACAATTATTGCTCTGCTGGGTTGAGTGTGAAATTTGGAGCCCCATCGTATACATCTGCACATGAATACAGATGCTGGCACACAGTGTTTGGGATTCTCTGTGTCACAAGAGCAGCTGCCTGCACAGCTCTCCGGGCGCTGTCCTCCAGTCGACCACAGCTGGTTAACAGAGCAGATAGTCCACAAGCCTTTAGGCTTCAGCACACTCAACGGTCCGAAGCCTGGGGCTTCACAGTTAAAGAGCGTCTTCAGTTTCCTTCTTCTGTTTAAGGCGCTTCTCAGACAAATACAGTCTCTTTTTTTGCTAAAGCATTTTTTTTTGTTGTTTTTCTTTTATAAGTGATTACAACATGCTGCAGGTTAGCTTTACAGCATATTCACTAAATACTCCCTTAAGTTTGAGTATTTGCAAGTAATGAAATAAACCCTTTTTTCTTATTTTCCTTTTTTTTGGTGGGAGATGTTTTCTTGCCAAAAGTCCATTCAATTGTGTGCACTACAAAGGTTCAATATTTCGATAATATGGAGCATTTAAATCCATCAATAGCCTTTAAAAAAAGGTTACATTCATAAACACAACTAAACCTAAATAAGTCTTTCAGAAATGTTTTAGTATCAGCTAAAGATGGCCAATTATTGCTTTGACGTTATGGCATCATACAGTGTTTGTGCTGAATAGGGAATAACCTGAAGTATGCAGACATCTAAATACAACTGAGGCACAAAAATGCTTCTTCTTTTTTTTGTTGTTTTTTTTTTTTTTAGCACATTTCACTTTGTGTACAAGCAGCTCATTCTTCTGACATTTACTTTCAAAGTGATTAAATGAGCCTGCCATGCTTCTTTCTGCGGGGGTTTCTTTAAATTTTCAACATCTTAGACAGCATGTGTCAAGGCGTCAAAATGTCAAATCTAACCTTTGAGGGAAATTTACAAATTACGCCGGCTGCCACATATTACAAAAGACTTGGCATGTCATCGTGAGCTGTAGTTTAAAACCCCGACTGTCTGACTGGTTTTAATTTGTGAGCGAGAAAAAAACTAAACAAATCGACGGTCGGCAACGATTCGCAGTTCCCCCCACATTAGGAGTGTCGCAGTTTTAGTAACTGAACCCCGTGACCCATAATTGATGCTAAAAGCAAAACAGGCAGATAAAAATGGAGAAGAAACGATTCGAGGTAACCTTTATCCCATTGCAACCAAAAAAAAACTGAGGAACTGCTGCACACATGCAGATAAGGTTGATGTTATCTCCAAGAGAAACCTCCCTGTTGGTAATCACTAAACACATGAAACTGTGATTAAATACACACAAGTGATCGCACAAAATCACACAACAGAATAGATGTTGTTTGGGTATTTCATCTTGAAGGATTAATATATTTTGCAGACAGATGAGACAGACTTTAGGACGATGAGCTCTTCGTCTTCAAATGTTTTCTTTGTACTAAATGTACAAATTGATGCTGGCGAAATTAAAAATACAGTTCACAAAATGTTCTTTCTTTCTTTTAGTGATACAGATGCACCGGATTTATTACAAATCAAAACTGACTTCTTAATCCTCTCTTTTTTTTTTGTTTTGTAAGTGAAATCGTTAACCCTAACTCCAATCTCAGATTTTAAATTACATAAACTTTGGATGTCCTGAGCCAATCACAACTATCAGATCAAAGTAAACAAGGACCTTTTAAGTGATCAGTAATGGAATAGCTTCTCTCCAATCTTTGTTTTAGACCTACGGTTTATGGTTTTCCGTCTTGCGTCATTTTCCTACACAGGCACTGACCTAAGAATCTATATGTGAATGTTTAACATTTTATTTATTTTGTATTTTCACATTGGAAGATGTTTTTCAGTTCATTGTGCACCAACTCTAGGTCAAGTTCCATTATTCTGTGAGTTTGACAAACTGTTTGTGGAGTTGTTGTGTAAAAATGAAAATTTTAGTTAAAAATGCTTTAAAAAATGTTCAATTCCAATTCCATGTCAGACTAAATTAATTAAACTTTTGGCTTTGGAGGTCATTAAGGCTGGTGGTGAGTGGATTCAAACATTGTTTTTGTGTTTATTCTAAATCTAAGACCATCCTCTAAGCCATTTTTCTCTGGATTCGAAACAGTTCGTGCTTATAAGGTTTTCAGGGAGTTGAAGATTTCTTTCTAACAAACTACAGTTGTGAAGCAACTGAGAGATGAGTTGAATACCATACTGGTATTTTCTAGTGCACTGACCATTTTGTTTCCCCACTTCGATTAGTTAATACATTTTGTTCAAATCACCGGAGATTCTTTATTAAACTAAATAAACTTGCACATTCAAACAACTACCTTAAGCAGTTCAGTCAATTAACTTATCCTAATCAACCAAGCTAACACAAATGTTTACACAACAAGGAATTTCTTTTTTAAATCAGGATAATGTAAAGTAATAATAGTAGGGCAACTATGTTATATTTGTACTTTCCTAATACAGGTGAAATGAGCCTCATCTCAGCTCAGTTACTTCTGTGACCTTTCTGATATGTGACCAAAGTTAGAGAAATCTAAAAGACCCAGGTGGTTAAATCCCAGCAGTTTGATTATATCGCTCCAGCCTTCATTGTGTTTTTTTTTTATGCAAGGGCATATAAGCAAGAATGGTTTGTCCCCCGACTGTCAGAAAATTGTCAAGTGGGGCTTAGTCATCACACATTCTCATTTACACAGACAGCCACGGTAATGGCCCCATTTGCCTTTTTACTGCCCTCTTCTAAATGTGCCCAAATCGGTAAATTGATTTGAAATCTTTCGGTTTGTAGCTGCCTTTCATTATCAGCCCCGGCGGTTTGCACAGCTGAAGAGACGCTGGCACATTATCTAAGCAAGCAGCCGCTCTCTCAGACTCCCCTACCCCCTCTGCTAATCTACTTATCAGCCACTGATAGCAGGAGCTTGAATTGGCTCCGCTAATGGAAGCTACTCAAATAATAGTCTTTTCTGAACAGTAAAACTCGACAGTGCATCGCTCTGAATCAAGCATGTGCAGTGGATAGAGTTGTCCTGTGGGTTTACAACCCACACAAAAGGAAAAGGAAGAAAAAAAGCTCTCAGATAAAGAAGCTATCGCTTCATTTCATTTTGCTCATGCTGGACTCTGCTTCTGTTTACGCCATGCAAAACGTGGAGTCAGTATTAGCATGTCGCCCTTTTATTTAGTGAATTTCAGAAGTTCTGTGATCAGTAGAAGATAAAAAGCAAAATTACAGCCCGAAGGAGACATCCTGACAAGCTGGCTATTACCAAGAATCACTCAGACACACTGCAGTACGACACTGTTGTTCAGAAGTGGGTTTTATTTTTTATTTTTTTACTGGATGCTTATCTAATTTCATCAAACCAGGGACTGGCTGGATTTAATAAACAGAATCTGGCTGTGAATTAAAGAAAGTCTGAGATAAAATGTGTTCACGAACCTCTCCAGACAGATAGTAAAATGGCAGTATCAAGATTTAACAGATCTAGATCAGGAATTTTTAAACAATCTTTGTGCAAAGAAAGTCAACAATCTCTCAGAACACAACTATATTGAAATCTGTGCTACGTTGCAATTAACCCACTGCAAAAACTTTGTCCTCTCCTTCTGGTTTACCAACTAGAAATACAAAAACGTTCATACTTGCTGCAGGAAGAAGTATTTTTAAAAAGCAAGTGAAGTGCTAAAATGAGCTCCTAGCTGGTAAAATCTTATATTTTAAGAGCTTAATTAAGAATTGACAGTGTTACATCTTCCCACGCCTCTAACTTCCCTCTGTACTTAAAGAGAGGGTTCATGTGTGGAAAACAACAACAGGGAAGGAAATGTGTATCTGTCTGATGGTGATGTACGTCCACCGACCTGCTGCCAAGGCTCTTCTTTGTGCCTCTTCAATCTAAAGTTTTAAAATCCCATTCAGTTTTTGTTAGCTTGGATTTGTGTTTTGTAAGTGTAGTGCAAAAGTTTTAACCCGCCCGTAGCTTCTTTACACTCTGGTCCAAGCTGACAGACTCGTTTGTAACTTTTAAGGTGGCTTTAAAGAATATTTCTTGAGGTTTATTGAGCATCTTTCAAAGTTTTTCTTAGAATTTGTTGGGGTTTTTTTTTTTACTCATGCTCAGCTCTTGTGCCTAACCATGACAGCATATTGTGCAGTGTGTGTTTAAAAAAACGAGGAAAGTGGACAAAAACACAAACCTACAGTATCGGAAATTCATGTCTTTAAGAAATTATTGCAATCGCAACAAAGAGCTGACACGGGACGAAAGAGAGATGCCTGATCATTGACTGTATGTTAAGTTTTCAGCTAGTCAAGTCAAATTTATTTATATAGCACTTTTCAGCAACAAGGCGGTTCAAAGTGCTTTAGGTTTTCAGCTAATACCTCTTTGCAAATTACAATGTCATTGCTAAAATAAATTGAATAAATTCTCAATTGAGAAAGCTCCTCGGATGAGAAGCGAAACGTCTTCAAACTACAAATTGAAGTCCAGTTGCTTTTGTTTTT
>JAOXNZ010000091.1:21798863-21812169 GCA_028566095.1 Kryptolebias brasiliensis
AACTGGAAGTGGCAGAGCTGAAGATGTTGAGGTTCTCCTTGGGAGGGACAAGGATGGATAGGATTAGGAATGAGGTCCTCAGAGGTACAGCACAGGTTGAACGACTGGGAGATAAAGTTAGAGCCCAGACTGAGATGGTTTTGACATGTCCAGAGGAGGGACAGTGGGTATATTGGTAGAAGGATGTTAGAGAGGCAGCTGCCAGGATAAAGACAAAGAGGAGATATATGGATGCAGTTAGAGAGGACATGGAGGTAGTTGGAGTGAGGACAGAGGACAGAGGACAGAGGACAGAGTTAGATGGAGGAGGATGACTCACTGTGGGGTCCCCTGAAAAGAAACAGCTGAAAGAAAAAGAAGATATTTTTCAGGTGTTGATTTTTGTTGATTCTTGTAGCTCTTATCGTGCTGCAGTTTGTTCAAATATGCATCTCTTTTCAAGATGTTTAGCTTCAATTAGTTTCAATTAGCATCAGTTAATTGGAGGCTTAAAAACGTGTGATGTTACACTGTGGTGGACAATGTGGTAGCTTGTTAATGAGTTGGGAGGTTGCCAGACCCTGGCTCCAAATAAACAACACACCAGCACCCCGAACATGGACATTTTGACCTCCGTTTTGGACAATGGAAGTTAATGGAGACGTTTTGCTCAGCTGTATTTATGCTGATGGCCAAACACCTCAGTGGTTTACGTGGGGTAACTCTCAGCATTTCTTCTGTTTAAAATTGCTCAGCCTGTTGGTTTCATGTTTTTAGTGCTTTTTACGATACTGTGCCACTTTATCTTAAAATGCACCTTAAAAACAACAAGACCAACCAACAAAAACAGAACAGAAAAGATTAACTCGGGCCGGAGGGTAAAAGCTAGTCAGACACACAAAATTTGCGAAAAGGACTATAATACAAGGAGAACAGGTACAACAACGAATAAAATAAAAAGGAGGAGTAAAAATGTGTTTTTAAAATGAGAATTAAAAACAGCAAGCGAAGGAGCAAAGCCAGAGCATTTCGAAGTTTAATCCCCCCCTGGCTCTGCCTCTCATCTGAGGAACAACTAAAAGCATCTGGTCCACCGATCCAAGGGAGTGACATGCTGCATAAGGGTGCAGCAGTTTGGGCAAACAAGACGAAGCCCGATTAAAAACAAACAAAGGGATTTCAAAATGGATTTGTAAATGAGCAGGAAGCCAAAACTGGAGAAATGTGTTCATGTTTCCTAGAACCTGTTGTAAGCAAGCTGTGGAAGCCGGACTCATTATGGTAATAAAATCATGAGTTGCTCTTGGACAGGATAGGCAACTTCCTCAGCGGGATTTAACCACTACTTTAATCTGATTGTCAAAGTTAAGGGTATATGATCTAATCTCAATCCTAAATTTGTAATAAGAGATTGTTCATAAGAGGCCAAGGACGAAAGAGCTCGTGTGAAATCTAAAACCTCTGGAGGTGCGTCATGTGTGCTTCTGTCAGACGAGATGTCCACCTCCAGGTGTTCAGGTGATCAGTCTGCAGCTCTGCAGCTTTCAGGGACATCACTGTAAAACTGGACCAGGAAGAATCAGTGTAAATAAACTGAGACATCAATTTGATCATAGTTCACAAATAAGCAGGTACTGATACGTCTCAAGGACTTGTTGACTCTTCAGCAACAGATTTACCGAAATAGCTAAATTTGCTAATATTTTCCATCGGAGGCTATTTCTAAAGGAGAGATATAATCTATTTATGTTATCTGAAAAGTAACAGGTGATAATCTCAAAACTTTTGATCCATAATCACTCTGGGAGGTTTGCTACCATAGAAAATGCACTGACTGGAAGTTGTGTTTGTAATTCTTGAGTTTTGAGAAGTTTTTGCAGTGTTTTGCAAGCGTGACGGAAATCTCAGCATTTACTCAGTCCTCATTTGGATGGCTAGACAGGACTGCGTGTGTTTGTTTGAGGGCAGCGTTTTAAAATAACAGCCAAAATCCCCTGATGTCGAACTTCCTCCTGCATGAATCAGAAGCACCGAGTCAAAGACCTCCTGAACACTGAGGGTATTCCAAAAATATTTGCCTCCGCCGAATGTTGCAGTGTGTTATGCACACATCAGGGTCCTAATGGGAAACATACAAGCAAGATCTTTTTTTGTAGATTTTTACAATTTCAGGTGTTTCGTTTGTCATGTACACAGTAACTATTACCTTGTGTTTTTTTTAAGGAGAGCCATCGGTTTGTTTTAAAATCACAAGTTATCACTTCCCCAATCGCAATTTAAGGTTTGTGTAAAAACAACAAGACAAAAACTATTTGCAGAATCTTCTAACTGCAAAACATCTTGAAAAAAAAATGAAGCAATGATTGTTCAGGAAGTGGATTCTCAAAGAAGTGATTCAGATTTTGGTTATCTGAGCGTTCAGGTGAAACGGAAAACAACACTTCTTCAAATGATTACTTATCGAGTTTTAGTTTTTACTCTGCAGACTTTGTTTATTTATTTAAATTGTCTATTTATTGACCTTGTCTACATAATTTGGGCTAATTTGTCACTTTGTGTTGTTTTAAGGCACTCTTACGTTCTTGTTAAAGCATTTTTATGAACTTTGATTAGAGAAGTGTTCATTTTTTCTTCCCCACAGAAATAATCTGGACATTGTCGCCACCTAGGGGCACAACATGGGTATTTCTGCAATTTTGTTAGAAACAGGAGTGGATTTTTTTGGAAACAGAGAAAAAGAAATAGCATAGACAGGCCGTAGTTTGGTGCGTACACTGACTGACCTTAAATAATAACTTAAGTTTGACCTTAAACCTTTTAGGATTATTAATAAAACAGAGTTTTTCACGCCTTGCACCAAGCCTTCCAGTTTTTCCTTGTCGTTTCATTTAAGATGAAATTGGATCGTTTGATTTCTTCTGTTTTTGTCACTTTCATAGCTGCTTTCATGCACTTGTGGCTTTGACTTCTTCTTAAAAGCATGTTGGTGTTGTGTTTAATGTTAATAAAGTGAGTTTTCTGAGTCTGTGTGGTGAATCGGGGGGTCAGGGGGCTGCATTCAGACCTGAGGCTGTCTCTCAGTGAGGTTATTGCTTCATTTACCCCTCCTGTGCTACCATTTTTATCACATAAATAAATATTATGTTTAGGATTGCATTGCTTATGTGCACATTATTTAACAGGATTATTGTTTTTAGTTTGGTTTCTTCGTTGTGACTGAACACCCTACAGTTCTCAGGAGTGCGTGCAAACATAAGGGACTTTTTGCTGCATTAGTGCTCAATTTGAAAGGCAAAGCACTGTAAATGAAAACACGTGAAACACCTTCATCAGGAAATGAATTATGAATTGTTTCCAAGCAAATCTAATGCGATCTACAGGATGTAAATCACCGTGCCACCAACTCTGTTTTTTGTTTCTGTGGGCATGATGGCGCTTACCCTGTCCAAAACTCTAATATCGAAGCACAACGTTTTAAATCTGTTGCTTAAAAGTTAAAAGTCTTTCTTTTCTACTGTGTGTTTGTTAGTCATGTGTCTCATGAGACCTTCTGCTAAAATAAGACGCACAAGACTCAAGACTGTCACAAGACCAGGAGCAACATAAAAGCAAAATGTCCTGTTTTCCTGGTATAAAGGTGTAGAGCAGATCACAGCTGCAGATGTGACGATCTTAATGAAACGAGGCTCAGATTGCGTTCTTCTTTAACTAATGCTCGCTCTGTTTAAATTGGCAAAATAAAGAAAGGTAATTAAAGGGAGTCAATTTCCTCTGAAGACATCTGCTGTCCAACTGTGAAATGGACACAAGCTGTCGGCGGTCGGGGCCGTGATTTATCTAAACATTTCAGCTGGGTCTGAAGCAGTTTACTGAAAGCACAGTCAGTGTTTATTTACAGATGCGAGCACATTCCCAAATGATGAAAAAGGAAGTGGCTAGGTACTTTTTTTACATGAATCACAAGGAGCCTCCAAAAAAAATAAAAAATAAAAAAAGCAGACCCAGACCCTTTAAATACTCTCCAGGGTTTCAGGACCTTCAGTGACTGGTTTGTACCACTCAGAGTCAACAGCAATGATAGCTTTACTGCTGCTGCTGGTGCTGGTCCCCCAGACCCTCGCTCTGCCTCTGCCACATGAGGAGCGTTGGATTTTAGCGGAGGTGAGGTCCTTCAGCAGTATTAGTAGTATGTTTTAGCCTGTTCAGCTTTCGGGTGTGCAGTGGAAGTCATAACGTAGTCGCTTTTGTTCTCTTTCAAACAGAATTACCTCCGTCGCTTCTATGGTCTCCCAACTGGTCTCAGATGTGGACAAACGTCCTCAAGTGACTTCCAGAACAAAGTGAAGGAAATGCAAAGATTCTTCAACCTTAAGGTGAGCAGGTATTGGTTTTCTTAATAGCTCATTTTTGTTAATCATGCATGAAGAAGCAAAGAAAAACAACCGAGATGTTTTCAAAGCTGTATTTTCTTCTGTGCTGTGACACCAAAACCCTTTTATTTCTGTCTCTGCCTCTGAAGGTGACTGGGACTCTTGATGATATCACTTTGGCTCTGATGAAGGAGGCCAGATGTGGCGTGCCAGACGTCGCAGAGTATAACCACTTTCCTCGAGACCTCAAATGGCAAACCAACAATGTCACATTCAGGTGAGCATCAGACTGATAAATGTACACAAAAACAATGTCAGGTGTGTTTCCATAGACATCTGTTTGGGTGTAATTTACTCACATCATATCTTTGGTTGTTTTTGTTTTTGTTTGTATGTCAGGATATTGAACTACACACCTGATTTGAAGAGGTCTGATGTAGACAGAGCCATCCGCACAGCGCTGAACGTTTGGGCCGACGTCACCCCTTTGACGTTTAAAAAGCTGTACGAGGGCAACGCTGACATAATGATCAGCTTTGGAACGAAAGGTTTGAGAACGAGCAGAAAAGCCAGTATTTTCCGATGAAATACGCAGTGTTCAGCATGGTGAAGTAGACAGTGTCTGTTTGGTTACTAAGTACTTGCCTGCCTTTAATCCTGAAGAACACGGGGACCACAACCCATTTGACGGGCCCGACGGGCTGCTGGCGCATGCCTACCCTCCGGGCCAGGGCATGGGAGGAGACACTCACTTCGACGAAGATGAACACTGGACCAGAGATTCATCAAGTAGGACTTATTCTCAAACATTCGACAAGCAGCTGAGCTCTATTCTGTTCATCTAATTGGATGACATTTTTCTCTTGCAGCTTACAACCTGTTCATAGTGGCAGCCCACGAGTTGGGCCACGCCCTCGGTATGTCCCACTCGTCAGACCCCGGCGCCCTGATGTACCCCGTTTACTCCTATGCCACCGGTTACCCGCTGTCTGTAGACGACATCAACGGCATTCAAGCTCTGTACGGTGAGCGGACACCTAATCTGGTTTTGGAATTTAATTTCGATTACAAATTGCAACTAATAACGTTTAGTTGGATGAGTTTCGGTTGGTTTAATACTAGGAGTCGCTTACAGGTCCCAACCCAGACCAGAGGAAAGTGAAGCCAAAACCTGATGCGCCCAACAAATGCGACCCCACATTGAGTTTTGATGCCGTCACAGAGCTGAGAGGAGAAACCATCATCTTCAAAGACGAGTACAGTAAAAACCTACCTTTCTTAAGTTATAGTAGTACTGTGGAAGTACATTTTGATTGAGACGAGGCTAAACTTGTAGGAATAGTTCATCTTTAAAGAGCAGGCGATGTGTTTTAAACCCCGAACTTTAGTGTCTCTGAACAAAAAAAAAGAAGCGCTCTCTGATCATCATTGCCCAAAATCAGCTTGAATAACTCTTAGTCATCAACCATTGTCGCGGATCGTTGCTTTTATGATTATTACTGATTATTAACGTCCTGCTCTTCCTGCAGGTTCTACTGGCGCCTCCACCCACAGATGCCCGAACCTGAGCAGACTCTGATCAAGTCCACGTGGCCCTCCATCCAGAAGACGGTGGATGCAGCCTACGAAAACCCGGAGAAGGATTTAGTCATCATCTTTAGCGGTGGGTTTCGAACACTTAAACACTGTTTTTCCTTCTCAAACGCTACAGCACAAATACACCTGGATGTCTGCTGTGTGTTTCCAAAGGGATTCGAATGTGGGCGTTGAATGGATACAACCTTGTGGATGGTTACCCGAAGTACATCCACAGACTCGGCCTTCCTAAGACTGTAAGGAAAATAGATGCAGCTGTGCACATTAAAGACACGGGGAAAACCCTGCTCTTCACCGAGGAAGACTATTGGAGGTATGTTGGAGTCGCAGTTGAAAGTTTTCTTTTTAAATTGGCAGAACATAAATTCCTCGTGGGTCGTTCTTGGCTCTGATTAGATCTTTTAAGTTTGTTTTGTTGGTAACTTGCAGCTACGATGAGGCAGCGGGCACCATGGACAGTGGCTACCCGCGATCGATCGAGGAAGACTTTCCAGGGATGGATGATGAAGTCGACGCTGCCGCTTACCACTATGGTATTACGAAAACGATCCCATTCAATACAGTTAAAGGTGTCATCGATGAGGATCTGTTTACAGCAACGTGATGAGGCATTCACGACTGTTTTATTCCGTGTAGCGTTTCACATTAACAAGAATCCCAATGTTTCTGATATTTACAGACAAACCTCTGCGTCGTGAATGACCAAATTACACAAAACTGTGTTCCTGTGAGCCCAGAGTAGACAAAACAAACACGGCAGAAAAGGCCTTTCTGAGCTTGTATAGGTTTTAGCTGAACCTTCCCACTAGATGAGGCTAAATTCAACACATTTCAAGAGTAGGATTTATTTCTGTTTCCCAGCACTGCAACTTCGCTCTAACGTTTATCCCTGCCTCTGTTCTCTTCCAGGATACTTGTATTTCTTCCACGAGCATCTGCAGTACGAGTACAGCTACACCTCAAGGAAGGTCATTCGCATTATGAGGGCCAACTCCATCCTCAACTGCTGATGAGGCAGACCCCCACCGTCACTCAGGGCTCAGAAACCTCATGTATGATCATAGTTGGCTGTAATTGATAGGAATATAGAGATTTTAGAATCGGAAGTTTGAACTGTTGCCAGTGCTGGACACTTTGGAAATATTTAAAGTCAAAATGAAATTCCTTTGACTTCCTTAGCAGGCTGCAAATAACTTATCACTTTATTCATTTATTTTAGACCTTTAAATATAATGTTTTGTACGTTTGGAGAGTTGTGACATCAGGGATCATTCAGCTGGATTTCAAGAGTGATATTTTCATCATTGAATCAAGTAAAAAAACAATAAATTAATGTCAAAATGAGCTCCGAAGCAAATATGAATTTGTACTTGTTCACCATGCTGCATCGGTGCAATGTGTTTTGGAAACTAACTTTTTGAATAAAGTTTCTTCACTGTGGTCTGTAAACAGGATAAAGACGTAATCAGTGTATTTCTTTAAGTCTGACTGTATGTCTTAGTTTACATCAGGTTTTTGTTTTTCTGTGGAAAGCCACTAACAGGCTAAGTGTCTGCACTCATTGTGGACATGTTCGATAAAATGAAACACACACACACAAAAAAAAACTGGATTTGGGTTTAGAAGTAACACAATGAAGTTGAAAACACCTTTCACAGAAGTATTACCACACTAAAAGTCTGTACTTTTCAAGGCTCAAATTTCCAGAAATTCTGCAGGGATTTGAGCCTTTTCTGACATTGAAGCATCTGTCAACTTCTTGGGAATGTTGATATGGTGGCGCTAATGATAAAAATAGACAGTAAAAGAAATTCTTTGCATTTTTTTTAGAGCTGGGTGACGTGTTGGATGCTGTATTTGTGGTTAATGATCTGCAGTCATACAGCCATATATCATAAAATGTTCCAGTCTTGTCTGCATACAACTTATTTTGTTTCTGAAAGGCCATTTAGACCTTCAAAATGTAATTAAAAGGGGCTGCATATGGAATATTCTTCCAGGCAGATAATTTGGACATTTCCAGATTTTTGTTTTTGTTTTTTTTTCCGTTTCCTGTTTGGATGAGTTGAAGCGTGGTCGACAGCATGCCTCCCTGACACTATCAGGTCACTAAATGTACTTTCTGTAAACTGGTACGTCTGATAAAATGCTTGTGAGCCCAATATAGGCAAATTTATAAATGTATTTTTTTATGCTTTTTCTGTCCAGGCTGGTTCTGCAGCCACAAACAAGGCAAAGAAAAGGTTTTGGCCTTTTTTAGTCCAAAGTTTTTAGATGTGTGCATCCCAGATGTTGATTTAGGCTAAAGTTTCATGAATATAAAGTTGGTTTTCATGGTTTTCATCGACTTCTCTTGCGTTTGTTTTGTTTTTATTTAACGACATCCGGGGGTTGGATGAAGATCTCAGGCCGTATGTCGCCCATTTGTCATTTAGAAACTTAAAAACAAAAATACTGATGGCCAAAGTGGAGATGATGATGAATGTATCGAACCAAAAATTCAGGCACAAATAAGGACCCCACTGATAACGTAAATCCACTGAAACACACAGGGAACAAACCAAAATTCACATACTGTAACAACAATCACTCCATTACCTTAGACACTTTCAATTGTTCTGGTTGATGCACCTGAAAAGAATTTAACCATACACCCATAAAAGATTATGAAGTTGTCTTTATTGTGTAGTTCCAGTTTGATGCAATTGCTTTATCTTACCACCAGAGGGCAGTCTTATCAACACTTTACCTACAGTCACTGTTGAAAATGCCTGTGATCCTCAAAACAAATTTGGTGACAATTTAATCGATTGTAATGCAAGTTAATCAGCAAGATTTCACACTTTGTCATCACTTTCTATGGCACAAAGTGTCCCGGTGCAAAAATTATTTAAAATGATGTTCCTATTAGTTTATAAATTTCTCCTAAAGCTTCAAATTATTAAACCTAAGCACAAACCACTTCAGCAGCTGGCCTCTGTGTGCTGAGTCAATTCAATAAAAAATGTTAGAGTAGTGTATCTGAGGTGTGATTTAAAAGGATAGTCTGGTCATTTTTGAAGTGATGTCCTGACAAATAGTCATCAGTAGTTGGTACCTTATCAGCCGTAACATCAGTCACAGAGCACAGAGTTTGGAGTTTCTCTGACACTACTGTTGCTGTGTATGTGTGCTGAGCATAGATAGACCGTTATAGGTATCATTCCACCTGATCAGCCTGTCTATATCTTTAGTCAGTTAAAAGGTTTCCTCAACTCCCAGCAGACTGGTGCATTCCCAGCCTCAGCAGCATCAGCTTAAACACTGTCACATGTACATTTGTGTAGTAACGCCTACATTGAAACAGGGACAAACTAAACAGTGTCATGCAAAAGTGTAGAGGTTTAATATTAGCTAATGGAGCGTTCTTTCACAACGGTATGTCGTTTTTGAGAAAGAATTGTTTTATAAGCCTGAAAAATGATTTAAAAACAAAACAAACGGCACTCATTTGCCTAGCCATTACCCTAGCCTGGATGAAGACTTTTGCCTCTTTCTCCGTGCTCTGAGCTCTTGGACTGATGTCACGGCTGATAACTATTTGACAGAACATCACTTCAAAAATGACTTGGCTATCCCCTTAAGAGCGTGTGTCCAGTTTGTAAAAGTTGGCAAAGTAGACCTTGTTAAAGTTGTGGAGGCCGTGTTGTCTGAAGCGTAAAGCCAAATCTCATGGGGCTCATGGGGGTATGATCAGGGTGCAGTGAAGCAGTCATATTATTACATCCTTTCTGAGGCTTGTCATCCTCAGATCAAAACTCCTGTTTGTTCATCACTTTTGTTGACTTTGGTGGGAAAAGTGCTATCAGAAACACAGACAGCATTACAAAAACAAAACACAAACAAACCACGAGTTATTTGTGTGTCGTAATTACAGCCATATTTGTCAAACATATTATCTCTTTGGTTTACCACTTAAAGGGTTGAGTTTTAAAGAGCAATAAAAAAAAGACAATCACAGCAATAATAAGCAATAAAATCTGAAATTAGCCTTTCGAAACAAGGGCAGAGACGTGATGAGGAAAAGAAATCAGACCAGCTTAGTGACTAACGGCAAACAGCAGAAAAATGGACTGAAATGAGTCTTTTCCTTTAACTTTACCTTCGTGTTAGGATCCAGTTAAAGATGCAGCACATGGTGCACAATTAAAATATGGACTAAAGAAGCAAAGAGACTGAGGTTGGCTTCGATTCTTGGCTGCATTTTCCCTTCATGGGGGGAAAGAAAGTTTCGTGTCTTTCAGTGTTTACTGACGTGCTCTTACATGCTCCGTGGTGGTTAGCACACACTGAGAAAAACTCTGTGTTGACTTCTATAGAGTCAGGCAAGAAAAGAAAAAATTAAACATAATATAAAAAAAGAAAAATTAGGCAACTTTTAGCCCCTTCACATTTAAAGATCGGGTATGTTTACTTCATTATGTTAATGCAAAAAAGGCAAAAGGTGGGCGATAATGTTTGTGTGACTGTTAGCTAAATAACTCAAATAAACTTGAACAAAGTAATCATCGGATGTACATTTACAAAGGACTAATCTTTGGAGCTAACCTGATTCAAGATGGCTGCCATGGCCAACTCACCTCAGAAAACGTCACCAATGTTATGCTAAAGGTTGGTGTGGTTGTGGCTGAGAGTCATTCCCAACACATATTCCAAGTGCCACTCATTGTGCAAGATTTTTGTTTAAAATTTTTACCATTAACTTTTTGGAGTCAACTCTGCCTGTCTGTTAGCAAAATATCTCATGAACCACTGGACAGATTTTAATGAAACTTTCAACATGTAAACATCTGAAGTACATCTACAACTCATTAACTTTTGTAATCAATCCAATTCAAGATGGCTGCCACAGGTAATCAACCTTAGCCAACACAAAAACGGCTCTAACTCAGTCAGTTTTGCAACTATTGAGCTAAAGTCTGACATGGTAGAAGCTGAGAGTCGTTCACAACAAATACTCTGAGTGTGACCTCTTGCAATATTGCATGAGATTGTGCACAACGTTATTTTTCAAGTTGTAACCAAAAAGTCTACTCCGCCATCATTTCTCATCATAAGATGATCTGAGTCTAAGGCCTAATAGTCAAGTAGACTCGGTTTGATTGGGGACCAAAATTGCAACATTTGTTCCATTTTCAGCTGGTGAGGTTCACATTCACACTGAGTCAATCCAACCAAACCCTTTGAGCAACCTGTTCCCCCCCTCACCTGTCGTGGTGCTGCACCAAGAACTACTAAAGGAAACAACACGAAAACCTCTGAAGAAGACACTGAGCGCAACTTCCTTCTTCTGGAAAAGTAAACAAAAATGGGGTGGCGTCAAATTTTAGCGGTTTTAGGATTTCTGTGTTGTCTGTGGTGCACGTGCCAAACAAACATCATCTGACCACGAGCCATTTCTCCCGCTAGTTTTAGAAACGCACGTTTGTTTTGGTTGTATTTACCCAGAAGGCCCTGTGCTGTAGTCCACTTCCTGATTTTGGAGCGGCCTCCAGTCCGCTTGCGTTCACATATGCATTCGAACCGCGCCAAAGTTCACTTCAACCGAACCGAGACCTAGGTTTTTAGGCGGACAAGAGTTTGCTTTTTTGGTCCCCATCAGAGTTCGACTGCGCATTCACACCTCCCCAAACGAACCGGACTTTCTAGGCAAACAAACCAGAGTTCGATTAAAGCGGACTAAAGTGGCTAGTGGGAATGCACCCTAAAACTCTGGCGTTCCTTCAGGGAAAAGGTAGGCCTTTAATCTTATTACAGTCACTGCTGGACCCCTCAGCCTGAATACTGTGACCCAAATCTTCCAAAAAAAAAAAAAAAGTGAGGACTTGAACTGGTGCATAATGAGAAGATCACAGACACTGAGTCTGAAGGTTTTACTGCAGCTTAGGATCATAATGTACAGCCACCACAGTAGGAGAAAGTTTTAAATCCTTGTGAATACTGTGCCGCCACAACCTAATCCAAGGTGGGAACAGCGGAGCGCATTTAAGATCCGTCGGGCCCGTGAGCCGCCGCCACAATCACTAACAGGCCAATTGTTTGATAAAGCAGAGGCTAAGAATCCATGAGGGGCGTGTTGGGGTGGGAAAGGTTGCCTCGTGTCACATGAACCTGTTCAGTTGCTTTAAAACAGGCTGAGAAAATGTGACGACTCGTAGACCTATTGCATTTAAACTTGTGTAATTATAGAGATTTGTTTAATGGCTAAAAGCAAAGTCGGGCACAAGCATACAGGCCTACCAGGTCCACTGTCCATGGACTGGTTTCTAGCAATCCCAGACCAGCATGAACTCCAAACAGAAAGGCCAGAAAGGAAACATAACAGTCTGGCATGTTTTCAATATTAAAGTTAACTTCTTCAAAAAAATGCTTCATTTTTTTTGCAGAAGCAAATTGGCCTAAATAAATAAATAAATAAAGGGATGAATAAAGTTGAGACTAAATGCGAGTGGAGGAGAAAGAGAGATCTGCCGTTAATCTCCGGGGAAAACCTTCGCAGCAGCAGCAGCTTCTGATGGAAACCAGATGGAGGCGAATGACAGGAAGGGCAGCGGTCTCGGGATATATCCCGTTTCTTCTGGGAAACTCCACATACAGAACACAGCTACAGAAAAAAAAAAAAAAAAAAAGGTGATGCAAGACCTCTGCTGCCCCAGCACTGAGCCGATTATTCAGAGTGGGGCAGAGCTGTTTGTAAGAGGTGTATAAAACTAAGAAACTTTTTTCAGTATTCACACGGTTGTTTTCTGTTCTTTTATTATTCTGTATGTTTTTTGCAATCTAACTACTCCTGCATATTTTGTGCTACTTAAGCCTTTTATATATCAACACATTCAGCTCATTCAGGAAATGGGTGCTAGGACTTCTGAGTCTTTATAAATTTTACACTTTTCATAATAATTGCCTTTATTTACAAATATATTCACCATAGTAATACATGGAGATCTCTTCAGGACCCTTAAAAACATTGTACTTTTTGAAATCTGCTCTTCTTATGCTGCTTTTAGCTTTTAGCAACTGTTTTGGTACTTTAACCAGCCTTTGGATACTCTTAGCATCTCACTAGCCTTTTGCTGTTTTTAGCTTGCCTTTCATCCATCCATCCAGAAAAAGACCCGTTATGATGAGTTATAGAAATGGACACAGCGTTCCCTCGCTCCGGACACGGGTCACCAGGGCCTCACTCTGGAGCCAGACCTGGAGGTGAGGCACGTTGGCAAGCGCCTGGTGGCCGGGCATTTTGCGTATGGAGCCCGGCCGGGCACAGCCCAAAGAGGTGACATGGGTCCCCCTTCCCATGGGCTCACCACCTATGGGAGGGG
>JAOXNZ010000091.1:21816072-21833629 GCA_028566095.1 Kryptolebias brasiliensis
AAACAGTAACTCTTGCAAATACAAATTATACAATTTCACATTTCTTTAACAAATTAACTTTTATCATTCTTTTAAACAAATTAATTGAAACAGCATTTTTATTATCAGTTTGATGTGGTAGTTCCCAACACATACTCAGACTGCTAACAGATCGCACGAGACTGAGTATAATTTAATTTTTAAGGTTTGACCAATACAACAACTTTGTCATTTCTCTACATAAGATGATCTCAACTCTGGCCTGAAAGGCAGCGGGCGATAAGCATTTCTTGAAGAAATGTTAGACTTTTGATTATAGTTGTTATGTCTAAGCTGCTTTTAAAAAATTTCAAATAGAGTATTTTCAGTCATTGTTTGGTTTGTTGTTAAACCCAAAATCCATCAGAAGTAACTTTTGTTTGGCCTCCTATAACTTCTGGTTCTATTTCACCTCTTTTTAGGTGTATAATGAAAGCAAAAGGATCGAGTACACTCTAAAGTACTTTTTAGCTAAAGGCTTGTTGACTTTGTTTCATATTTTTGTGCCAAAACTGCATGTATAATATCAATCTCCTTACATAATAAATTCTGGGAACTGGAGATAGAAGGAAAAAAAAAAAAAAGGCTTTTGTAAACCTTCAGTCTTTCCTCCTCCAACCTGAACCTCCTGCTGGGGAGAATTATTTGTTTTTCCTTCATTACAAGTGAGTGAATCTTCTAGTCTGTTGTTTACTGTCAGTATTCCATCCACCTTTTTTATTCTGCTTATTTGTAGTCAAGGAAACCTGGACCTCCCTCTACCCAGAGACACTCTCCAGCTCCTCGTGGGGTTCCCAAGGCATTCCCAGGCCAATCCCTCTAGTACTGGGGCTCCCCCAGTGGGCCGTGCCCAGAAAAACCTCCAGAAGGAGGCGCCCAGGAGGCATCCTAATCAGCTGACTCCTTTCGATATGGAGGCGCAGAGGCCCTCACCTTATCTCTAAGGCTGAGCTCGACCACCCAGTGAAGGAAGCTCATTTCAGCTGCTTGTATCCTGGATCTCGTTCTTTCGGTCATGATCTCATGACCCTAGGTGAGGGTTGGATTCTAGAGGGGCCAGTAAATCAAGAGCTTTGCCATGCGGGTCAGCTCTTCTTCATCTCATCTCCTGCTCCATCCTACTATCACTCGTGCACAAGACTCACAGATACTTGAACTCCTCTCGAGGCAGAAACTTACCCATTTTTCGTGTTGAGAACCACAGCCTCAGACTTAGAGGAGCTGACCCTCGTTGCGGTCGCTTCACACTCGGCTGTGAACGTTGAAGGTCATGGCCCGTAGACGCCAACAGAACCACATCGTCTGCATGAAGCAAAGACGAGACCCTGAGGTTCCCAAACCGGACCTCCCTCCTCTACGACTGCTCTTTGAGATCCTGTCCATGAACACCACAAACAGGATCGGAAACAACCATGGCCCCGGCACCCCGTACTCCCTCAACACCCCCAACAGAATGCCTCTGGGAACACGGCCATACCTTCTTCAGATTCACTGGAGAGACTGGACCAGATATATATCACTCCGTCTTCATTTCAATTTTGATGCTGTCGTTTCAAAGACATGTGCCACATATATGCAACTAGCTTAAACTACATACGGCATCACATATGAACAATCACATAGAGCAACTGCAAAACATTGCTGTTCAAACTTAAATAAAGATCTAAAGTCCAGTTGTGGAAATACAGACTTCCATACGCACAAAGCAGCTTTCAGAAGAGAAGCTAACCGTTGCAGCCTGTGACGAGCTGAGCTGATTTTTTTTGTTTGTTTGTTTGTTTGTTCGTCTAAAAAACAAAACCTCTGTGCTGAGCTGCAGTTTGCTGACACCGACCGTGCCTGGTGTCTTTTGTGACGGCAGCACAACAAACCAGAGGGCATTCAGAGCATCGACGTCTCTGTGACAATTGCATTTTTCTCCATCTGAAAGACTAACTCTGCCACAAAACTCAGAAACTGCAGGAGCTACAGCAAATCCTTTGATTCTGCAGGAATGAAGACCTTAAAACCTCCCAGTGTTCGGAGCGGGGCGAGCTCCCCGGTTGAAGCAGAGGGATTTATTCGCTCGAACAGGCTCTGATCTCCAGAGGATCTATCCAGGAAGGTCACATTACGTTTGTTTGACAGCTGCTCGAGCAAGAACAGAGTGTTTAATAAAGACACCCCGGTTCTGCTTGCCTGAATAAATTATGCACAGTTCAAAGCTTCCTTCTACTTTGAAATAATTGCATCTCACTGCCAGATCACCGCAGAGAAGCAAGTCATTACCTTCTCGTTTCTTCATGCTACAACTATTCAAACTGCATGCTTAACTTATTTTTTGAAGATAAAGCTTTGCGTTACTTCAGTTTCTTCTTTTTTTTTTTCGACACACAAACAAGACAAGATCTGCGTTTTCTGTAGCTTTTAGGGTAAAAGGGGCAAAAATGTCAACTATTTAGACTAGAAAACATGCACCTAAGATATGCAAGCTGTCTTTTTTTTTTTTTGCCTGAGAGTGGTTTTAGATTGCAAGGCATCTAAACTATGACATTGCTTGAGAACCCAGGAGCAAGGTGATGAGATAAAACATGTTTGAATATGTCTGTTTCTTTTATGCGATGGGAAAGTAACTATCCATCTCGGCGGCGGCGGCAGTTTGGCAAACACAGCCTGATTAAACTTCGCGGCCTGTCTTAGCACGACAGATAAAACACGTGCCAAAACCTCTTTTTCTATGAACTCGGTGGGATACGTTTCCTTTCACTACTTGGCTTAAAAATAAAAAAGAAATTGTGTTTTATTGCATGTCTTGTCTGGGGATACACGTGCACAGATTATACATGTTTGGAGCCCAGCAGCGCTGTATTAAATTATGCTGGCTGAATTGTACAGAAGTTGGAGTGTAAGAAACCACTGCACACAGGGAAAGTTTTCAAACGGGTGTCCAGATGGCACCAAAAGCATATCAGGATTTCAGGAGTTTTGTTATGCTGTTGTCTTGTATAAGCTGTTTGAAAACTGCAGGAGATATAAGAGAGTAAATGTGGCAGAGAGGGAGTCTTTTGATGGTGACCTACCTAAATGTCTCACTTTATATTACTGAGAGCAGCACAGTCACAGTCCAACTTTTTGTTTTTACAGGAAGTATGTCCTCTTCGTAGTAATGCCCCGGTTCAAAGATATCATGTTGAAAATAATGTTTAAGCAATAGTTAAACAAGGGGTTCTGTAGAAATGTTATGAAGATGTAATATCTTACCTGTTGTAGATAGCTTTTTGTTTAAAGAGATGATCTGGTCACTTTAGAAATGATGTGTCAAAAAGTTATCAATAGTTAGCATCTTATAAGCGAGCATAGAAGACGGAGACAATGGCAGACTAGTGTTAGATATGTCCTAAAGTAAGATTAAGTCTTAAAGAGAGGTAAATCAGTTACTCGACAGCTTCTTGCGGCTGTCCTAAAGCTTTTTGCCACATTAAAAGCTATCTTCCATTAGCTGCCACATGGTTACACGTGAAGGTTACATTACACCCACAGAATCACTTGTTTGAACCAGTTAAAGCCAGTTTTTTGGCGAACACATCGTATGACTACTGATATCACGTGAGGATGCGCTCCTGCCCTCTGTGACGGGCGGAGCCTAGGATCTATATGAGTCAACACTTCCTTTGTTCGGGGCTTCTGCTTCCGGCTTCATCCTCAAGATGTTGTAGGTCGAAGTCCCAGCGCTGGCCTTGTACTAATTCTCTGCCTTATTAGAATAAATAGTTAAACTCAAGCTCTTTTGTGGCGTCATCCTTAAAGGGTAAATTTTCTCCCTCCCCTGTGGTAAAAGGACCGGAAGTGAGCCGAGGGTGGTGCGTCGGCGAGACCAGGCTAATGGCTAGCAAAAGGAGTGCCACTTTTATTATTGTTTTTTCAGGCTTATAAAACCACTGTTTTAAAACAAAAGTGCTACTGGTGTGCCCAGGACTTCCTTGAAAAAGAGATCTGTGATCTCAGTGGGACTTGCCTGGTTATATAAAGGTTAATAATAAGCACGCTAAATTAGCCAATATGAAATCGCTACACTTTTGCATGACATTAAGTGTTTAGTTTGTCGTTGTTTTCTCAACCGAACAACGTCTGTGTTTCTCCTAAGGCTGCTGAACGTAGGTTCACCTGATCAGCATGCCGGCTTAGTCCAAAGGTTTATTCACCTAAATATACTATGTCAGATGAACATGTAGAGGTTTAATATTATGTAATGTAGCGTTCTTTCACACTAGTATTTCATTTTTGATAAAAAAGGTTGTTCTAAAAGCCTGAAAAACTATATAAAATGGGTCAGTGTTCGGCTAACTATTAGCATAGCCTGGAGGAAGATGTCTGCCATTTTCTCCACACTCTGTGCTCCATGACTGATTTCTTGACGCTTTACTTTTAACTGGGACACAATACTGTGAGGAAATGCAAAAACATAAATTCTAAAGAAGTCTGTGAATATGTGAAATATCACATATTTATTCCTGAAAATAGTGACTTTTGACTGTAATTTTAGCGCTGCACACTCTGGCCTTCCTGGCTGTTAGTTTTCCAAAGTGACCTATTGGATTTTCTCCACATGGAGTTTTTTTTCTTTTTGTTGGCAGGAATATCTGAACCTTTCAGTAGAGGTCAACCCAGAGAGGTTCAGGTGGCATGACTGATAGGCCCCATTGCTTCTCATTCTTCTCTAAGTAGTTTTTCGAACCCTGGAGGTGTGCTTGGGGTCGGCGTCTTGCTGCAAAACAAAGTTAAAACCTCTCAAACAGTTCCTAATGCCCTGCAAGATAGAGTGATATCCATGTTTGTTTAAGCTCACCAACTTTTCCTGCAGCAAATTCCCCCAAACCCTCACTGATCCTTCCCTGTGCTTCACAGCAGTCATCACACACAGAGGAAAAACGCTTATGTCAAGAATTTGAGGAAAACTTTGCAAACTTTTGACCTGAGGATCAAGACACTCTACTCCTGTCATCCTATGCACACACAACGAGAATATCCTTTAACCAGATTTGGTCTGTTTTTACTTGTTTTGAGGATGTAGTTGTGATTTCATTTAGACTAAGATCATCTCATGATGAGAAATGATGGACTTGTAGCTATCGTCTGTTGTTCATGAGACACTTTGGACACATGGAACACACAGACAAGGTCAAAAACATAAACATCTGCCTTCGACTTTCAACGGTAGACATTAAAGTGGGGTTTAAGTTGTGGATTCTGTTGCATAAGAAAGCGTTTACATCGCAAAACGGATACTCGTGAACTCTGTAAAATTTAAACTATAAATAATCATGCATCTTTAAAGCCTAACCTGATAACATCAAAGCTGAAAGCTAACAGAACCATAAGAAATGTTGAGTCAGATGGGGCTCATTTTACATTTCCAACAAAATATGTAAATAACTTGATATATACTTTTAAAAATACTCTTTTGATCAAACTCTGCATATATTATTTTCAGTATAATAAACAGAGGAATTGTGTTGTGTTCTCTAAGACTAAAGAACAGCAGATGTGACAGATGTTTGGGCTTTTGGTTTTTGTTTTCTTTGCGAGTTTAGAGGTCTGCTTGGGTCAGTGTCTTGATGGATGACAAATTTGGAACAAGGGCACAACGTGAACGGCAAATATCCCAGATTCTCAGAATACTTTTCCTTGTAGCGTTTCATTTTTCAGCCGTAACGTGGAGTCTCCACTCTGGTGACTGCAGCTGCAGAAGTTTATGATGGATGGTTGTATTTGTTTTTGGAGGAGAGGGGGGGTCTAAGCACACCATTATTTTACAAGAGAGACTAAAAAAACAACCCACCAACACATCTGGAAGTGTTTTCTGCAATGGGGGTCTGTGTACTGAAGGCTTCCCGTTTCAGCCTTCGGTCTCTCAATGGGAAGAGTAGTTTGACTCGCACAGACTAACAGATACTCCAGGAAGCTGCAAAGATTTAGGTTTGGTTAATGACGCGCTGAAAACTCCAGTTTATTCTGGAGCTGCCTTCAGGAACGCTCAGATGTAACACACACACACACACACACACACACCTCTGACGCAAGAGCTGAAAACCTCTTGTGGTTGAGTGTTTTCCTGGAGATTAAAAGATGTGTCACAGAAAACAGGGCTCATTGTGAAGGTTTTATTTATCTTACAAAGCCAATATTGTACTCAGTGCCAGACGTGCACAAGATGTCTTTTGGCCGTTGTGTCCGATATCCACTTTTCTCCCCCTTTTTTCTTTTCCCCCTCCTTTCTCAGCTGGTTCTTCTTCCCTCTCAGCTCCTTGGCAGGTTACCAGCGTGGGAACCAGCCAAACCCTCATGTTTCTTCCCACTTTACGGCGTTTTTTTATTATTATTATTTTATTTTAAACACCACTCAAACCCCGCAAAAGTTTATGTCTGAGTTCTATAAAAAACAAAAAACAAAACATAAAAATGTTCTGTACACCATCTGCTACTGATCTGCATGAAAAAAGAAAAAAGACATGACTGTGAGGATAAACCACTCACATCTAAGCCTTTCCTCGTGTCCTGCAGAGGAACCACACCCTGGTATGATTCAGTCCTCTGCAGACACAAAAAAAGCCACAGTAAAAAGCGAGACAGACACTTACACAACATTTCCCTACGTGTGGTTGTCTTTCTGCATCGTTTTTTTTTTACAGGAATCACGAAAAACACTCAAAACATGTGAGAAAGGTCCATTTATTACAGGATTCACACACACACGCACACACATCGAAAGTTATTTACAGTAAAATTACATTCATACAAATATAGACCTCTGAACCAAAAAAAATGTAAGAAAATAAAATGTTTCCCAACAAATCTCAAACCAGATTACAGTCACAAACCCCCCCTTTTATAGAGCTGATTGTCCCCTAAATACCAAAATAATGCCATGTAGGTTTACACATGTGCTTTGAGGCATACCAGGAGCAGTTTTACTAAATATGCGATAACTTATCAGTCTTTTTTTCTTTTGCTTTTGGTCCAAAAGTTATATTAACAAAAGAAAAACAAAACAACTTGTTCAACTCTAGAGAGAGAGGATTAAAGAAGACTTTTGGTCAGCTTGGTCACAGTTTGTTTACTCGTGCTGTGTGAAGTCATTAAAAGAAAAGGAATGAGCGTGGTGTAAAAGGCTGGTAAAAGTGATGAAACGGTCGTTCCGTCAGAGTCATAAAACTTTACTTCACTGGAGGAAAAAGAAAAGAAAAGAAAACAAAAACAGAAAGAAATCTTATCTTTGGAATTTACGACTTAACATTCTTGGGAAACACTTTGGTTTGCTAGCAGCCATTTAGTTTAGTTTCTCATTAGAAAGAGCCGTGTGCGGGATTTAGATAAACCTAGTGGTGAAGCTGCAAACTGCAGCTTTTTTTTATTATTACATTCGAGGCTTTACATTCATTTAACATGTTGAGGGGCAAATCTGGGGTTCAGCGTTTGGTCCAAGAAAAGCTCCACGTGGAAGCTGGAGAAGTTCAGGACCAAACAATCACCTGATGGATAAATACTCAACCTCTCGACCGTCAGCTGCACTAAACAACTGTTTAACTGTCTTCTATGTTTGATGCACATCGGCAGACTCTGTGGTAGAGGACATGCTTTGTCAGTATGTAACTTGTTCAGGTAAAACACAAACTGCTAATAGTTGTAATAAAATGTTGGCCCTAAATACTGGACACTGTTGATTTAAAACTGGGACCAGCGGGACACGGGTCTAAATTAGTTACAGAATCCACCTGAATAAATCTTATTTTTTAACATGGACTTCGAGTTGTATCGATTGAGGCCCCTTCTTCACCACACTGGATGTTTTTTTCTCCACTTATAACAAAATCTCCCTCCACGACCATGCCAGTGAGCGGGAGCGTCCGCATTAACAACAAACCAAAATACAGAGAGTCACTTTCAACTTGTTTCTCTCAAGTCAGCTGTAGAGCAGAGTCTTGTTGCTTGAATGCTGAACATGTCGTTCAAGGCGTCTCAAACCCGTCTCATTTTAGTTCCTATAAACTCCACAGCATCAAAGCTGTATTCTGACGCCTGCACACGCGCTTTCCTTGTGTCTGAAAACATCCGAGGTTACAGCTCTGAATGTCCAGGTCAAAAAAACCACAATGTTGTTAAATATGATTTGTTTTAAATCTGGTCCAAATCTTTATTTCAAAAAATGTACTCCAGTAGATTAAATCATAAATGTGATGGCGGCTGCCAGGGTGGGTAAAAAGTGGGGCGACGTGGGTTTGATGTGGGACGGGCAACAAAAAAAAAATTGAGAAAGGATAACAACAAAATAGGCCACAATTTGAAAGCACTGCCCACTCGAAATGCATCCGTATGGCTCGCTAGTCACTTAACTGCAAACACTGTGAATTCAGTGAGACTGCAGCTGAGAATTTGCCTATTTTTCTTGCAATGTTGAGCCACCAACTATTCTCCAACAGCCTCAGCCCAGTGAGCTACAATCCGGAGAGACAGATGTAGAAAATCCTGTCAAAACAGCACCACTGTTGTTTTGGTTTCTAGGACACACCAAAACTGGAGCTTAAAAAAAAAACAAAAAACAAATATCTCCACTTTGGAAAGTGTTTTTTGATGGTCTTTGCTTTCCTACCCAAACAGTTTGAATGTGAACTGGAGGAGCAAAAAAAAATCAGATTTTTTAAATATCTGGAGTAGTATAGATGTTGTCGGAACCAACAACTGCCATTAAGAGCCAGACTAATGGTTTCCCCATGGGTCCAGTCTTTGTACTAAACTAAGCTGAATAGCTTGTGGCTGTAGCTTCAAAAAAAATAAACAGAGTGGTATAAATCCTGTTAAAAATGCTTCTCAGAATAGTCCTTTAGTCTTTTCCATCAGGCATCACATTCAAAGTCAAATGAGAATTTAGTGGTCAAGTAGTGATACTATCCATCAGTGCGGATAAGGTGGGGAGGATTTTGAATACCCTCATTAACATTTCCTCTGACCAGACGAAGTGCATTATTAAAGAAAATACCATATATGGGAAAAGTGCAAGTAGATCCTTAAATGTTTCTATGGATCGAACAACATAAAGCCAACATTTTAAGTAACATAAGATGGGTTCATGGAAGGTTTTTCTCCCAGTTTAGTATGTTTAATATGCTTGAATACTAAGGAGGTTGTTCTGTATATTAATAAAATAACAATACATAGGTTGATTTGTCAAGAGTTTTTGAATGCTACATTAAAACCTTAAGAGATAATGCACAGTATCACCCTGGAACAGATCTGACTGAGTGAGAGCAACTAAATAAAAAACTAAAAAAAAACTGTTTTGCATATCAAAGCAGATGAGCCACAGTCCTGCAATCAGGACTGAAGGCATTCGGGATCAGGTACAGTCTTACAACACAATGCCCTCTGTGTTACAGTGCAGCACCTCATTATGTTGGACCTGTCCCATCTGCCGATGGAACTGTCCCTGCTTCTGGGTCTTCCAGCAGTGGATGCCTTGTCCAAGGGTGATGCTCTTAATGCTGGGAAGGTGGGTCAGCATGTTTGTTGGCAAAGACGCCACACCAGAGGCAGATAAATTCAGCTCTTGCAGGGAGTTGAGTCCACTGAAAACTGCAGGACTTAGACTCTTGAGCTCGGGGTTGTTGGACAGATCAAGAACTTGCAGGTTCTGGAGACCTTTAAAGCTGTTCGGCTCAACTTCCTGCAGCTCACGAAGGCCGCTGAGAGATAAATAGGCCAAATCTTTCAGGTGGGCGAAGGCTCCCTCCTTGATCCTGGTGATGGGGTTGGCATCCAGATTGAGGTACCTCAGTGGAAGTCCTGCTATGCTGGGTACGCTCACCAGATGGTTGGCTGACAGATTTACACTCTGAATGTGTAAAACTCTTCCGTGCAAGTTGGTGGAGACTGACACGAGCTTGTTGTGGGACAGATCCACAGTGAGAGGCTCACCGTTCACCTTCGAGGCAAACACATCCATGTCAAAGTCCTGGAAACTGTTGTGACTGAGGTCAACCTCAGCCAGAGGGAGCCCTGAGAAGCAGCTTGGCGACAGGCTCTCCAGGTTGTTGTGGCTCAGATCCAGGCTCTCCAGGTAACGCAGCTTGGACAATGCATTGGGGCTTACCTGCAAAATGGGACAGAAAGGAAGAAACGGTTATGGATAAACAGAAGGCATGCTAAAGGGGCTTTAATGTATCTAAATATTTTATTTCTTCGCAAGTCAATCAACAATTTTGACTGCTGATTGGTACTCATAAATGGCAATGGATAAAGAATTTATACATATATAAACCAAGGTTTACATAGATGATGACTATCAATATTTAAACACCCATGGATATTTATAAACAAGGTTGCGATGGTGTTCATAAACCTCGCTTTAATAATGTAACTAATGGGATAAAAAAGGCAAGAAGAGCTTTGTGTTCTTTTTCTGCTAGTTTGACTTTAAACACTTTTTTAAACAAGTATTTAGTTTTAAATATGAGCAAATGTCCATCCAAACAGTCTAACAAAATGCTGTAATATCCATGCTGCACCACTAGTTGGCGAGAATGTCCACATTAACCACAGGCTATTAAAATTCAGAGGAAAAAAGAAAAGCTTAGCTTTACTAAAAAAAAAAAAAAAAAAAAATTCCCTGAACAACAGGAGCTCTTTTTTATTCTTTTTACACCATTTACAGTCTCTTTTCCGTTATTAACCTTTTCGGCATCAACGTTTAATGGCAACAGGATCAGGATAAAGTGAGACGGGGAAAGAAGAATTTGTCAAAACAGTTTGATTGTTGTTGTAGTTTTCAGACCACAAAGTGAAATTGGGTTGCTGCTACGTCGCTGCGTCGCAAAAGCTCCGTTTATCCAGCATTCACCGAAAACCGTGAATAATAATCCCGCAGTGAAAAGCGTTTTTTTTTTTCCCACCAAAAACTCTACAAAATTCTGTCTACATGTGGTTGCTGAGTGCAAACAGCAAAAAAAAAACGCCAAGCGTAGATGAGGCATACATCACTGACAAAACTGAGTGTTTTCTTTCTTGAATTATATATAAAAAAAAACTACATGCTACACTTGTTCCAGTTTTTGAATCACGGTCACACTGTTTTAGTTGTTCTCATCTCATCATAACACAGCAATAACCCCCTGACCTAAGCAGTTCTTTGCTGTGGCCAAGCAAACAAGGGGTGGTAATATTTACCAGATGTTCTGAAGTTGGCACTTTGGTGGTTGAAAAACAGGCTCGGGCACAAAATTAGGCACTGACACTAAACCAGAACAGAAACTGCTTTGCTAAACAAAGAAAAAGTATTTGTGTACTTGATATTTTTAGATGTGATATGCACTCTTTTTGGTCTGCACTGTGGGAAAGTGTTTGACTGGGAAGTTCTTTCATTGTTCTTCGTGTCAACTAGAAGCAGCTAGGTTTGATGTTGGGGAAGTCATATAAGGAGGGTTTTTACAAATATTTAACTGAGAGCAGCTGTTCTCTACATTACATAAAACACACAGACAAAAGGAGTTAAAATAAACCACAATATTAAGCTTATTACACACTCGTTAGGTATGAGCTAGTTTCACTTTCAAAGCATACCACAGTTTGAAAAGGTCACAGCTTCAAAACTACAAATATTGTTTTTTATCTTAGTTTCTACAGTCTGATATTCTTTTAATGAGATACTAGAGACAGTGTTGGCTTTTCTCTGGTTGTTTGGAGCGCTGCCCCTCCCATACTTGTTGCTGCGAGCTGTCAGTCAGAGGAAATGCCCTGAACTTTTCTCCCGTTAAAAAAACAACAAAACAATAAAAAAATGTAAAGTTTGCATATTTTTCCAATAGTGAAAAACACAGATGTTCATGGTTTTGCCACCGAAGAAAGGTGCCACACCCATCACTTCTTTAGGCCACGCTGTTTTGAGACAAACATTTGCAGCAAGCTTAGCTAACAAGAGTTAGCATGTGCTAATTAACTCGCTAACAGCAGCTCTAAAAGTTATATTCTGTTCAGCCTGTTTTAGCGTTTACACTTCTTTTTGTTGTTTTATGCTGCAATACAGTAAGAACATAGTTTTGCTCAAGGTTAGCATATTGTCAAGATCTCACACCACTCCCTGCCTGCTCTGTAACACATTATAACTTTATTATTTTGTTATTAATGTTAGCAAACAGTGGCTATAATTTGCTACAAGTTTGTTTTGAAATGTAAAACACTAAAGTTCAAAGCTTTTCTTGAACAAGGCTCCTCTGTGACTTTATTTAAACGTTCTAAAGCTCTGCCCGAGGGTCTATAAATCCGAGTTTCCTGGAACACCGACCTTTGTAATGCGGTTGCTGCTGAGGTCCAAGCTGACTAGCGTGGTGTAGCCTGGACCAGCTAACATGGCGTCAGTGAGCGGTCCCATGTCACTGGAAGACAGGTCCAGATGTGAAGTGTCCAGCGGGATGGGGACGGGCATGGAGGCACCGGGACCTAGACCTCGGCAGTCCACCCTGGTCAGACTGAAGCTGTCGAACAGGCCGAAGCTTTCCACATCGCAGTGGCAGCTGGGGTGGCAGTTCTTGACAGAGCTGGACCGGACGGCCACCAGCAGCGACACGCCAAGCCACAGGACGGGCACCATCATGCTCTGGAAAGACACGGCAAAGTCCATTTGGAAAAACACAAGTAGTGAGAACACTGTTGAGAAGGGAGCGTCCAGTCCAAACTATCTCACAGCTCATCTGCTTTGTGCCTCTAGAAATTCAAGGGCCTGTTCAAATGGGCCATTTGCAAAGCTATTTACCAAGCTTTGTAAAAAGACTTAAAGCCTTTACTTGTGCAACCCGAGCAGCCCCAGTTTTCCTCTTTTTTTTTTTTTTGGCTTCCCGAAGGATGTGACCTAATTTCTCTGATCAATGAGTTCATTTGCAATTTCTTTGTAAACACATCCACCGTGACTGTGCATTGTTGTAAAAGGCAAAATTCAAGAGCATTGTAAAAAAAATTCAAATTAAAAATCCACATTAAGCACTTGATTTAATGTAGAACAATACTCAAGACAAAAAAAAAGAATAAATACAGCGTAAGCATTTAAAGTACCACTATAAAGACAAGGCATCAATAATGGAATCATTGCACTGACTTGATTAAAGCAAAACGTGCAGATACATATAAACTGAATTTAAATAAAAACCTTTTTTTCCTACGTTAACCCATAAAGAAAAGCTTATCGTACCTTTCTGTGCTCTTGACGTGTTCCTCTGTGAGGACCTGAATAGTGCTAACTCATTAAGTTCATCTTAAGTAATATTTACACACACAGCCAGTCTGAGTTGGACAGAGGTCACCGGTTGTGTAACAGGTAAATAAGTAAAGTCACGGTCGAGTCGACGGGGCGTGACACAGCAGAGTGCATGCTAAAAGACATGATGCGCAGTTTTACTTGCTGCGTAAGAAATTAAATTACACCTAACTACCAGACTGCAATTATCACTCAAGCTGCTGTTTGGGCAGAATATAAAAAACGTCTGCAGGTGTTTCATTTGTTATCTTTAAGTCACAGAAAACTTTAACGGGTAGTTCCTATTTTTTAGCTTGGGCTCTGTGGGAAAGTTATGAGTCTTACGTGCCGCAGATCGCTCTATGAATGGCTTCAGAGTTTAATTCTGAGCAGCTAATGGCTGGTCTAAGAGGGGACAACACTAAGGTGGATTGCTACCGTCTTAAAAAAAAAATAACCTTCAGTCTCAAAAATAGCATTTGCGCTGGCAAACAACCACAGAATTATTCAAATATTTCAGTCTTTTTGTCAGAATTGTGTGGATGAATTTTTCTTTACACGCTTTTTGCCTTTCCGGGTCGTGGGGCAGCTGGTGCCCAACTCCAGCGGTCACTGTTTGAGAGGCGGGGGACACCCTGGACAGGTCGCAAGTCCATCACAGAGACAAACAACAACGATTTCACTCACACCTAGGGGACAATTTTTAGAGCTACCAATTAACCGAACATGCATGTTTTTTTTTGTCTGTGGGAGGAAACCGGAGTACCCGGAGAAATTTTCCTCAAAGCTCTCTAAATGTAACAGCACAAGAAGCTTATGTTCACAGGACACCTTTAAAAAAAGGTGTCTCTCTTGTACAGAAAATAGAAAAAAAGAATGATCCTGAAATATGGTGAGGTGCAGGCACATTAGTCGTGTCAGGTTCCATGTTATCAGCAGTATGTGACAGGGGTCAGGTTTTGTTTGTCTTGGCTTATGTAAGATGCTGAGGTCACACAGCCACATTATACCTGTGGGATGCTCTTTAAAGGCTAATTACTGAGGCTCAACGTCCAGATAATCCAACCCGCTCACCTCTGTACAGCATTGTCTTCTAGGCTTTGACCTATGAGCTCCGTTCTGCTGCTGACAGCTCAGTCAAAACCGCTCGTTTAAAGCTCTACAATCTAATGAGCTTTGTTGGCTTGTTGGGACACAGCCGCCGGAGTCTGAAAGACGAGGATACGACTGTGCGCTCTCACTGAAACGAGTGGGCTTTAAGAACTGGCAAATAAACAGAAAAATCTTTAACTGAATGAACAATATTTACGGCTGTTTTTTTTATTTTTTTGTTTGTTTTTTCCAGCTGAGTTCTTTGCAAGCTACAAAGTCCGTCTGTGGCACGAACTCACTCAAAGGCGATGGAAAATAAACAAACTAATGAGCGCCTTCAGCGTTTGGAGATATTGTTCAATTAAAAGCAGCCGTGGAACTCTCATTTTTCAAGTCTATATTGTAACTTCGACTGTTAGAAAGTAGAGTAAAGCCTTTCCCAGCCTGCACTATGATTCATTTCAAACTATGAGATCAGCCTGGTGAGTAAAGCTGACAGAATGAAGCATTGAAAGCCCCATTTTCTATATGCTATGGTCAATTAGCTGTGTGTAAATCTGGTTAACGGTCTACGGTTGCGGGTGATAATAAATGCTATTTGTAACACTGAAAGGCAAAAGGGACCATGTCATTGCCTGTGTTCATGTGTGTGTGTTCGGTTGTCTGTCTGTTAGCAAAACGTCTCGTGATCCACTGGACGGATCTCAATGAAACTCTAAAGTAATGAGTGGACACACACCTACAGCTCATTAGCCTTCAGTGTCAGCGCCACTGAGGGTGGTTGCCACAGCCAGCTGACATTAGCAAACACAAAAATGGCAATACCTCTGGTCATTTTACAGATTCTGGGATAAGATCTGGTGTATTAGGAGCCGAGAGTCATACAGAACACGCAAGATCTTCGTCTGTTAGCGAAACATTTCAGAAACCACTGGATTGAATTGAATGGAAATTCCAGGAAGTAATCCATGAATGTACATCTACAACTGATTCACTTTTTGGAGCCAATCCAATTTAAGATGGCTGTCGCAGCTAATCGACCTTGGTCAAGATAATTTTACAGATGTTGAGCCTAAATTAGCTGCGGTGGTCCCTAAGGGTCCTGTGAAATGTCACAGTATCAGGCGCGACTGCACAAACTGGCTACAACTCCATTGCTTTCCAGCTTGTAGGGATGCCAGGCCTTTAAAAACTGGTGAGAAAACACGTGGTTTCACTGTCCTCACTTCCGTCTTCTTTTCCTTACATTTATCCCGCAGGTCACGCCGGTTTGTCACCTCTGTGCAGACTTGTAGCCCCACCATCCTTGACCCCCCCGGGCCCTTCTTGGCGATTTTGTGAACTTTTCCGCACCCAGGTGTCCCACCTCGACTTCTCGCCAATAATCTGCGATAACAGCGAACTCCTGCAGGCGCTGCCTTCCAATCAGAGGCGGCCTGCTGCTGCTATAAGACAGGATGAGCCGCAAACCACCAACACCCCCCCCCCACACACACACACACACACACACACAAACACCGGCAAAAAAGCTGCTAACACACAACCCGACACCTTGGTCTGTGTTTTTGTTTTTTACAGCTTTCTTTGCACGTTTTATTCCTGGGAAAGCAGCACAACAGCCTCCGCCGTCCTCCGGCTGCTCCTTATTTACCTTTAGTGCTGAGCTGTATTTACATCCCAACCTCTCATCTTCAAGCCCCACCTAAAGATCAGCGGCTGGTGTTGGTATAATCCCGATGCCGAGGTGTGTTATGGACCCATCGGATTAAAATGTGTCAAAAGTCATAACTGTGTGTTTTACTTCCCACGGGGGGAAAAAAAAAAAACTAAAGAAAACAGCCTTCTTATCTGAGGTCAAGTTTTCCTATCAGCTGCCTCTTTAATCTGCGCGACAGTTTGCTGACAGCGACAGATAAGAAACTTTGAAAATTCATAAGCCGACATCTACTTAGCACGTTTATCTCGCGTCGGTGTCAGAACCCATCCGGCACTTCCCATCCAAGCGCTCTGATGTATTCGCCGTGTCGCGGGGGGCCACTCCGGCCCAATTTCATCTTCAAGCGGAAGGCTGAGCGCTGCGTAATTAGAAGATGGATGCCAAACTAATCCTTTTAACCCGAATGGGTGCGTGACGCCGAGGAGAAGGCGAGGGACTTTGAATGAACTCGGCGGCATTTAGGGGTTTCGAAACAATTAGCGCCGGGCGAAGGAGCGCCTCATCCCAAATGGTGACTAATGACTGTGAACTCATAAGGAGGCGCCTTGAATTTTCACAGAAAAAAAACATTTAATTAGGGGTAATGCACAAAATTGACCGAACTGTCTGTAGCAGCGCGACACGCCAGGTAGAGGAAAGTTTCCCCTGAGACAACGAGATTTTGGGGAAATGAGTAAAAACACAAAACCAGCACTCTTCACTATAAAAATATCAACTTGAACTTGGACTTTACACGACGGAGCTGGCATTTGGAGGTTTGAGTTTACCAATTTCACCCATAGAATATTCGACTTAGAGTGCAATGATGTCCAAAGTTTCTGCAACCAAGCTCTTCTTAGTCCCACAAACTTTACACTTCTTCTACGGTTTATACAGCAAAACGTAGGCATTTCCGTCCTCCTTCACTCAGTGTGCCTCTCATCGCTGTAGGACCTACGATTTCTCTCAGATCCCCCTGGTAACGCAGAGTGCGCGCATCCAAACGCTCATTGACTTCCACCATCGCCGAGCCCGTCATGCCTCCTACAGGAAAACGCTGCAGACACAGAAAAATTCACACGCGCGACGACCAAACGCTTCCTCCACTTACGGCTCAGAAATTGTTTCAATACAACTCATGGTTTTTGCACAGCGGCTGTTCGTTTGAGGCTTACTTTTTAGTCTACACTTCTGTCTGCCACATTGAGAGATGCAGGCTTGGTTACCATGGTGACCCTAATGAGCCACTGGCAGCAGCCCTAACTGATCTTGGTTCTCTTTGCACTTCTTATACAATTCACACATCAACTTTAGACTTTATTCTGAGCGGACATTATCCCAAAAGTAAGACACAACACCTAGGAACACACAAAAAATGTTGGGTCAATTTGACCCAAATTGACAGTAGCTGAGGGACACTGTTGGGATTTCTTCATCCCCCCGGGATCCTTAATTGAGAAGAATCTGTCAAAAACAATACTTCAAATTTAAAGTTC
>JAOXNZ010000091.1:21847748-21858537 GCA_028566095.1 Kryptolebias brasiliensis
CAAACTCCACCCAGAAAGGCCCCAGCAACCCCAGCCCCCTGCAACCTTCTTGCTGGGAGGCAACAGCTCTAACCACTGCACCGCTGTGCTACCCACTATTATCTATATATTACTTAATTTTAAAATGTAGGTCCAGTTCATACTATAGTTGGCATAAACTGGACCTATATCTGTCTGTTATGAAAACATTATTTTTTTACTTGCATTCGTTAAACATTACAGATTAAAGATTTTGTTGCATCATAATTGTGGTTTGCAAACGAAACATTGCTTCTCATTTTTAATAAAATCTCTTGTACTGTTTGGCCTCACCCAGAAAATCACTTTAGAGGATCTGAGCGGGTCCAGGAGCGCTCTGGATGAGAAATCTGCAGACCACTCACATTCTGGAAACAGCGTGCAGACGGCAACGTACGAGAATTCAAACGTTGCCGTGTATGAGGTAGGTACCACTGACGGAGTCGTCTTATCACTGTCAGTTCAGGGAGAAGGTGAAAACACTTCATATTTGTCAGTAATTATTTGAATTTTCTTTGAATATTGAACCCCACCCATCCACCTACTGACCATCGCTACAAGTGTAAGACCAGCTTGCAACAATTAATGCGTCTCACAACATGTGCATATTTTGTTCTTTACTCACACAGAGCCAGTTAATATAGCACAGCAAGTGTCAGCACAAAACTAACTTGTGTACAAGCAGAGAAAGCATCTGAACAAGAACTAATCTCAGCTGCCGTTTATGATTTTGTTGCATTGCCTGTTTCATTTTTTTGCTTAAAGAAAATGATTTTAGGACTTACAGTGAATTAAAATTTACTCACAGCTAAAATTAACAGCTAAAAAAACCACTTCACTTTCACCGATCCAATGGATCAACTTGGAGGGGATGAACATATTCTGGGAGTAAAGCGGAGCTCACCCGTGACCATAGTTTCCACTTCATGATCCTTTCAAAATAAACTAAATAAACTTTGAATTTGCCATTTTAACCAGATTTCAAATATCTGAAAATCACAACCCATCCATAGTTGGTGGGAAAATTTCACTCTGTTGTATTTACTCATGGGATCCTGGCATATTTTGAAATTTCTTTTACGCAGGCGAATAATAATTGAATAATTTTCAAAAAGGTTCATTCTTGTGATACATATGTTACATAAATACATATGTCTAATATTCACAATGTGTTCCTGTTATGTACACTGTATGTGGATTGGGTTGAAGGCTGGGAAAGTTAAATCGTACTACAGACCATAGAGTTTCATCTTAGGTTTTGCGGTAAAATTCTGCAAACCATAAACTGCCTGTATGTTACTGTATATTTAAAGTTTTGAATTAAAATACAATAATATGTTTGACAGTTCAATGTATTTCTCAATTGAAAGACTGTTATTTTACAATTATTTTTGTTGTTTAAATGGTAAAAATAGTAATTGGCCTGCACTTGTATAGCACTTTATCTAGTCCAAGGACCCCAAAATGCTTCACACTACAATTAGTCATTCACCCATTCATCCACACATTCACACACTGATGGTGGTAAGCTATTTTGTAGCCACAGTTGCTGGTATTTTACTGTAAATTGGCCTTCTTATTTGGTGTATATGAGGTATATGCGTTGTTTCAAACTTGCTAAGTTCATACTGATTCGTTTATTTTGACTTGACAAATAAATCTGAGGCAAATTGGAGTTGCTGGAGATCGTATGCCAGAGAATCTGATGCAAAAAGAGGCAGTGTGGTTATTTTCTTACACCCACGTATCTCAGCACATTAGGGAAACATAAGGCAGATAAACTAAACTGAGATGCAAGTGATAGGAAAAACAGAGTTATTGAGCAAATAGAACTATAGATTATTTTTAATATGTAGGCTAAATTCAACAAATGGATGCTTTTATTTGATTTAACATTTACAACTGAAACACATTAGATAATTTTTGTTGAAAACGCCCAACTTGTTACAGACCTTTAAATCGGTCATGGTTGGATGAAAAGGCAGTTGTTTAAATCTTTCGTTTTACTTCCTTAAAACAGCACCATTTCAGAAAACTGGTTTAATAACGTACCATTACAGATGGGGCCTCAGTGTGATCTGGGTTACCTTTTTATTTCTCTGTGATGGTGATTCACATGGCCCGAGGCACTAATGGATTTGCAGTTTCAGTTCGTTAGACCTCACAACGCTAGTTTCTGACCCTATTTTAAGAAGTCAATAGCTAATTTAAATGCTTTGTTGAGGTACCAGTTTAAGATTTTTATGTTTGTACCATAACAATATGCCTGTCTCCACGTCTCAGGGTGACTGGGTTTGGCTGAAGAAGTTTGAGGAGGGCCAGTTCAAGGAGGTGAAACAAAGTACCACCAGGATTTTTACAAAGGTAGACCACCGTGTCATTGTGCCTGGGTTAATCTGAGAGGAGTCGCTTACGATGGCCGCCTTACCTGGGTTTCTCTCCTCCTTTAAGATGAAGGATCTCAGAAATGAGAACGTCAACCCCTTCCTGGGCTTTTTCTTGGACTGCTCCATGTTTGCGGTGGTGACAGAGCACTGCTCCCGGGGCAGCCTGCAGGACCTGCTCAGGAACGAGGACGTTAAATTAGACTGGATGTTCAAGTCCTCACTTTTACTTGATCTCATCAAGGTAAACCCTAATGGTGTGCTTTCCATGATAATAAAAACCCACCATTTGAATGTGGCACGCCATTTGACCAGTTTTATACATCTCTGATTGTCGTCGCAAAATAAACAAAATGGCTTTTAAATGTGTTTTCAGGGGATGAAATACCTTCACCACCGGGAGTTCCCCCACGGCAGACTTAAATCTCGAAACTGTGTGGTGGACGGGCGCTTTGTTCTCAAGATTACAGACCACGGCTTCAATGAGCTGCTGGAGACTCAGAAAGCTCCCTTTGAGGAGCCTCCGCCAGAAGGTGCCTTTGTCTTCGAAAATATATTTTTTTAAAGTGTCTCATTGACTTTTGAATGTGTTTCCAGGTTTTCAACCCAAGGAGTTTCAAAATTCTGCTGATTGATCATTGGTTTAACTTAATGAATCACAACTTAAAAAGATTATTACAGTAACAAGATATCCCACCTTTTTCTGTACTTTTTTTTTTTTCTCAGATCTTTTCTGGACAGCTCCTGAGTTCCTGAGGGACCTTCCAAATCACCGTAAAGGAACGTATAAGGGAGACGTTTATAGTTTTGCTATTATCCTTCAGGAGGTGGTGGTGAGAGGACCACCGTACTGCATGTTGGGTTTACCACCAGAAGGTTTGTATTCATCACAGAGGAAAAGACAGCTCAACTCTTGTACGGTGGACATTTTAGGACATCCTCACGTATCAGAAAAAACAGCATCAGACTCAGGTCTCAGAAAAAAAGTTGTCAGAAAAAATGTCAGGTCTCAGGAAAAAGCTCCTCAGAGAGAAGCCTTCTGCAGGTGGCGCTGCTGTCAGGATTTGTTTTTACTTTATCTTCACAAACAATTAAAAAATGTTTGGATTGTTTTGCTATGTAGCAACTTCATTGTCACTAAATTGCCAGTCAAATGCTCAGAGTTTTATCAGCAGACATTACTCTTCAAACACACATTTTCTTTGTGTTTGTGCTGATATCAGTTTGCTTTCTATTTGTGTTTGTAACAATGAAGATAAATAAAGTTTTGGGGTAAAAAAATCCTGACAACAGCACCACCTGCAGAAGGCTTCTCTCTGAGGCACTTTTTTCTGATACCTGGCAACTTTATTTTGATACCTGACAGCATTTTTCCTGAGACCTGAGTCAGATGCCGTTTTTTTTTATACCTGAGGATGTCCTAAAATGTACACAGTAGTACTCTTGTAAAGATTGTAAATGCAAATACTTCAATAAGATGACAGAAATGTTTGCGTCTCTGGTTGTTTTTGTTGAAATATCTTTTTTGTCACCATACACCTGAGCTGTATGTGAGGATTTGTACGTCATGGGAAGACATGCACGGTTTCTAAACATTACTTTAAACTTTGAGTCAGGTGATCAACCTGTTACCAGTCACTGCGGATAAAAAACACAGTTAGTTTGTGGCAAATGAATGAATGACTCTAAAGCCAAGCAAAGCAAAATCTCTGATTTTTGATGTAACAATTTTGAACTTTTTGCTAACCCATCCGTGTGCTGTGTCTTCATTCTTGTAGTCTTATAAGTCTTGATGTGAGCCCAGTTGGAGTCTGGACCTGACTGGGAAATCATTCATTTCTGATTTTTGTCATTTTGCACAAATTTTTAAAAAGGGTTCTGACAGAATATTGGTACATACTGTAGTTTAAAATGGGTTTATTGTGTCCCTTCTTCTTCATTCTGGTCTCAGAAATCATCCGTAAGGTGAAAAAGCCTCCCCCGATGTGCCGTCCCACAGTGGCCCCTGATCAGGCTCCACTTGAATGCATCCAGTTAATGAAGCAGTGCTGGAGCGAGCTGCCTGATCGCAGACCGGCCTTTGAGGAGATCTTTGACCGGGTACATTACCGTAGTCACGCTTTGGCTGCTGTCTTCTCAATCAGATAAACCGATCAAAGCTTAATATATGTCTGATTAAAAGCCTTCCATTGTTTCTCTAACAGTTCAAGATAATCAACAAGGGTAAAAAGACCAATATTATCGACTCCATGTTGAGGATGCTGGAGCAGTACAGCTCAAACCTGGAAGATCTGATCCGGGAGAGAACCGAGGAGCTGGAGGTGGAAAAACAGAGAACAGAAAAGCTGCTTTCTGAAATGCTTCCACCGTGAGTCAACGCCGAAAAACACACGAATGTCCACCGGAACTACAGCTTGCTGTATAAGGTTTACTGCAACAATTCTTTTTAATTTCCCGACCAGTTCTGTTGCAGAGGCCCTAAAGACCGGAGCCACAGTGGAACCAGAGTATTTTGATCAGGTGACGATCTACTTCAGTGACATTGTGGGATTCACCACCATCTCCTCGCTCAGTGATCCCATCGAAGTGGTGGACCTTCTGAACGACCTCTACACGCTGTTTGATGCTGTGCTTAGTAACCATGATGTCTACAAGGTCAGAAATAAACAAATATTAGCAAAAAAAAAAACATGTCTTTGGAAGTGCTTAAAGCATCTCTACTGTATTTGATCAAAAATTACACCTTCAGGGTGATATGTTTGTGAGTCATGTTGTTTAACAGCAGATGCTCAGGCTCACTCACTTGTACGCCCATGACTGAACAAATATGTTGACTTCTTTCAGGTGGAGACGATCGGTGACGCCTACATGGTGGCATCTGGCCTTCCTAAAAGAAACGGCAACAAACACGCAGCGGAGATCGCCAACATGTCGCTGAACATCCTCAGCTCAGTGGGCTCCTTCCACATGCGGCACATGCCGGAGGTGCCCGTCAGGATACGGATAGGAATTCACTCAGGTGGGCCGGCAGAAAGCATGAGTCAGAATCATCCTGGGTTCGTTTTCCAACCTCTGCTTTACAACAGAGAAACAGAAGCTGAGTGTGGGGGCTTCAGAAATACATATATGAAACAGATTGTGGAGAAGAAAAAAAAAAACGTTACGATTTGTCGTTTTATCAGTATTTGACAATAGCAGTTCAAAGCAAAAACAACAATAACTGTACGTTACTCCGAGTTTAGAAGCTTTTTTGAGCCTTATTACCTCCACCACAGAGGTTATGGTTTCTGTAGTGGTGGTTAGCAAGATTTCTTTAAAACTATTGAACAGAATTTGATGAAACTTTCAAGAAATGTTGAGATTGTCCCAAAAAATGATTGATTTTAATTTTGGTGGTGGTCAGGGGGGGGGGTCAAAGGTCAAGGTCACAGGTGACCCCTTTGGTCAAACCTTGTCCATGCTCCAGCAGAGGACCCCAATGGAAGGAAGCAGTTGCACGTTCTGGTTGTTCTTGATTCAGTGTACTAATATCTTCTTCCAGATGTTCAAACGTTAAACCATCTATGGAAGGGGTGAGAGGGCTCTCTAACTGTAAAGAGGGTTTTTCCTCTTGCTTTTCTCTTTGAAAAACGTTGAAACGTAGGAGAATTAGATCCCGATGACTCTCTCAGCTGTTCTCACCACACATTGCAGACTCTTCCTGACAAACACAACAGGTGCCGGATCAAGATGTGATGCAGGTTTTATATCGATGATGAGAAAGACAGACACAGTGAACTTTGCATGGTTTTGGTCTCGTTCTTGTGTCCTTTTTTTTTTTTTAGAGTAAATCCTAGTTTTGTGCTGATCTTGTTAAGTTAGTCTTACCTAAAATACTTGGGTACATCTTCGGCACATGCACGGCAGTGTATAAAGGGCAAAAATTAAAGAAATAGTGCAGATGTTTTGAACAAGATTTTCTGGAGGAAGGTTGTAAACAATTAATATCTTACCTGTTGTAGATAGCGCCTTGAACGACCTCAATTTGAAGAATTAGAGTTTAGTTTGGACTGGATTGATGAACAGCTAGTCCAAGTGCGACCAAGACCAAAGTGGATTGCTGCCATCTTAAAACAGCTCCACATTCAAAAGATTCAAATGTTTATAGGAACACTGTTTTATTATCCTTTATGGTTCATGTTTGTAAATGAGAAGTGGTTCTCAAACATTTTACCTTATACCTGAAGATCATAATGGTCCCATCAGTTTCACATCAAACGGTTATTCTGGCAGAAATATTGTGATATTACTGCTGGAAGTTCCCCAGGTTACATCAAAAGTGCTACAGCTATAGTTGCTGCTGGAAAAATGAATTAAAAGCCTAGCATTTCTTGAAGGAATGCTTGCATTTCATGCTTTGTTTGAAAGGCAGCAAACAAACCTTAAAAACAAACACATTGTATACAATCTAACGCAGTGTGTTAGCACTCAGAGTATGTGTTGCAGATGACTTTTGCTCAATATTTGTAAAATTGTATGAGGTAGAGCCATTTTTGTTTTGGCTTTAGTTGATTAAGGGTGCATTCACACCAGCCCTGTTTAGTCCGCTTTAATCGAACTCTAGTTCGTTTGCCTAGAAAGTCCGGTTCATTTGGGGAGGTGTGAATGAGCAATCGAACTCTGATGCGGACCAAAAAAGCGAACTCTGGTCCGCCTAAAAACCCAGGTCTCGGTTTGGTTGAAGTGAACTCTGGCGCAGTTCGAATGCATAAGTGAATGCAAGCGGACTGGAGACCGCTCCAAAAGCAGGAAGCTTTTAGCACAAGGCCTTCTGGGTAAATACAACCAAAACAAACACACGTTTCTACCACTAGAGGGAGAAAGGGCTCGTAGTCAGACGATGTTTGTTTGGCACATGCTGAAAACATAACAAATGTTGCAATTTTGGTCCCCAATTGAACAGAGTCAACCGGACTATCAGGTGTGAATACAGCCCAAGTGTGGTGGGCATCTCGATTGGAGAGGTCCAAAAGTTATTCAGTTGTGAAGGTACATCCAAAGATTACTTTCTAGGATTTTCATTAAAATTTGTGGAGTGGTTAATGGGATATTTTGCTAACACAACATACAAATGCACGCACACACAGAAAAAGGGTAAAACCCTTGTTCCCTGCCTTTCACCTTTTGATGGCAGGCAATAGAAACTGTGATGAAAACTTTGCAGTGACATCAAGGTTTTAAAGTAGCGTTTGCATGAGCCGTTAGAAAATTGTTGAGATTGAAGTTGTTTTAAAACACCAGCAATCCATTTCGGTCTTCGTACTGCTCAGATTAGCCATTAGCTCATCAATCCAGTCAGAAATAACCCAAACTGAAGTTGTCCAAAGATCTTTCTACAACAGGTAAGATGTTAAATGTTCGTAACCTTTCCACAGAGCCCCGCTTTCGAAGATCTGCATTATTGCTTTAAAGCCTTCACAAATGAGCACATGCATTTCTTCACATCAGTCATCAGTTGTCTTTCACTGTGTATGTCCAGGGCCCTGTGTCGCTGGGGTTGTAGGTCTGACCATGCCTCGGTACTGCCTTTTTGGGGACACCGTTAACACTGCCTCTCGTATGGAATCCACTGGGCTGCGTGAGTTCCCTTTACACATTACAACTCTATTTTATTTTAATGCTCTGAGCCATGTTTTCTTTTTCTGTTTGCTTGAGTCTTTAAATCCTCTCTTCTCCCTTTCAGCTTATAGAATCCATGTAAATAATACCACTGTGACGATCCTCCGCTCTCTTAACGATGGTTATAAAATAGAAGTCAGAGGCAAGACAGAGCTGAAGGTAACGGGCCTGGGAAATGTTATTAATTCACAGAAGCACTGACTGTGTTGCTTTGAGACTGGATTGGACTTGCTCTGTGCTTGCAGGGTAAAGGTATTGAAGAGACATACTGGCTCGTGGGGAAAACCAACTTTACAAAACCTTTGCCAAAACCACCAGAAATAAGACCAGGGTAAGAGTTTAAACATTACACTCTTTGCACTTTTGCATCCCTTGGATAAAACTAATGAGCAAACATTCAGCCACACTCATGGAACAGGGGTTTTCCTTAATTTGGGAGTTTTGTCAGATGACTTTAAATAAAATTGCAACTAACTATCTATAAAGCCCGTCGGCTTTTTTCTATAAAGCCCAACAACAATTTGGGACTTACTTTTGTAATAATTCAAGCTGACTAAAATGCTGACGTTTTGATGTATAAACTGTGTAAGAAGTGTTCAAAACAAGGGAAAAGAAGTTCTAAAGCTGTTGTCAGAGATTTATTAGGGTCACCATGGTAACCACTTATTGTTTGAAGAGAAAAATTGAAACTCCAGTACAATAAAATTCAGTGAGAGTGTGGGTATGAACTCTGCTTTCTCCACACACTGGGTGGAGGAAGACAAAAGTACCTATGTTTTGATAAATAAACTATAGAAGAAATGGAAAGTTTGTGGGAATGAGAAGAGTTTGTTTGCAAGGATTTTGGAAAGTTTAGACAGCTTAAAGGTTAGTGCATGACACAATCAACCTCTGAGTTGAACATTTTGTGGTAAAATATTCAATGATCACAAAACATTAAATGCAACTGTGTAAAGCTGAGACATGTAAAGTCCAACTTTCTGTAACCTTAATTAACAGAAATTAACTTTCCTGTTACATTACATTTTTCACGTCTAAGTACTGCGAGCTGCTGCTACTTTGAGGACTTAAATGTGAACTGTTACTTCAGGGAAGACAATCATGGGCTCAGGCCAGAGGACGTAGCTGCCTACAGGAGAACGAAATCTGAGAAAAAGGCTTGACCCTCTCGGTTGAGACTCAGGAGGTATAGGCCTGCATGCCAGCCGGTGTTGTGTGTTGTGTTGTGTTGTGAAGGTTTCCCTGTGGCTGTCAGTTTGAGGTGACCTAAAAGCATCCTCTGAGTTTCCGCTCATTGATTTCTGACTCAATGACTGATCGTCCCATTAATCTTTTGATCTGACTGAAGAAAGCCCTCTTTTTTTGTTTACTGCATTCATTTCGTATTGTGATTCGCAGGCACATTTCCCCCCATAAAACACCTTTATTTTGCTGTGTTTGTGGCACCCTTTGTTGCGCTTTCATCCTCCCATCTCTGCCTAAAAGTGAAATGTTGTCTAAGATACAACTTTGTGTTTTTTGTTAACTAGGGACAACTGGCAGGAGATGGTGACAGATGAGGTCAAGACTCTTTTCCGCAAGGCCAACAGGCAGGTGGACAAAAAATGAACGAACGAGAGAAGGAAAAGAAAATCTGTCCAAGGAGGAGCGTCAGTCTGAGGAGGCTGGAAGAGAAAGAAAAGTGCTGGGAGGTGCAGACAGAGGACTGAGAGCAGCACCCAGCCTCTCCGTGTGGCTTAATGCAGACTCCTTTAAGAGGATTGTTCATCGACTGGCTAATCTTTCTGCAGCCAGCACAGCAGAACAACACGGTGCTAATGTAATGAGAGAGGTCACATGACCTGCCTACCTGCCTGCTGGCAGAATCGAAGGGACAATGAACCTGCTTCTTAATGAAGGATGGACTCGTTCAATTCTCTCTAAACTCACTGGCCACTGCGTGGTCAACAGGGCAACCGGAGGTTCAGCCGCCCACAGACTGACTGAACGCCCCAAACGCCTATTTCATAGTGAAATGTTTTTATTCAGGTCACGGTGTCCGTTTGTAGTTTAACTGCCGAGGTTGTTATTTAGCTGCTGTTCTACAATATTATCCATCCAAAGCTGGAGGTAAAAGCTGCTGATGTGTATACTTGTCTGAAAGAGAAAACAGGCGCTGCTTTTTTTCTCTGTCTCTCTTAGAGGAGAAAGTTACAAATTAGCTCATTAGGATTTTCTCTTTTTTTTTCTTTTGAGTCAATTAAATATCAAGCACATCGACCTCGTCTACAGCAGATATTTTTTAAGGACAAAGATTTTCTCCTGCGTTTACACTTCTCGTCCACATGCTAACAGATTTGTTTTTCTTTTTGATTGTTTTGCTGGGTCTGTGTGGACTCGAAATACAGAGTTTTGGAGAAATGACGACAAAGCAGTCAAAGTCAAAACAACAATGAAGCTGTTTTTACCGGGGTTTTTTTTGTGTCTGTCTCGTTTTATCACGACCCTGTCAACGTTAAACCTTGCTCGTGTGTTGAAGCAGATGATAACTTAGAGGAAACGCTGTCAAAGAAAAAAAACCAAAAGCTACAACACATGAACTATGCAATCCTTCAAAAAAGGTTAAAAACAAAAGCAACTGGACTTCAATTTGTAGTTTGAAGACGTTTCGCCTCTCATCCGAGGAGCTTTCTCAATTCAAAAACAGAGAGTGTGGAGTTTGAGCTTTTAAAGCTGAGATGTTGTGTAAG
>JAOXNZ010000091.1:21858813-21869627 GCA_028566095.1 Kryptolebias brasiliensis
AATGTTCATATTTTGGACCGAGAAGACAGATGGTTTGAGAGGGGGGTAAAGGAAGCCATCTATGTCAAAAGAGAAAATGTCTGTTTTCATGACGTCTGGTTCAAGCTTTACTAAAGCCCTTAGCTGTTGAACAAAGATATGTCACAAAGTTTGTTGATATTTTTTGGTTTTAGCATTTTTACTATCTCACATTTTGCACACGTTTGCGCCATACGCGTAAATATAACCCACCAATGCAAAACTGCTCTTGAATACCTTCGCCACCAGTCATGGTCAGACGTTGGCAGGAAATAATCCTTAAGAAATAAACAAGAGTGCTAATATTTACTGCCTTTCTCAAAACATCATCTTTCACAACAGCAGCCGAGCTGAATCTACAGGTATCTCTGAATGACCTTTGACCTGGTCTTCCACCTTTCATGTATTTTTTTCACCAGGCTAAAAATGTTCTTTCTTTGTATTTTGATGTCGTTAATGTGAGTCTTCTCGGGTATCACAGCATTCTTGTTAGAATTTCAAATTATCTATTGAAGTTCTGAGCATATTTGACCCAACAATCACAAACAACTGATTTATTTTCGTTATTCTTAATGGTACAGTGCTGTTTCTTATTACCACATAAAAATCTTCATGACTCCTCTTTCAAAAATAATTTATTTGTGCAAAGTAATGTGCAGTATGGTAGCTTGTGTTTGTTCAGGCCAATACAAGCCGACTGGGCTTTTGCAGAAGCATTTCCTTGACTTCAGCTTTTATGTTAACAATATGATTATAGCTGTGGTCAGTGAATGAATGAAACACTTCCCCCTGCTGTACATGTTTATCATCAATAACACACCTAATACAGACCTCACATCTCATAACAAAAGCTTTATTTACAGTACTTGAGCTTGATCAACAAACTGATAAGAGGGAATGCATCTCAGATCAAAGTCAAAGGAATCATAAAATAGAAAAAAAAAATAGATGCTATTTGGTAGAAAAAAATTTACTCTAAAAAGTACGTCATATGTACAAATTGGTTCTCAGCATGTACAAACATCTGCGTAACAACAAGTCAAACTTTAATACTTTTTCAAAAAGGAGGAAGTGAAACTAACTCTTTAAAACCCACAATATTACAGCTATAGATCGAGCAACAATATTGCTTGGTATGAAAAACAACAAAAAAGTTTGTCAGGAACGTGTGCAGTTTGAATTTCCCCTTATTTTATTTATGTTGTATGTTTCTGTTGTTATTATTGCAATGCAAAGTACAATGTTTATGGAAGCACATCATATAAATAAATTATTTATTTGTATCCTTGACCTCTCCAATGTCATTTCTTTATTGTTGACAGCCACCGGGGGGTGCTGTAGTTCCGTGTGTGAAAATCTGCTACAGGATTTCATTTATCAAAGAAAAGAAAGTTGCATTATTCTATTTAAAACAGGATTTTCTTGTTGCTTTTTTAATTTCATTTTACTGCTACAGTCTTTAACTTGATTCCATGGTGGCATTTGAATGTGATAATTCAGCTGTTTATCAGAAACCTAACAAACTGTTGCTACATGAGTCTGTTATCAGACTTGTGTTGCAGCAACAGCCTTTTAATTGTTGTGTTTGAGATGCTTGTGACAAAGTTTCCCAGTCACCATGAGAACCCTGTGCTCCAGTTTTCCTTTCATTGTGGGTGCCCAACAAAGATCCTTCTGGCCGCATTATTCACGGAAGAAGTGGTTCGAAAAATCCTCATCATTGGCCTTCGTTGTTAAACCTCTGCAGTCTAGACCTGGAAGGAGTGTTTGACTTCCAGTCGGCTGGAAACTTTGTTATCTCTAAATGTTGACATGTGCTCACTGGGGCGCTCACATTCCTCTGTTCAAAACTTGGAAAAGACGAGCCACGTTGGGTTGGTATTCAGGAAGGACTTTCAAAAATAAGACAACCACGCTGGACTCTTTTCTTTCATTTTATTGAGAAGAAAAAATTCACAAACTATTGCATAATCACAGAGTCCCGACAGCTGCTCTGTGAAAAAAATAAAAAATAAAAAAACAACCCAAAAAACACCTACAGCTAAACAATGACAAATCATGACTGAAAAGTGAGCATAAATTAGGGACCAGACATTTGGCACCTTTTCACTGCAAGCTCAGCTCAAGCTGAGGAACAGTTCAGTGCAAAATGGAGGCAACAGTAAACGGAAGGAGAATCTGTGAAATAAGCTTGTGCCACGATCACTTTTTTTTTTTTTTCTTCTTTAAACGTTAAAGATAATGCAAGAAAAACGCACGCGGATTGTGGATGGGCCAACAGCGGCAAAACAGGATGTTGTATAAAAGAACCACACCACACTTAATATAAGTACGTATGCCGACTGATGTTGGTTCATGGAGTCGAAAATTTCAAATGTCTGTAATGGATTGTTACCTTTAAAGTTTAGTGGATGTGCTCAGATATCCAGCCCACAGATTGTCTATTGGAATGTGCTCTTGAGGTAACAGTCACACCGATAAAAACACCAACACACACTCACACGCACAGTTTCCTGCCATGGATTCACAAATATTAAAGCTACCCGGCACCGTTCTTTAACATTATAGCTCATCGCGCATCTTGTCTCCTTTTGGTCTAACCACCCTGCCGATATACAGGATGGAGTTGGTCTTGTTGTCTTTCACCAGGAAAATGAAAGGGTGGTCTACGTAGAAAAGCTTGGGGTTCCTCAGCTTCTCTGTGCCAAAGATGCTCGTGTCGAATGGGTTGCCCTCCACGTCCAGCTCCAGGGCCGACGCGTGGAAGACGTTGGACAAATAAAGGTCCTTCTTCCCGGAGATGTTGGACAGGTCGGCTTTGGACTTGTCCACAGCTTCAGTCAGGCCAAGCTCGGACAGATATTTCTGGAAACAAAGAAAAAAAAAACAAAGATGGAAAATCTGATTCCAGATTTGTAAATTCTCCACAACCAATGTGCTTGTTGAATTCTTTACCTGCAGGTTGTGGCTGACTTCAAGAGAGATTTTGGGAAGGGAGATGGCCACCGCTCTGTTCTCCATCTTGCTGAGCCAGGTGTCCACCTGCTTCCTCGTCAACAGCTTCTCCAGGCGCTCCAGGGGCTCCAGGTGATACGGCATGATAAAAATCATGGAGGCCTGCTTCTGGCCCAGAGGCATGTTCAGCACAAAGAGCTTGTTATCTGTGTCATCGAGGAAATCGTAAAGACCTGCAGGGAGAGACCAGACATCAGGTCAGAACATCTCGCACGCATTCTTGTAGGCACCAGTCGGGAAGACACAGTAAGATCTGAAGCAGAGATTACAGAGAGGCTCACCTGTACGGTGCATCATGGAAACCCCAACTGTAAAGGAGCGGCTCACCAGGAAACCTCGGGTGTCGACCATTTTATCATGGAACCTTTCATCCCAGTGAGCTGTGGGGTAAAAACAACCTCGCTCAGTCACGTGTCCCCATAGGTTTCAGATCAGTTACGAGGCTCTGACTTTCATCTGTACTCACGCTTGAAGAACATGGCGTTGACGATCATGGCTCCGTCTGGGTTCTCCACATCCTTAGTGATCTCGGGCAGCTTGCCGTCTGTCGACTTGGCCGCCCACTCGTTGATGGAGTTCACCGCACTCCTCTTGTCCCGGAAGTTAATCTTGGAGTGGTCATAGTTGTAGTGCTTCTTACTGCTCTTCACAAACTCATCGGCGAAGGACACGGAGCTGGGGCCGTAGAGGCGGTTGTTGATCTTCCAGGTGGAGTTGCGGGTCTTGGCATTGCTCACCTGAGATAAAGCAGAACAGACGTTATGGTCAATAAAGTTCAGAGGCTCTAGCTCACAACCTGGTCTTCTTGTGTAGATGTTATGCTGTTTACCTCGGAGAGGAGCTCCGACAGGCCGGAGTGCAGGTGCTCATCCTTGAGCTTGTTGGCACTGAGAACAGTTTTCACCTGAGTGGCGGTGGAGGCCTTACCACCAAGAGCCACCAGCCCCAGAGAAGAGGCAACGACAACAGGAGAGACCACAATGTTCTCTGTGGCTTTGTCCTTTGCCATGGTTTGGTAGAGACTGAAATAAAATTATAAGAAGAGAAACTTTACTCATGCTGTCCAGTCATGGAAATTGTGCAGCACTGTCATACTAAAGCGTGCAACAGACCTGAAGGCCAGGTTGGCGCTCTTTTCAGCCAGTGTGGTGGCATGGCTACTCAGTTTCTTTTCCTCTGCGGAGGCCGTGAAGGCCAGCAGACAAAGAGCGACAATGTTAGTCATCCACATCCTGTCTGTCTCCGAATGCAGCTGCAGCAGCCTGCAAGGAGAGAACAAGAAGAAACAGGCATGGTTAACTGTGAAAAAAATTACGACAATTGGTGGAACAGACGCATCTATGTTGTAGAATTGTGCTTGTTTATTCAAATTTTATCTCTAAAAAGAGAAAATGATAGGGTCAAGACTTTAAATTTGAAGCCATGGAGGCAGGGTGGTGCGGTCTCAGCCCACAGAGGAGCTCTGGAAAGCCTCCAGACGTGATGGCTGCCACGTCAGCAGCTGAGAGCTGAAGCTGAAGCTGACTTGAGACTGAAATATGACACCTCTGAGTCCTTCAGATAAACTCTAGTTGAGGATAACTGTTAAAAACAACCCTCTAATGTCTTTTTTGGAAGTGACTTTGACCACAAATCTCTTTTTCAATCATGTGAAACACATACAGTGCAGTCTCTGAGCCACAGAAGGCTGTATACCTGCGAGCTGTGTCGAACTTAATCAAAAATAGTTCAAACAAAGAGCTAAGCTCATATCCCGAGGCTGGAAATAACTAGCTGCACTGGCATCCTGTTTGCAGAAAAATGTCTGCTATGCATTTAGGGTACAGCTTGAATTCATTTCACTTTTGGATACCTGGAGATGTTTTCATGTCTGCGATTTTCATTCTGAAAGACAAAAAGTGTATGTAGTAATCTGCACAGGGCAAGAGGTGAGAACATTTTCAGCTTCTGACGGACACAGACTGCGTCTTTATGCATGCTTCCATCAGACTCATTTTCTCTCTCTCTCTCTCTTTCTCAGCACTGCCGTTATAGAGCAGCACAGATTTTCCGAAACGCTGATCTGATCTTCACTTGCAAGACTGACATCAAACACAACTGATGGCAAAGCTTTGACACACAAGATCAGCTGCAAGAAAGAAAAAGCAGCAGGTTTGAAGCTGGTTAAAAAGGGGGGTAAATGAAATGCTGTGAACATTAAAGCACAAAGACAAAGCAGTCCATTCAGAGCCCCACATTCCTCCCTGAAAACAACGACAGTTATTCTTCCAGCCTCACCTGGCACAGATTCTCAGGGCTTCTCTTCTCTCTCGCGTCCGGTGGGTGGCATAACTGGGACGCTCTCTGCAGCTCTATATATCCATGAACGGAATTTTCCAGAAGATGGGAATGGGATATTCAAATAAGGAGGTCTCTGTTTGCTCAGGAAGTTGGGAGCTGGGACGTCCCCCCCCCCCCCCTCTCTCTCTTGAAATCACAGGGGGTGAAATGACTGAAGGTTAACTCCTCCTGGCTGGTCTGCGTTCAGTTTTAAAACTTTCCCACGAGTAAGTAGAGGCACAGACTCAGGGACGATCTGATCTGTGGCTATTTTGAAGCTGCTGATGTGCAGAAGTCCTCTGATTTTTACTTCCGCTGCAGTGCGCTGACTCAATCTTCAGCTCTGGTTTATCAATTGAAAAAAGACAAAGATTTGGCTGCTTTTTCCTGTTAAATGAAATACTTTTTGTGTAGTACGTTTGTCACTTGTTGCGTATTTGAGCAAACTAGCCTCTTCTATGGGACATACCTGAAAGAACTCATCGGTTCCACATGTTTGTAGAATAAAAGCTTGTATTGTGTTTTATTTCTCACCGCTTCATAGATGAAAATGCCTCACATTGTAAAACTTTTGTTCAGTAGCATTTGTGCCTCAGAGAAGCTGTGAGGACTCTCTTCCTGCCCCCACCCCCACAGTGCCACGTGTCTCCAGCTCAGCTGCAGGGTGGATAAAGGATGGGGGTGTAATGGAGGAGCACAGCCATAAATACTGACATCTCCTAACCAGGAACCCACTTTTCTTAATTTATTTTTTATTTTTTTATGTTTAACACAAAAGTTTCCAATTCTACAGGATATTAAAATTGTATTCTGTTATTACTATTTTGTCTTTGCAAAAATAAGATAAGGAAGACAGCAGATAAAAGCAATACAAAAGAACGGACCATAACTTTTCATTCTGCATGTAACCAGCCTGCATTCTGCTCACCATAAGCTACTGATTTTACCCAGTCTTTTCCAATATGTCTCTTTATTCTTTTACAGCTGCAAATCATCATAATACATCAGCGGAAGAGTGGTAGGCCTTTTTAGTGACACGTGGAGGGAAGGCTTCCAGAACATTCCTCAGAAAGTCAGAAGGAAAGAAAAAACAAAAACCCTCCACAGGCTGAAACTCTGCTGCTTTTCTGCGTTGATCTTGTGTCTTAAGATCTAGATTAAAGCATGAGATTGAACAAATTAAGCCATGTAAGCGTTAAATACCCCCACCGTCATGCCTCATGAACACCCCCACCCCAACCAGGCGTGGGGGGGGGGGGTTGTAAGGGGCCACAGTTTATGCTGAAATTCCTCAGTGTGTGCAGAGTGAGGGTAAAACCTGGGTCAAAAGAGTCCCATCAAACCGTTTAATGTCCTTTGAAAAGGTTTGATCTGAGATACAAAGGAACTGATGATGAGAAAAGGAAGCTCAAGAGAAGGAATTATATACATTTGTCAGTAGAATGACATATAAAAGTTTGGATTTTTGCTTCATTAAGGCCGTTTCAATGCTCAGACACACGCTTAGGCATTGAAACTCCCTTATTACTATACTTGCCCATTTTCCTTCTGTGCTCATTTCCTCCTGTAGCTCTGGAAAAACCCAGACAAAAATACAGCTCAACTGGTAATAGTGAGCTAAAACTTTTAGTAGCAGTATATCGTACGACATAGAATAAATTGGCAAAAAAACTGAAAACTTCCTCCCTGGACAACAATGGGAATTTGGCAAATCGAGCAAAAAAACCCTGCCCTCTTTGGAGCTCTACAGTTCAAACATACCTCACAGTAGAAATCTGATTTAAAGTTTAAACAGAAAGTTGGACTTTACATGCCTGAACTGTCAGATTTGATATTTGTTACAGCTTTTATGCAATCACAGATTAGGTTCTATGATTTTGGAAGATCGTACCACAGAATGTTCAACCCACAGTGGGATGATGCCGTTCACACTGTTAGAGCTGTCTAAAGCTTTCCAAATTGCTTCTCCCTGCTATAGGACTTACAGTTTTCTCTCCAATCTCCCCAGAGTGCAGAGCCCGCACACCCAAAACCTTGTTGACTTTGATTTTATCTGAGCTCAGAGTTTTCTCTTCAATACTAGAAGTAAAAGGTCTTTTTAAGAGTCATAAAACACAGTAGGAATATACAATATGATGTGTGTGATGACAAGACTCTTCTTCCACTTACAGTTCAGGAACATTTTCAGTAGGACTGGTAGTTTTTGCACAGTGACTGTTTGATTAAGGCTTACCTTCTGCTCTGCTTTTCTGTCTGCCTGTCAAGGAGTGGCAGCCACAGGTTTGTGGTTACCATGGTGACCATAATGAGTCACTGGCAGCAGCTTTAACAGTTTCTTTTTTCATACTTCTTACATGGTTTTACAACAAAACGTTGCCAATGCGCTTCACAGAAAAGGTTAGTGTAGCAGAACTCAGAGGTCTTTTGCTAAAACAGCTGTTCCTTCATGGTTTCTTTCAAATCAGATGGGTGTATGTGGTGGGGGTCGTTCCCTGGGGTCACCCACTCACAGGACCTTCATTATGGCGCTCAAATGTACAGCTGGTGTGTACGTGTTTGTGGGAACGTAACAAAGTTTCTACACCCTCTCTAATCCAAACTGCTGCAGCCAAAACGCAAAGTTTTACCTAGAAGGAGTGAGTGAGCGCGATGTTAAATGATGTAACATTTCACCAACTGAGAAGGCCTTCTGAGGAGCACATACGATGACGGTCAGAGGAGCTGGTCACGTGTCAGGCACGTTTTCACGAGCAGGGAGGAGCAACGTCTTACATAACTGCAGGAGAGAAATGCTATTTGTTGCCCAGAACATCTGGGCGTCATTGCTCTAACCTCAGCAGAAGTGGAGAGAACATTCTTTGCTTTTGCCTTAACTTTAACCATTTCCAGCCAAATGCACAGAAATGACTGCGTGTTCTTAGCTGACAAAATAGACACATTTCTGATTAAAAGCCTAAATTTCCACAAGGAATGCACATCGCCTGCCGTCTTTCATGCCAGACTTTCAAACTAAAATCCTCTTGTGCAGAAAAGTTGTAGCCTTTTTGGTCAAACCTTCTAAGTGATGATATGCACAATCTCACGCAAGACTTTGAGGTCTTGCAAGAGCTCAAAAGATGTAAGTTTTGAAGAGATAAAAGAGCTCTTGCATGAGTTAGTGCTCAGAAAATGTGTTGAGGATGACTCTCAGCTACTACCACAACAAATTTGATCTCTGTGTCTGCAAAATTGAGTGACTTGTAGTCATTTTTGTATTGGCTACTGTCCATTAACTGTGGTGGCTATTTTGAATTGGATTGACTCCAAAAGTTAATCAATTGTAGATGTACATCTAAAGATTACTTCCTGACAGTGTCATTCAAATCTATTCAGTGGTTCATGAGATATTTTGCTAACAGACAGGATTAAATCCAACAGTTAATGCTGGGGTTTTAAGCCAAATTATTGTGCAATGTGTAGTGCTCTAAGTATATGTTGGGGATGACGCTCAGCCACTACCACACAAAAGTTTAGCTCAATATCTGTAAAACTGACTGAGGCATTTTGGTGTTTCCTAAAGTCAGTCGGCTGTGTCAGCCATATTGAAATCAGTCGACTCCAAAAGTTAATTACTGGTAGATGATTACTTTCTGAGACTTTCACCAAAATCTGCTCACTGGTTCATGAGATATTTTGCTAACACTACAGACAGCACATACAAGCAAAGATATTATCACCTCTAACCATAGGCGGTGGGTGATTAAAACAGTCTGGGTAATGCAGGCTGATATTTGTTTGAACAAGAAAATGAAACTCTTCTTCACGTTGGTGCATTTTGTTTGACATTCCTGCAGAGGACAGAAGATTGCGAACAATCAGGACGTCTTTCCTGCCTAAACAAACATGAGCTACCTTCCTTCCTTCGTACTCCTCCAGATGTGTTTGACTTCCTCCATAGGATCTATAAAGTGTTTGCTTATTCCAGTGCAGACTTAACCCTGCCTAAAACATCAGAGACTCTAAAGTTCTTTTATGTTTTTAACAGTTTTCCTTTTTAATTTAAATCATCTCAGTGTTTTAAATAATTCCCACATTACAACCGAATCATCCTGTCGCTATCTGCCGAAGCCTTAAAGGGTACATGAAGGACGAAGAGTGCAGCTGCCAAAAAGACCATGATGCAACAGCGGAGGAATGTTTCAGCTCAGCTGGGCGTTGAGGTTGTGTGTCTGAGTGCAGGAAGCCCCTTCCTGAACAGGTTTGTGTTTGTTTCCTACATCTGAGACACGTATAAACAGGGATTATTCATTTTAGATTACTTTCAGAAAGAATCCAATCAGCATCGAGACAAACATCAAATAAAATAAGCAGAATGAGATTTTAAAAGGTCATACCAGCACATTAAACAAGTTCTGCTTTACTGCATTTGTTTGATCCGTTCTTAATAATTCTATACTCTTAAAAAAAGTTGTCCATTAACTAAACTCTCATGAAGTAATCTTTGGACGTGCATGTACAACTCATTAACTTTTGCAATCAATTCAATTCAAAATGGCCGCCACAGCTAAACCAACATAGCAGACAGAAAAATGGCTACAAGCTATTCAGTTTCAGAGTTACTGAGCTAAAGTTTGGTGCGGTAATACCTAAGAATCATCCCCATCTTGTAGTCCGAGCACCATCTGACTGCACAAGATCTCTTATTAAAACTTTGCCATTAACTCCTGAAGTCAACTTTGTCTGTTTGTTAGCAAAATGTCTCCTTAACGCCTTGATGTAATTTAACAGAACTTTCAGTATGTAATCACTGGGTGTACATCTACAACTGATTAACTTTAAGAGTCAAACCAAATCAAGATGGCTGCCACAGCTAATCAAAAATGGCTACAAGTCCATCAGTTTTACAGATATTAGGCTAAAACTTTGTGTGGTAGTAGCTGAGAGTCATACTCATCATATCCTTTAAGCGCTAACAAGTCATGTGAAATCACGCAAAATACCACAATATTGACTGAAATTGTCAATAATATTGTTTTCAAGTTTTAACCAAAATGACTATAAGTGTGTCATTTCTCAAAATAAGATGAGCTCAGTTTAAAACTCTGGCATGGAAGGCTGTGGGCGATATGCATTCCTTTAAGGAATGCCATCCATTCATCTTCTTCTGCTTATCCGGGGTCGGGTCGTGGGGGCAGCAGCCTAAGCAGTGAGACCCAGTCTTCCCTCTCCCTAGCCACTTGGGCCAGCTCCTCCGGGGGAATCCCAAGGTGTTCCCAGGCCAGCCGAGAGACATAGTCCCTCCATCGTGTCCTGGGTCTTCCTCTGGGCCTCCTCCCGATGGGACGTGCCCGGAACACCTCACCAGGGAGGTGTCCAGGAGCCACCTCAACTGGCTCCTCTCGACGTGGAGAAGCAGCGGCTCTACTCTGAGTCCCTCCCAGATGACCGAGCTTCTCACCCTATCTCTAAGGGAGAGCCCAGAC
>JAOXNZ010000091.1:21895208-21906849 GCA_028566095.1 Kryptolebias brasiliensis
AAAATGATCACTTAAAAATAAATAACCAAGTTGCTCTTTTTCAAACTAAAGTGCTGGTATTGAACTTCCCACAACAACAACAAAAAAAAAAACCTAGTGAAAAGTGTTCCCACACCGTGGACATGGTTGCATAGGGTTGCGTCTTGATTAATGGCAGTCGTAAAGTGTGACGACACTGAAAACTGACGCGAAAACTGGATCGGCCCGATCACGTGACTAAATCTGATTCTACCAGGTTCTCAAAAAATGGCCATGTCAGCAACTGATACCGATACCGAGTGTTCAATCAGGACATCCCAATCAGAGACTGAAACAATACACAATATGATAAAGTATACTTTACATGAGTGGTTAATTATTAAGAAACAAAGTTAAACAGAAAATAGCTTGTAATTTCCAGAGTTATTGTATTAAACAGGACAATCATACAACCATCAGAAACACTGAGAGTTGTTTTACTGGTGAGATATTAAAACTACACTATAATAGTACAACAGTAGTAGTTCCTTTGTGTGCTGCTGTCAAAGTTTCATCTTAGAGAGGTAGAAATTAGTACAGATCGTATGTGATTTCCCAGAACCTATGAGGAAGTATTTGTATCACTTGGAAATAAAGAAATGTAGGGAAAAAAATGTTTCTCCCCAGTTTTAAGATTAAGATGCAATGTCCAGATTTAAATCAAAACGTTGAGGGGAAAATAAAGTCAATGATGATTATTTTGCGATTGAGATCTAAAACCAAACCAGCATTGACACAAAGACCTATAATAGAGATATGCCTTTTTAAGATGAATGAGTGCCTTTTTTAAAAACTCATTCAGAAGTACAAATAGAAATAATTTCTCTTTGAGCTGATAACCACAATATGTATTAGTACTTCAGAGAGATTGATCCATAATGCTCATCTGGAGCTGCACATAACCTGTAAATAACGTTCCAAAATGATTTCTGGTTTAAGCTGCAGTATTAGTTTCACTGGAGAATAATGATAACAATAATGTAAGTGTTTTTAATAGAGCTTCGAATGGTTTGAGAGTGATTTGAGGTCAGTGTTTACATTTCAGACTCCTTTTGTGAAGGACTGAAGGAAGTTTTGTAATCTAATTGATATTACAATGGGAGAAATAAAGGGCTGGTTTAAAAAAATGTTATCCTTCACTGAAGTATTTACTAAAACAAATTAACTTGAGTGCTTCATCACAGAGCTTAATCTTGCCCAAAAAGCAATAAAGGTCAAATGTTTAATTCTGGCAAACTTTTCTTAAATCAGAGCGAAATGGTGATCTTTGAGCTGACATTTATGTGATTCCTAAACTCCCAACTTCATAAGAGCATTGCTGCAGATGCATGGGAACAATTCAATAAGCTTCTTTAATAAATGCATTATTGCTTGCTTCAGATGTAATCCACTGTGTTGGACTGAGCCACTAAAGACAAATGGAAAGGTTCTGGCATAAAATCACAGAGGGAACATAAACTCATATAGGGGTTTATTAAAATCCTCCCCTTTTGTCCTGCTGCTGTAGTTCACAGGTTCACGACAGCCTCACTTAATTTAATGCGTTTTCATTGTCATATGCTGCCTCTGAAACAAAAACAAAGCTAGTCAGTCACTCCCCATGAGACATTCCTGATTCCAAATGAACAGTTTTATTACATTTAAAAAATCTTCTGGTGAACTTATCTTCATATTGCTTTTATCATTGGTTTATTTTTTATGAACGAATACGTAATTTGGCAGGGCGAGTCGCTGGTGCAGTTTTTTTTCTGAGTCTTAACAGACATTTGGATGAGTATAGTCACTACCAACCTTTTAAAAAGAAATAAGCAAGCAACCCATCAATGCTTTGTCCAGTTTTTTTATATATTGATTTTATTCTTTTTCCTATCAGTTATCTGTCAATCTCTACCAATAACAAACTGACACAAATTACTCATTAATTAAAATTGCCACAGACACGCAAAATTAGTCATTACAAATGTAAAGACAAAGAGAAATAAGCTGACAATGAAAACCAGTGTTCATGAAAGTCATATGAAAAGGAGGACTTATTATGATGATTATGCAACAGCACATTACCTGCCTGGCTGGTCATTGCATTACCAGGCATTTGTATTTGTAAAGTGTTGTTTTAATAACCTTAGCAAATTCAACTTTTAGCTTATGATGATTTCTCTCCAAGGTGGAGCGCTACCAGCGATAATGGCTGACAAAGGAAGTGTGTACATATCCGATGAAAACTGAGCTCAGTTTGCTTTGTGTGCTGTTGTCAGAATGGAGACTGTTGGCTCTGTTTAGAGTTAATATCTTATATTTGCGAGTTTTGTTGCGGTGGCAGCATATTTGGGTCGTGGGTGGAGAGTGGTGGCAGTGTATCCATGAGCGCTCAAGCGGCTTGATTGTCATAGCTTTAAAGCAGTTCTTGCCTCATGCCTCAGCTTTGACCCCATCACATCCACATTCTGTCTGAGGCAGTCGTTCCAGTGTGGGCCCTGGAGCATGGTGCGATCATGGGATTATTGTTGGAACATGCTGGTCATGTATAAGCTTGGTATGGGCAAGGTCTCTGGGAAGTTAGAAAAAGCTTGGAAAAAGCTTGGAAAAACCTGTTTGGGTATACTAAGAGCATATTGGCATCAGGATAGCCTTCACACTGAAAGAGGTTTTCCAAATCTGCCACGTTCCAGCAGGTTGCGGAGATAATAGTGGCATAGACATCCACTGAAGGACTCCGAAGAGGCTTTATTGCAATAATCTTGTATTTTGTACAAAGTATGTTAGCATTTTATTAACACCCCTCAAAATTTTGTCAAGTAAAGACTGTGTAAAATATCTTCTCCTACTCTCTTGTGCCTGAAATATTTTGTCCAGTCATGCAGAACATTAATGTAATGTCATCAGGACGGGACAAGTTACGTTAGAGTTTTAGTGCGGAGCGAAAAAAGAGGTTTAATAAGAGGTGTAATAGGTCTAATATAGAGATTGACAGAAATTCTGCCAGCAATAGTCTAAAGATCACATCCAAAGAAATAAATCTTCAAGAGCAAAGAGATAAAGCCAGGACGGTGTGTTGAATGGATAAGATTAGATTTTCTCTAAGATGTTGCTTTCCCTGAAAGACCTGCTCAAATAGATGATATTAAAAAAACAGCAATTCATTTATCCAGAATTTACATTACAGTCACAATATTACAGCTGTGTAACTGTAAAGGCTGTGTTAATGAGTCACATTACTGACTGAATTTTCACAGCTTTCGCAGGTATCTTCTGTGGTTAAGAGGGAAAGAGAGGAGGGGATTTGGAGAAACTAGGACAGAACAATGTCCTCTTTAGAAACAAGGTCGGCTCGGCCAGGTGTTTCCAGGTGGTCATTAAAGACCATGGGAACTGCTGTTGGTGCTTACTCATCGGCGGTCCTGTCACACACTCCCCCCCCCCCACACACACACAGTTCTGCCTCCACAGGGACCATGGCAACCCATTTGTAACATGAATTGATCTCCTCTGCGCATTGTCTCAGAGAAACCTTTTTAACGTTAAATGTGTGTGCCATTACGATTTTTTTTTTTTTTTTTTACTCTGCCTCTTTTAGTATTTTTATTATTTTTGTAAAGATAGACATGTACAGACAAACATATGTAGAAAGTCTACAGAATTGTAGTACCATCTTTAATCAAGAGCACAGACTTAATAGTGGGATTTATTGTTTTCATCCTTAGTTATTGTACAGCACACCTTTTTAAAAGCTTACTTTCAAACCTATAAAACATTGTGTGCAGGTTCACAGCAGCTTGAATGTACAGAACATTTCTACATTTACCGGTCTGAGTGGAAATGTAAATTTCTAACAGAGTATATTTGCATGCAAGTAGGGACTTTTTAATGTGAGGCTAGTGTTTAAAAGACAGAAGAGCAGCACAGGGAAAATAATATTCCTGTTTCTAATTGTATTTTAATTCTTGCTCAATTGAAGATTTTCATGTTCTCCCAAAATGCTGTAAGACCTTCCTACACTCAAGTATTGTTTGACAAAAAAAGGAAATTAATCAAATACTAATTTAACTTTTTGCTTAATTTCATTATTTGTACAATTATTGTTATTTTTGATTCATTGTATCCTGGATATGGAAGATTATGAATTGTTTTTCAAATGTCAAAAATAGATTTTTGTTAATGTTTTATTATTAATGTAACATTGAGGAACACAAAGGGGAAACTCAGAAGTGTTGAAGTGCCAAGCCCAGATAATTTGTTGTGCACACAACAAACACATACACAAGAGAGTTCAGCGAAATATATGACTGGAAGTAAATTAATTGGAAGCATACAAATATTGCTTTTAATCTACCAAGAAGGATACGGGGGAAGTGACGGGGATGTCATGATAATCAAAATACATCTAGAATCATTTTATCATTGCATCGCAGCCCTCTAAATCGGAATCCAGACTAGTTGTGAAGTTCCTAAAGATCCTCACCCCTACTATTAAAGAAGAATCAAAATTCAGGTTATTTAATATTCCACCATGACTTTGTCTGAATGCTGAAAAACAGGAAAGTCTTTTTGTTTTTTTTCAAATGAGCTACAGATTCAAACACAACCTTTGAAAACTGTTCTGATCTAAATATAAACAAGCCAAGATTTTGAGTAAGCATTTAGGATTTTCACATCCAATATTTAAAACACACTCACACTTCAACACTTCAGATAGGCCAGGCGGACTGGATTAAGTGGGTGTTACTTCAGCTGTTTGAGGTAATAAAGATCTGATCCTTGGCACTCAGCTGCGGTGTATTCAACCCCATATGCTTAGTTTGCTTAACCAAGTGACCTTATCTCGACACTGCAGTCCACATTGTGCTCATAAACATGTGATTTGATACTTGCATAATAAAATAGTTTGGCTGATTTCCCAGTAAGTTCTCTATGAATTACAGGCCTTTTTTTTTTTTTTTTTCAGATTTCACAAACAATTCCGGTATGATTCACGTAATGTTTTTTTTTTTTTTAAATGCACTGAGAAAGATGGAAATGGAGTGGCCTGCATGAACTTATTCTCCCTCATCTGGCCTCGGGGTGGATTTCTGTCTGTACTTGTCTGTGGTCCGTTATGTATTTGCTATGGTACAAAGTATTTGAGAGATGAGGACAGCAATTAGTCAGTTTGCATGTGAAGTTATTAAGTCATTCCTTGATAATGAGCAATATGTATAAGGGAATACTTTGGTTATCAGACTGACTGTATATTCTCACTATAAGGAAGTTTTTGAAAAGTGAACTGAAAACTCAGTCTTTGAATAAACTTTGTAAAGATGAGGTCACACAGTTCATGAACTTAAACTGTCTGTGTTAGTCATTAGCAGTGAGTAGTTCAAATGTTTTCAGTATAATTTAATGAATTTAAGCTATGGTATTTTGTGTTTTATTACAGTTAACCAGAGCAACGGGAATAATTTCTTGTCTTTTTGTATTTTATGTGTGCGATCAAAGTGGGAGCTGCTGTGGTCCCTCATCCTCCTCTTCACCTTCTGTCTCCTGCTTGTGTGGTTCTACTTCTGGTGGGAGGCACATAACGACTACAACGAGTTCAATTGGTGAGTGCACGATCAATCTGCGTGCTCCTGTGTGTTTGTCAGGTCAAATTAAGGCCACTGCCCTGCCAGGCATATTGTTTTGACTATGGCCATACTTGTTGTCTTGTTGATTCCCTGATTCACAAGTTTAATCTGACCTCAACCTTAATCTGAGCAGAGACCACTCGGCCCTTAATAGATTATAACATTACATAACAGAGATGGCTCATCCAATGTTTCCTACTGTACATAAACTTCACCATACAGGTGTTTAAATGAAAAAATGAAAAGTTTTCCAACAGGCTTGAGCTAGAGCCACACCATAAGCTTAATAAACACTTGATCCCATTTTAAAATTGACATCTGCTGAATTTTTAGACAAAATTTCATATTTTTCCTAAGTTTTGTGTGTCAGTACTGCCTTTAGCAGAAAAGGCTGAGGCAGGAAGTGCAGTGTGACAGAGTTGCGCTGATTAACGTTTGACAGAGTGACAGGGCTGCTCCGTCACACTCTGGTTTCTTCCAGAAAGATGCAGGTTCAGTGAATTGACTGATCTAAATTGTTCCCAGGTGGGAGTGTGAGCGTGAAAGGTTATTAGTAGTTATGTGGCGCTGTGATGGGCTGCCGACCTGTCTGGGGTTTACCTCTCCTTTTGCCCAGCGACCACAGGAGCTGGACTCCAGCTACTTGTGACCCTAAACAGGAACAAGCGGGGCCAGAAAATGGATGGAAGTATATTTTGTATATTTTTAAACATGCTGTAGTGCACAGCTGTTACTGCTACATTTTACTTTCTTTTAAACTTGAGCTTTCTCTCCAACACCCCTCCCCCCCTCTTGCTCTCAGGGAATGTCACCTTCTCCTCATAATACGATCCTTTGTTACATTCACTCGTATTCCCCTCCCACGCTAGTGTCAGTGATTTATAATTCTTCTTTCTTTGCTCTCCTTCAAATTATTTTACTTTGAAAAGCCTTTAACTGTTTGCGTTTTGAAATTCCCCAAGCAGTTTGCAAGTCCACTTTTTCAGCACTGTAACTAGTAACTAGTGTGTTATCAGGTTTTGATTGACAGATGTTTATTTATTTTTATTTGCAAATTTCTTTCTTTGTGCATTTTGCAGGGATCTCATATAAAATCACTATACATGTGTTTATATTTTAAGTTGTGGTGTAGGAGCTAGAAGAGCGTAGAAGAACTTTCAAGCCCATCCACAGTATAAATTCCCAAGAGGTCCTCTGGTGCTTGAATCACAGATAAGGCTTTACATGTGATTAATACTTTAGGCTTTGGCTGAAATGGCAAAACACCCCCGTATGCTGTTTTCTGCAGCTGTGTTCCTATTTATACACACAACATTGCCCTTTGAGCATTACAGCTGAGAGCAAAATATATATATTTTGTTGTAGAGGGGTGTGGATAAAAAAATAACCCAGAGATCCACTTTCTTCTTTGTTCCCATTCTGAAACCTTTTATGTCAATAACATAATGAAGCATAAAGCTCAATAGCTCATATTAATTATTTATTTATAAGATAAACCCTCACAGGATGTTCTGGATTTGTAAGATCTTTTTTCTATTAAATTGTTTTAATCTTGTTCTTCTACAGACTGACAAACTAAGTTTCAAGACTCTATCAGTCACTTAGTACGGCATTTACAAACTGTCATTAATGGTTGATTGTTATTGACAGTGGTGTTTATTTTGTTGTTTTTTTCCAGATAACCTTATTTCTATAAAGCTATCACACTATCAGTCAAAAATGTATATCTCAATAAAAATGGCACAAACACAACACATGGGTTTGATAGAAATTTAACTATAATAGAATCAACAAAATAAAAAGTCTTTTAGTAGTAAAATGAGCAAAGGTTCATGGCTTGAAAATAGAAACTGGTCTGTAAATAAAATGGCAGAATACTGCATGATATCAGTAAGGGATTCATATAATCTGTAGAAAAAGAAAGACAGACCGAGCCTGATCTTTGGGCTCTTTTTCAGCGCTACATTAAAAACAGAAGCAGTTTTATTGTGGAAATGACTCCATGAGCACAGAAACTTTTCTTAAAAAAAAAAAAAAAAAAAGAGATTTTCAGTGCTCTCTCACAACCTGGACTCATTTAAGATGTACTAAGAGGCAGTTATTAAACACCAGCCATCACCTAGTTTATATAATTTAGTACATTTTAAGGGAAGGACCATCATGCTGTTATCAGTTAATTCATTAAATACCAACATTTATGATTATGTTGTGGTTTTAATGTTAACTTTTATGTCACTTCAGGCATCATAAATACTAAAACATACAAGCAAGGTTTGGGACAATGTATGCTTCTGACTAAAGCAGGACCTTGATTACTTCAATAAGACTATACTGAACCACATCTGCACAAACCCATCAAATTTATAGCAATCATTTTATGTAGGAACAATCATATTTCTTATTTCCAGCATGTAATAGGCTTTTGGATTCAAACAGAGCTTAAATGATATGGGTTTTTTTTCCACAGTATTTTCCACAGGTGTATTAGAAACCAGTCCATAATTTGACCAAGATGACTCGTAGTTTGTCCTGAAACAATAAAAATGACAAATGATACTTCAAACGGTGTAAAGGCTGCATGAATATAGACAGACCTTGTATTCTCCAGTACTTTCACACAGTTTGGAAATGATGGAACGTGGGTTAGTGTTCCTGACAAGAAGCATTAAATCTTTGGTTCTGCAGGTTTCTGTACGAGCGCTCTGGGAAATGGAGTGATGGCACCGTTCCCATCTTAGCAACAACCGCTGCTGGTTTCACCTACATCACATTTTTAATGGTGAGTTCCTCTGAACTCACTGAGTTTAACTTGTTGTTCTCATCGTAAAGTCTTTAAGTGAGGGAAGTTATGAGCAGCATAAAATGTTTAAAATTATACTCTGTGTGGGTGTGTGTCTTGTTTGTTTGTTTGTTTGTTGTTGTTTTTGCACTTTTCAGGTTTTAGCACTTTGCCATGTTGCACTTGGACAACAGCTGAATTTGCACTGGCTCCATAAGGTAATGTGACAAATGTGAGGCTTGTTAAAAAGTGTGGGGAGGGGGGGAGGGGGGGTGGAAAGTGAGTTATAAGAGAGTGGGTGTTTTTTAATTGCATAAGTTGTTGGGAGGGGTTTCTGTGTTGTAATGTATGTAGGTGTGTGTTTTTTATGTTTTTGTGAATGCTCTGATTCAAATGCTGGTCAGCTGAACTTGTCCTGAACTTAAGTTTGGATCGAGTTGTCCCGGAAGAGATCAGTTAATCACCGCCTTTAATCTGTTCAACAGCAAGTGAAATACTTGCAAAACACTGTGTGGGACGTGAATGGTCTGCAAGCGACTTAATTTTTTTTTTTTTTTTTTTTTTGCTTTTTATCAGTGTGTGTGTGTGGAAATGTATACACACACACACACACAAAGTATGATATTTGGTATTTTTACTGTCTCCTTTCCTCCTCTCTGTCCACACAGATAGGAGTGACGGCTGCTTTGCTCACCACGATCATCGGGGTCATATCTGTCAATCAAACATGGAGTCAAGAGTGGGATGTCATTCCCATCTCCTTTCAGGTCAGAAACATTTTGACACAAGTGCTGATGGTAAGGTTTGATGACTAAATCAGTTTTGTAATGATTTTTCCTTATTCAGGGGTGCAAAATGGACCAACATGTGATAAGTCAGCTTTACTGTGGTGACATGACACTCTGTCCACATTGATCTTATCTCCTAATGTTTAACAACCTAATGAATATCCAATAAGTTTTGAAGGGCTTATAATTAGTACATCCACATGAGATTGTTGCAGTGCCAGGAGTGTGAGAAAAGGCAGTTTAAGTTTAAACTTGAATGTCTCTCCGAATCACACATTATGTCTAAATAGTGTTGTAACTGTCTTAGCACTAGATAATGATGGTATTTCCATTCCTCTCTGCCATCTTTATTGTTTTTGTTTTTTTTCTCTGTGTTTTACTTTTTTCTCCACATTTCTATAACCACATTTCTGTTCAGGCAACAGGTCCGTTCCTGCACATAGGGGCCCTCGCTGCCGTCACCACACTGTCCTGGATTGTGGCAGGACAAGTCGCCAGAGCAGAAAAAACAAGTAGGTTTTTTTTGTTGTTGTATTTAATGTAGCACAAAATGAGTTATTTTTACACAATTTAATAATGGTACTGTCTGCCAGACAGCACACACACAGCAGAAGAGCAATAAATTATTAATTTTATGTAGACAGAAGCCAAGAAAAAACCCAGGTTGTTCAAAATAACAGATCTTTCAGTCTCATGCGGTGTTTTCCAGCCACAACAGCATGCATTGTTTTGTTCTGTAATCCAGGACTTGTTTCTTGTAAAGAGAAGCAGTTCTGAGAGTGTACTTTTTGCTTCTATGTTCATATTGCAAAGGAGAGCTAAATAAAACAAAAACGTTGTGTTTTATGCACCAGCTTCTGTTGCTTTGGCCATTTAGCAGGATATTTGTTTAATACCTTCTAATTGCAGACAAATTTGTTTATGAAATTTCTTTCATAAACAGTTGCCAATAGATAACTGGAGTTATCTAGAAGTTAGAAAACACAATGTCTTACCCAGTCTTTGATCCATTTTAATATTAATTCAACAACAAAACCTCATGTTTTATATACGTTTTTACATCCAGACCAAACACTATTTTAAATACTCTGTTCATATGTTTTAATATTTGAGGTTCTACGGACTCAAAAAGGTGTCATAGAAAAGCAAAGGATGCTTGCTTTGTTGTAATTTTCTTCCAATTTTTTGCAAACCAGACTTATAAGAGCAAGTGCATAAAATACAAAGCATGACTGCTGGCTTCATGAGGCTACAGCACCAATCTGTTGGAATATTAGGAAAACACAATTTTTGCTAAAAGTTTAACTTAACTGGGTTTTCATAAACTTTTGTCAATCAAAAAAATGTTTTTGTTGGGATAATTGAAATGGTGTACTGATAAATTGCCCCTGCCATTGGATGTTTTTGATTGTTGCTTTCAATGTACCCGCTGTGCTCACAGATTGTTCACGTGCAGCAAATACTAAACACCTTTTAGAAAACAGCCAATCGTCCACCACTGATTGATTGAAATAAGGGGTGAACACAGTCAGTTTTGTAAATTAAATTTATTCATCAAACTTTCTTCAGAATTATCACTTTCATCTGCAGGGGGTTCAAATGTTTCAGGAGTAGGAGGCTATTTTGAAAAAGTAGGGGGCTGACCAACCACTGGGTAAAGCTCAGTGGATCGACCAAGGGGGGTCTTGCGTTGTAAATTTAAAACTTAGAACATCAGAAATGCATTTTCCTGGCATTTGAAACAAGGCAGGATGGGTGTTTTTTGAAGAGTCCAAAATCGGCTGTTTTTTAGGACAATTTGTGAGAATATTTGAGTTTTCAGAAAATCAAATGGAGAATTAATTTCACCAAGACAAGGAACCATCTCCCAAGGCAGTAAACATGAAGTAAGTAATCTTATAAAATATATTTGAATAAAAAAAATATTGACTGGAGATTTGAGATAGATAATCTTGGCATTCTTGTTGGTTGATAGAATCCACTCAACTGAGAGTAGAGGTATAGTAGGCACATCTGGTGTACCTCTACTCTCAGTTGAGTGGCTATCTAAGACCTACTAAACAAAAGAACATGTTACTACCACAAAACAAAACATTAAGAAAATGAATCTTTATTTAACACGTAATGTAACAAAACTAAGGGGGCCAGCTTTTCTCTTTTTATTTGTTTTTCTCTGACATTCCGGCATCTGTTATCCACTGCCTGGAAAACGATGGTGTCACGCCCCCAACATTGACCAATCAGAAGCCTCAGCAGATAAATGAGAACTCTTGCCCAATGAGTGGTGGTGTTACAAGAACAGCGCTTGCTTGCTTGCTCAAAGATGGGTGCACCCATGGATTGACACAAATGATCAAGAACAAACACGGGGAGGAAGAAAATCACCATTTATTGTGAATAAAATTACATTCTGCATTGTTATGCAGATCGGGGATAACACAAGGACGGTTCTAGGG
>JAOXNZ010000091.1:21923100-21937685 GCA_028566095.1 Kryptolebias brasiliensis
TTTTTTGTTTTTTTTTTTTTTTTTTTTTTTTTTTTTTTTGGGCTAACTGTGAATGGGATTGTTTCCTTTTTAAAGCTGTGTTCAGTGCATTGTGTATGTTCTGACTGAGTCTGTATTTTTTACCTCGTGTGCAGTGTTATGTTGAGAGTGTTATAATATATATAAAGAGGTGAGACGCTCCAGCCGAGAAGTAACATTTCAACACCATCAGTCTGGCCTTTTGACTTGCAGCCTATCTGTGGTATTTTTAGTGTTGGTGAACCTGTTTCATGAAACTGAACTCTGGGTTCAGGTTGGAAAATAAAGTTAAGCTAAAGGGAATTTAAAAATCACAAGCAGCTCACGTCAGACTGACTGCCTTTTGTCTTATTTCATCTCTGGATGTTTGTATGCTTGAGAAGTAAAGATTAAATACTCCAGTACAAAGGTTGTTTTTTTTTATATGTGAATTTGATTTATTTATCTTGCGTAAAAGAGCCACAATCATTCATTACCTGCTGCCGACAGCAAAAGGCAATATTGTTTCTTGTGTGTGTTTGTTAGCAAAATGTCTCATGAACCACTGAATGGATTTTAATGAAACTTTCAGAGTATTGATTGGGATGTCTATCTGCAGCTGATTACCTTTCGGAGTCAACCCAATTTAAGATGACTGCCTTCAACCTTAGCAAGCAGAGATACAACCTGAAAGGTGGGATGCTCCGCTGCTGAACTCTCCAGCTTTGTGTCCAACTTGGAGGATCGTGAAGAGGATGGAATAATCATAAACTTGTTTCTCCAGATGGTTTTGAGGGGGGAACTACAGATACCTTCTGTGAGCTGACTTTTCTAAAAACAAGCATGGAGAAGTTGAAATATTGGATTTTATTAGATGGAAAAGGGTTTCTTTTCAGATGGGTGGAGTCTGAATCTGTCAAATACAAAAATAGATCCTAGTATGACTTTCAGCATCTTTATCGACTTGTATATTAACATCTCCGTACAAACAGGGTGTTTACAGTTTTCTATTTACAAAACAATTGGCAAAAAAAGAAAGGAATGTTGGCAGCACCATCAGTGGAGCCGCAGCTCTGGGTTTGATAGATTCCAAAAAAACATGAGTAACACAGGAAGTCATTGTCCTCAATGACTGTGCAAAAACCCGCCTGCTGCTTGGAAGAAAAACTCTTCATGAATGGTCTTTGAAACATTCCAGATGTGACAGTGATACAGTGTTTAGTATCGAACGAAGCAACGCTTTGGTCCTTCAGCTGGAGCAGACCGTGCTGCTCCACACAATCATGCAAGAAAGCACAAACATGAGTCCTCAAAGTGCAACAGTGAACATGTCTCCTTCACCTTTATCACAAATAAATAATCCTTATGTTGCGTTGAAATTATACTAAAGACAGACATTACTGTAAACATTAAGGCTCCTGCAGGGTGATCCTCAGCAGAACACCTGACGAACAAAATTATGTTGCAGAGAAAATTTTAATAATTACTAATATTTACAATTTTAGGCTGAGGTCTTCCGACACCCCAGAGACTTAAAGTGAAGAGCCTGGGACAGAACCACCACCCTGCAGCGGCTCCTGTCTAATTAAATAACCAGCTTTCTGAAAAGGCACTGAGTAAATCAGCCAACACACCTTCAGACAGGCATTAATAAATAAAGAGGTGAAGGAGTATTGGCCCGCCTCGTGTCTGTTCCCAGAACTAAACGTTAGGTTCATACCTGCTGCACACACGGCGGCACATACATGTGGTCTGTTATTTCTGCTGTAATTAGTGCACAAGAAAAGCACGTCTCACATTAAAAATGCTAAACAGAACTGTTCATTTCTGCAAACGTCATCAGTCACCATCACAGGAAGTTGTTGCAGCACTTTGTCGCTGTCGCCTTTCACGAGCAGGGAGGAAGAGTAGAAAGGTTTCAACAGCCCACAAGAAGCTAACTGAAGCACAGGATGGAAGTGAGCCGGCTGCATTTCATATTTTAAAATCAGCTGAAGTTCGTCTTGCGCAGGTGTCTGTTGGGTATTTCGATGGCGCTCACTTGTAACGGCCAGGAGCCGCCCATGATGCCGGCCTGGATGGCCACGCCCGTAACCACGGCCAGGTCAGGGTCTACGGACGTGTTGGGCTTCTTCCCAAAGTACTCGCTGATCAGCTTCCTGATCCGGGGTATCCTGGTGGAGCCCCCCACCAGAACGATCTCATCCACGTCCTCCTTCTCCAGGTGGCCCTCGGCTAACACCGTCTTCACGGGGGCCAGGATCTTCAGGAAGAGGTCCTCGTTGAGCTCCTCGAACAGCTGGCGAGTGACCGTGGTCTGGAAGAGAACGGGAGCGGGGCCCTCGGGTGACTCGGAGCTGCGGTGGAGGTGGAGAGGCACTCTGACAGTGGCGCTGGGGTGGAGGGTGAGGTTGAGCTTGGCAGCTTCCACGGCCTGTCGGAGACGGTGGATGTCCTCCTTCAGGGTGGGGGGGACGCCGAACTCTTGACGGACCCGCTCTGTGGTGTACTGGAGCAACCTCTGGCTGAAGTCCTGACCTCCCAGCTTGTTATTTCCTAAAAGTTAAACTAGAATTAAAATTCTTTTCTGAAGACAAAAGCCAGGCTGTTGTCTGGAGAATCGCTGCTGAACGGTGTCTGTGTGTGTTCATTTGTCTGTTAGCAAAATATCTCACAAACTAGTGGATGGATTTAACATGATCAAATACAAGGTTTGACCAAAATGGCTACAGCTCTGACATTAAAGATGACGGGTGATACGCATTCCTACAAAGAACGACAGGCCCCTATCTTTACCTGCCATTGCCCTGGTGAGAAACATGCCCCCCTGTTTGTTGAGGAGAGACACGTCCAGTGTCCCTCCCCCGAGGTCCACCACCAGCACGTTAAACACGTCCACCTTGTGCAGGCCGTAGGCCATAGCCGCAGCCGTGGGCTCGTTGATCACGCGCAGGATCTCCAAACCTGCAAGACCGGAACCAGGGGGTCAGCGTGCCCTTTATGAACGAGGGAGTGACTTGTCTGGGAGTTTAACCCCTCATTATAAAACCAGCTGACACACCTGCAAGCTTAGCGGCTCGGACGGTGTAGTTCCGCTGTCTCTCGTCAAACTCTGCAGGCACCGAGATGACGGCCTTCTGAATAAGCACCCCCAGCTGTCGCTCAGCCATCTTCTTCATCTTCAGCAGCAGCCTGGAGCTGATGAACTCTGGGCTTACGGTGAAGGTGTGGTTGGTGGAGAGCTCGAACTCCGCACTTCCATTGTTGTTGGTCACCTGGAGCCAGAGCAGGAGCTTTGGTTAAGTGGAACAAAGAAGCAGCCTTGTGTTCAAATTTTAAGGTTACTGAAGAAGTTCAGTGGCAGAAATTATTATCGGTTCCTCTGCTGATTTTGAAAGTTTGCCCACTTATAAAGAAATAGACAGTCTCTAATTTTAATAGTAGTTCCATTTTAATGTATGGAGACAGAATATCAAATAAAACTGAAAACATGTTATATAATGTCCATTTCAGAGTCATATAAGGTTTTTATCCCTTAAAACCCAGCCAGAACTTTGGCTCCCACAAATTACAATTAAGTAATTAATCAATTTCAGACACTCCTGATCTCAGCTTGTTATAAAAGCCCACCTGTCCACAGAATCACTTTCCTCCTTTTCAACGTCTCCACCAGCAAGAGTAAAACCAAAAAGCTGTCAAAGGACATCAGAGACCAGATGACGGATGGACCAACATTTAGAGAAGGCTTGGGAGAAAGTGCTGCCATCAGATGAGCCTAAGATCCAGATCTTTGGCATGAGTTTGGAGGGGAAAAAAATGCCGAGTATGACTCAAAGAAGACCATCCCTAAAGTCAAGCACAGAGGTGGAATCATCATGCTTTGGTACAGGATGACTTCAATGCACTGAGGGACCAACGGAAGAGGATATGCGCTGTAAAATCCTGGCTGAACCCCTTCCTCCCTTAAGGTCAGTCGTGGAGGGGTCTTCCTGCACGACAATGAGCCAAACCGTGCCGCTAAGGCAACAAACGTGCAGCCAAAGAAGAAGCACATTAGGGTCTTATAGAAAACCTGTGGAGGGAGCTGAAGCTTCGAGTTGTCAAGTGGCAGCAGTCACAAAACCTAAAGAATTTGATGTTTCTGCACAGAGAAGTGGGCCAAGATCCCTCCTGAGATGTTCGAACCCGGTGACCAACTACAAGAAACGTTTTACCAACAAAGGTTTCTCCGCAAAGTACTTGGTGACGTCTTACTTGGGATTCAAAATCATTTTTTATGTCATTTTTTTCCTGGATTTATGTGAATTTCCTGTCTCTATACAATAAAATGAAACTATCATACAATTAGAGACTGTTCATTTCTTTCAGAAAAGGTTTAAAAATACAAAAAAAAAAAACTGCACTTCTATTCTGTAGCTGATTTCTTTGGATTGACCCTGTCCTGGGTGAATCTACACCAGCATATGCTCATTTTGTTTAAAAGCGGTCAAACTTACAGAATAAACAGTGGATCTAATACTTATTCTCCTCACAGCAGTTATATAGAGATGTGATGTTTTACTTCATTAGGCCTGTAAAACCTGGAGGATATCCTCCACCCTGAACACCAGCATCACCCACCTTAAACGGGTACCTGGCGCTCTCGTGCTCCAGCGCACCGGCCTCAAATTTCTTCCCAATGAACCTCTTGGCGTCGTAGATGGTGTTCTGTGGGTTGCTGTCGCCCAGCTCCACCGCTTCGTGTCCGGCCAGCACCGCGGTGCCGGTGAAGGTGACGGCGCTGGGGATGCTCTTCCTCCCCTCCTCGTCCGCTATCACCTCCACCTCCCCGGTGCCCGGGTGGAAGACGCCGACCGAGCAGAAGGTGGTACCCAGGTCCAGGCCGATCACTCTGGGTTTGGGGGGAGGTAAGTACTGCTGGCCCAGATAACCGGCCAGGAACAGAGCCAGTATCACCGAACCTGCGACACCGGAAAAACACGCTCGTGAAAGATGGACACAACCGGCTAGCTTGCTACAGTTAGCATCTGCAATTCAGCTTACCAATCATAGAAATTTCTCCCGCCATCGTCAGGAAGTGTCGGGGAGTCACCTGCCGCTCAGAAGTCACCAAAACGTCGGTAAAAATGGGACGAGGTGCGGCTGAACGATGACCGGTAACAGATGGACGTGTTGAAACTGGATTTTTTTTTCACTTCGTCAACAAAGTACACGTCAACTTTGCTACGTCATGAGAATTCTGGGTAATGTCGTTTACCGCCTACGCCATCGACGCTAAAGAAAGCGTTGCAGATGAAGACATTTCACTACAAGTTCCAGCGTAATGGACGCCGCGTTCTAAGCCAATCAGAAGCAAGCAGGCTCGTTTGATGCATTCTCGGTACCTCGGAACTACTCAACTCGAAATACTTTTACCGACGGACGTAAATACGTCATTGACTTTACAATCGCTTTGTTTCTACGTTATGTATAATATATATAATAATTCACTTACCTGGAAAGAATTTGATACAAAATAAAAATGTCAGGTTTGACAAGCTTTGTACTGTCTTTTTAGCTTTACTCGACTTACGAACTCGGAAAATCCCCTAATTGAGGCGTAGTCTTTCATTTTAGTGTTGTTTTTTTTTTCAGAAGATTAAAAATTCCAACTTCCTAGTGTCCATCGAACGCAACAAGAACACAGTGTAGCAAAAAAACTAGAAAATATTTTTAGTGATTATTATTGTTGTTTTTATCAACATTTAATAATCCTGCTTGCAAATATCTAATCCAAGAATGTAGTTGTATGTTTAAATCAAAACATCAACAAAATACATATTTAAATTTGTTTTATTGAGTTATTTACAAAAGGTTGTGAAAACTGATAAATACTGATTTTCATATGAACACACAGCTGTCCACTCCCGCACTCACATTCATTTAAATTTATGTTCAGAAAATAATACACTTGTTATATACAGCATCGACGTTAGGCCATGATCCAGACAGCTTCGTCAACATTCATAGGAAAGAAAACTGAACACTGTAGGGTGAAACGTGATAGGAAAAGTAAAAAGGATGCAGCTGTGATAAATAAAGGCGTACACTTTTACAAAAACATTGAATAATTTGCAGGATAATAAATACAACAAACATTAAAACAACAAAATGTCACTTCTGTAACAACTTAAAAAAAAGAATAATCTAACCTAAACAACAAAACACAATGTTTACTCTGATAAAGCAACAAAAAAGATAAGATGATATTAAGAAGCTTCAGGATGGGACAATGGATGACATTTTGAGAAGATTAGAGGATCAGTTCTTTAAATCTTGTGTGTTTGTTTTTTTTTTTTCCATAAAGATCATGAAACTTCAGATTCCAAATGTCAGCCTATCCAGGCAGGTGGGTTCAGGCGTCCACCCCGTCCGTGACCTGGTCTGCGTCCTCCTTCGTGTCTGCACACTCGGATGGGATGAAGCAGCCCGAGTCTCTGGGACAGTCGCTGTCCTCTTCCTGTTGGCTGTGGGAGGATTTGTCCTCCTCTGCGTCACTGACGTCACCACCTGCAGCAAAACGAATGGCGTTATTGACCAAATGTTGGGGGAAAAAAAAAAAAAAAAAATCACAAAAAGCTGCTTCAAGAGATTTTCTCAGAGGAAGTTTATTCAGATTAATATGATAAATGTCAACACTCTTTGTCAGTTCATCTGATTTCTTAGAATCAAAAGGACTAGCATTCCTTAAAATGAACCTTCATGCCAAAGGTTGAGTCTTATGCTGAGAAAGAACAAAATTAGAGCTGTTTTGGTTAAACCATGAGTCATTATGGTCATTACCATGAGTCATTATCTTATGAAGCATTGAGAGATGTTGCAAGATGTGGTAAAGCGTATCAAATGTGTTGTAATGATTCTCAGCCACTACCGCATCAAATTTTAGTTTATAGAACTGGCTGAGTTTTCGCCATTTTTGCATTTCCTAATGTCAGTTGGCTGTGGCAGCCATCTTGAACTGGGCTGATTCTAAAAGCCAACCAGCTGACGATGTACGTCCAATGATTACTTTCTAAGAGTTTCTTTAAAACCAACCCAGTGGTTCATGAGATATTGTGCTAACAGACAGACAAAGTGTGCTGGGAGCTTATTGCAGCGTTCAGTTTGTCCACATTCAAAAAATGTTTCGCAAAAATGGTAAAAAGAAAAAAGATAATCAGCCTACTGGTTGGAGCCATCAGATTAGAGGAACACCTTCTGTCCTGATAAGCACTTTCTGTCTGAGCAACAGGAAGTCACTGCTGAGCCTCTCACTGCAGGCAGCGAGGCACTGAAGTCTCAGCTAAAATAGTGTCGTTTCTATGTTTGGTAAACGTTCATTTCTGATTAGTTCGTGGGGAAAATTCTGGAGGACGCAGGTGTTGCGCATTTGATCGGATTAAAGTGAATTAAATGTTTGGCAACAGCAGATTACATAAGGTTACTCATAGAACTCAACAACAACCGAGCGCCATCCTTTTATGAAATATCCTATTGTTCCACATTTTCCTTCACTTTCAGACTGCAGGTTTACGTGTGGCTTCCTAGAGTTTCTGAAAGCGGAAAACTTTTAAAGGACAAAAAACTGAAAACTGGTTCCACAAGAAAGGAGCCTGATGGCTGAAAGTTTCTGTCCATGGGGCTGACACCCTGTCCACTTTTAAAACTCAGTTTACAACCTTAATTTTTGATAAATCCTATAGTTAGGGTTTCATAATGCGCTGTATGTGAATATATTGTATTATAATTAAATTGAACTGACTGTAATTGGATTTGAATCATGCAGTGCCCTGAGATGACTTTTGTTGTTAATTGCGGCTGTTTAAATAAACTGAATTGAAGTGAATTTAAAGACTATATGTACATATTTAATTTGAATAACATCTCGGGGCGACTTCTGCATTCCTCAACGCACACAAGTGTCTAAAAGAAAAATTATTCTTCCTCTTACTTTGATTTGCGATTGAACTAAACATTTTCCAAATACGTTTTATTTCTTAGTCTGTAAAGTTAGATGTTAATTTTGAAGCCTCAGGATGAAAAATAGTAAACATGGAGCTTGATTTCAGGATGGGCTGTTAAAATGTTCCTGCAGTTTGTTTTTCTTTACTTCTCAGTCAAATCAGCTCCTTGTTTTTTTAACTTTAACTTCCTTAAGAAGCAAAAATCTGAACTCTCAGCTTCTAAACATAAGAACACAAACCAGCAGGTGGCACCGTGGCGTCTAGTTTCAACAGCTTCATGGTTGAGCCTTTCTAAGTCTCAGAACACCTTTCATTGGCCTTTAGATAAAACTACACGAAACGATAAATAACGTGAATCTCTGCCGAGTTAAAATCAGAGCCACAATAAGGGAGTTCTTCCTGACAATAAGCCACCTGTTAAGAATAAAGGGGTCGTTTAACGTGAGGAGGATCTGATCCGCCTGTAGCCGAACCTATTTCTGATCTGTGACATTTTGTTGGAGATGGTGAACGTCAGCCGATGGCGGCTCCTGACCTTCGACGTAGTGACACTCGGCAGCAGCGAGGAGCTTCCGCCGGTGCTCGGGGTCTTTGACGTTCAGCTCGATCAGGTGTTTCTCCTGCAGGTGCAGCAGGTCCTCCACCGTCTGGTACCCGTTCAGCAGCAGCGCAGAGGCGTACTCCTGAAACAAAACACTTTAATGTCTTCTAACCACAAGGCTTCAAAAGGCAGGCTTTTATAAACATTACAAAGGTTTCGTTTTTTTACTCTTAGCTCTCTGAAAAGCTTTTCAGTTGCATTCATTTCATCCTGACCTTCAGATTCAGCCGCTCCAGTAACTCCAGCAGCGTCTTGGGCCGAGGTCTTCTGCACAGCTTCTGCTGCCTGATCTTCGGAGCCTCCTCTTCCTCCTCTTCCTCCACCAAAATGTCCACGTAGATGAACTTGAAGTTGCCCACTTTGTTGTTGAGCATACCGGTCCAGATGCCCATCGGAGGCTTGCTGATGATGCTGATAATGTCACCCACCTAAGACAAACCAAAAAAAATAAATAAATCAGCGAATAGCTCCAATAGAAAGCTTGAATGTAGTTATTGCCCACTATGTGTCTGTTAGCAAAATATCTCATGAACCACTGGATGGATATTAATACAACTTTCAGAAAATAATTATTGAATAAACATCTACAATTGTATAACTTTTGGAGTCAATGCCATTTGAGATGAGCGCCACAGCTAATCAACCTTAAAACCCCAAAAATGGCTACAACTCAGGCAATTTTACAGATATTGAGCTAAAATTTGGAGTGGTAGTAGCTGAGTGTCATCCCCAAAACATATCCCAAGCACTAACACATCACTCAAGGATTTTCGTTAAAACTTTCCCATTAAATATTGTGGTCAACTCTGTCTGTCTGTTTGCAAAATATGTCATGAACCACTGGATGGATAATAAAAAAAACTTTCATAAAATAATCATTGGATGTACATCATCAACTGATTAACTTTTGGAGTCAATCCAATTCAAGATGGTCTCCACAGCCAACTAGCCGCAGAAAAGACAAATATGGCTATAACTCAGTCATTTCTACGTATCGTGAGCTAAAATTTTGTGTGGTAGTAGCTGAGAGTCATTCACAGCACATACTCGGAGTGCTGACAGATTGTGCAAGTCCTTGAATAATGGTTTAACCAAAACAGCTGCAACTCCATCTTTTCTGAACATAAATTTATCTAAGTCTAAAACTCTTGCATGATAGGTGGTGGGTCATATGTATTCCTTCAAGGAATGCTAGGCCTTTCATGTTTAAATGTGTTTCATGAGGTAAAATAATAATCGCTGTGCGTTTTAGCTGAGACAGTTTTGTTTTTGCCGAACGACAGGAAGTCACCTTCAGTCTCAGGGAGTCCGTGTCGTACGGACTGGGAACAAAGTCTGTGTGGACCCGGGCCCTGCTGCAGAACTGGCCCTGGTAGGAGCCGTCTTCCTCCAGCTTCAGGCTGTCTCTCTGACCGGAACCGTTGGACTCACTGGTCACACCACCTGAGCCAGCAAACACAGCCAACAGGTTAGCACTGAACAGTTGTGGTTGTACATGCATCGTATCACGCTCTCTGCAGATACCCACTGGAGGAGCTCTGTCTGCTGTAAAGACTCTCCAAAGAGTTGCTCGTCTTTGCAGAGTTTTTCTCGGCTGGTGGGCAGTTTTCAGCCTCTGCCTCTGGGTCTTTGTCTATGTCGTCTCCCTGGAATGGGGAAAAAAAAACAAACAAAAAAAACAGAACAAAATTAATCAAGAGGAAGGGACTTTTTAACTACAACCCTAATTTGGAAAAAGTTGCAAAAACAAAATGAAAAAACAATGATTTGCAAGTCATATGTTATTCACAGTGGAACACAGTAAACATGTCAAATGCTGAAATGAAAAAAATATATGTTTTTATAATTTTTTGGAAATAAGGTAATTTTGAATTTGATGGCAGCAGCACGTCTCATAAAGTTGGGACAGGGTCATGTTTCCTACTATCCACCTCTTCTTTTGACATCAGTTTGTAAACATCTACAAGCTGAAGACAGCAGCTCCTGGAGGTTTTGGAGGGAATGTTGTCCCATTCTGTCTGATGGAGGACTCTAGCTGTTCATCAGTCCTGGGTCTTTGCTGGATTTTTTATTTCATGATGTCTGGACTGCAGGCAGGACAGTTCAGCACCAAAACCTTTCTACTTCAAAGCCATCCCTTTGTAATGGCTGCAGTATGTTGGTTAACACTGTCTTGCTGAAATATGTAAGATTTTCCCTAAAAAAAGACATTGTCTGGATGGGAGCACATGTTGTCCTAAAACCTGTATAGACTTTTATGCATTGATGGTTCCTTTCCAGATGTGTAAGCTGCCCATGCCAGAGACACTAATGCACCCCCATACCATCAGAGAGGCAGGCTTTTAAACAGTGCGCTGATAACAGGCTGGGTGGTCCCTCTCCTCTTTAGTGCAGAGGACATGGCATCTGTGGTTTCCAAAAAGAATTTAAAATTGTATTTTGTCTGACCACAGAACAGTTGTCCTCTTTGCCTCAGGTCATTTTAAATGAGCATCCAATGTGAACTTTCAGTCTTGCTCTTTGAGCTGAGAGATTTCTTGAGATTCTAGAAATCTTTTGATGAGATTATGAACTGTAGAAGAATCGATGTTCAAAGTCTTCCCAATTTTCTGACGAGGAACATTATTCTGAAATGATCCGTATTGATTCGCAGACTGAACCTCTGCCCATGTTTACTACTGAGAGATTCAGCCTCTCTAAAGTGCTCTTTTTAGACCCAGTCGTCTTACTAACCTGTTGCCAATTAACCTAATTAGTTGTAAAACGCTCCTCCACCTGTTTCTTATTCGTACCGTCTACTTTTACAGCCTTTTTTTGCCCCCGTCCCAACTCATGTGAGACGTGTCGCTGCCCTGAAATTCAAAATTACCTTTCAGAAAAATGGTACAATATCTTAGTTTAAAACATTTGATATGTGAACTATGTTCCATTTTCACTTAAACTTGGGTTTACGAGACTTGCAAGTTACTGCATCCTGTTTTCATTTACATTTTACACAACGACCCAAATTTTGTTCAGAACAGATCTGGTAAAAGACGATTAAAACAGAGCGCCAGGTAAAGATGGAGGCTGCGAAAGTTTTTACGAAAAACAAACACGTCCTTATCTATCTGTGTTCAGATAAAACAGAGCCCTGCAGGAAGACGATTTATCTTCATGCAGCTCAGCGTCAGAAAGCATCAGCTCCTTATTGGCAAAGACAGCGTCATGTTGAGGATGTGGCTTTCTGTCAGATGGAAGTGATAAAAGAAACCAGCACAAGTTTGCTGTAAATGAGGCCGATGTGTCTGTGTGACGTCTACTAAGGGGCTTTTTGAAGATATGGGCTGATCGACTAATTGATACGTGAAAAGGAGCGAAAACTCCGTCCTGGTTAAGGAGCTTCATAAAGATGGACTCACTGTCTCTTCAGAAAAAGACTTGGCGTGCTTTTTGCCCATTTTCCTTCGCATAGTGAGCGAAATCTCCTTCATCTTCTTCCCAAGACCGGCAGACTTGCTCGGGTCTGGACTTGCAGTCTCCTCTCTGAGCTGCAGGACACAAAGGGGGTCGAACAAAACGGAAATGTGGTCAGATTTAGTCCAAATGGTTTGCACTTCTGGTCCATTAACACTCGGTAAAATGCATCTCTTATATAAACCTTGTTTTTCTAAAACTCCTTCTGACTGCAGATATGCCTATATGCAAAAAAATCTTACGTCAATCTGACATGACAGTGCTACTTATTATGTCACTGATCACTAAATATAAGAAAAAAATTAAGCGTGTCCACAAACCGTATTTGTTCCATTTTCCTCTGGTTTTGCATGTGATGAGTGATGTCTGAGGCCCTCGAATCGTCCGAAGCTTGTGGAGCGCTGCGACAAAAACAAAAATGTGTCACAAAGACAAGGTGCCAAGCGCGGCGCGTGGTTTCATAGTGTTAAAATGAAGTAGGTTTCTTTTGACCGGAACTGATATGTGAGCAGTTTTGATCTGACTTTTGGTTCAGTTTCTACTCGGTCACAGAAACTTTTGTTCGACTGGAAGCTAAAGGGTGATGCAACGTGTGCTGCTTGAGGGAGAACATACAGAGATTTAGTTTAGTTGTAGCCACATTGGTCGAGCCTTTGTGCGCAATCTTGTGCAAAACCTGTGCGATCTGTTTGTTTGGAGTACTCTCAGCTACAACCACATCAAATTTTACTTCAGTATCTCTAAAACTGACTGAGCTGTAGCTATTTTTATGTTTTCTATGATCAATTAGCTGTGGTGGCCATTTTGTATTAAGTTGACTCTAAAATGGATTGTCCAATGATTACTTTCTAAGAGATCCATTAAAATCCGTCCGGTGGTTCATGAGATATTTTGCTAACAGACAGACAAAGGACCACACACAGACCCATGCAAAGCTTTGCGTTTCACACCGTGGCCGCTCAGTCGCAACAGGAAACCAGAACTTTCCATCTTTCCATAAAGTTGCGGTGAAACATTCAAACGATAAATCCAAACCAACAACCTCCGTGCCCTCACAGCATTGCTGCTCTGCCCTGTCTGTCCAATTTTCCATAAAACTAAAAGTCACCCTAATCTCTCCCAGACCTCCCCGCCGTCCAAAATAATTATATAAATGAATAATCCCTGGAAATCCTGGTTAAATATGAGCTCGGAGCTCCTAGACAGCCGTCAGGAGATGGAGTTAATGGTGTTGGTTCTCAGCTCCACCTTCTGCTGCACTCACAGCTCAGTACAGCAGCACAAACTGGACGGGGGTCACATTTTCCCACATTATTTAATCATTTCTGTTGGTATCTGTTAGTTCTTTCCTGACGTTTAACATTTCTGATTTCCCTGGCTGCACGTATTTCAGCAAAACAAGACAATTTCTTGCCGGTTGTTAGGACTATGACTAGATATGTTAAATGACCTGTTTTCTTTAAATGCTTGTTTATCTTTTTTAAAAGTCAGAGGAGATATTTGCACATCTCACCTTTTTACAAACCAGAGTCTGCTGTGCTTCACCTACCTTTGGTTTGCTGCTCTTTACTTTGTCTGACACATTTGATGCTGTTCTCTGCAACATTTTCTTCTGTTCCTCTGCTCTGTCCTTGCCTTTGCTCCTTGCTTCTGACAGCGATGTGTTAACTAACTAACTAGCTCAAAGACTGAATGTCTGATGGGCTGACTGGCTCACTTCCTCAGAAAAACACACAGGATGTGAGGCAACTCACATTGTGTCTCTCACTGCAGTATTGCTTCGAAAAAGGGAAAAGTACAAGTGCTTAAGTGTGCATTTTGTGGCTTTCTTGCAGAAACACACAGCGAACCACTTCCAGGAACAGCTGCATTTAGGTCTTTTAATTGAGGTTTGTCTTCTCGATTACTGAGATAACCTGATGGAGATGAGCTTACATCACAGCAGCTACCGGTGCTGCTTTGCTGCGGTCGATTCTCGCAGAGTTTTAATTTCCCTAAGTAGAATTTACTCACGCAACCGCTGCTGTGAGTTACAATATGTGGTTTATAACCTGATTAGTCTTTGTGTTAATAAATCTCGTTGTGAAAGCTGTTTGAGTCGTTTCAGGGATGAAGAAAAGTTTGAAAATGTGAAAATGTCCTTTTTATTTATTTATTTATTGTTTTACAATTTTTCTAGAAATGTTCTTTTCGTCAAAAATGGGGAACTCGGTTACGGTAAGTGATGCTGGAGTCAATATTTATTTCCTAATCTGGGCTGACTGTTGTTGAGGAAGTGCTCACGTATGACAGAGGTGGCAACTTTGTTGTGTCGAAACACTTTCCGGTTCGTCTCCGCTCTCCATATTAGCGATTTTTTCCAGTTGACAAGAAGCTAAAAATCAAAGGCTGAATCATGAAATAACCACAGCTTCAAAAGCTGACGCTGTTTGTTGTGAATCTGAGAGGCGGTTTGGACTCTCGTGTTGCTGTTTCGTTGGGATTTACTGACCTGTTTTTATTTGCAGCTGGTTTCCTTTGGTCACTTTCACAAAATGCAGTTGAACAGA
>JAOXNZ010000091.1:21937785-21950147 GCA_028566095.1 Kryptolebias brasiliensis
TTCGTTGGGATTTACTGACCTGTTTTTATTTGCAGCTGGTTTCCTTTGGTCACTTTCACAAAATGCAGTTGAACAGACAAAACCACCTGCCTAATCCGTCTGCCTCCAATAAACCAAAAACTCCTGTCTCCCCAGATTAAGGTTTCTAATCTACAACTTCAGAGGCTTCCTGGAGAGGCAGTTGTTCATCTGAATGAATCAATGAAAATTAGATTTGTGCTATTTAAAAACAAAAAATGTAAATCTCCTACTCGTTGATATATTCTCTACATGGGTGTTAGGGAAAGTGAGTCACCTTCAAACCAACAAGAATCAAAAGGTTTCGAAGAGTTCATAGTGACCCTGCTAAAGCCTGGCTCTCACTGGGCTGTGACTGTTTGCAGAGCTGGAGATACAAAATAGCGAGAAAATACAAAAACGTTTTACTTGGATTGGTACTTTTGATCGGTTTGGGTATGTACGGGAAGAAACAGCACCATTTGCGCGACATTCCTGCGAATGAAATGCAATGTTTATTTTTTGTCACAGTTTAGTCTCCAAATACCTTAATTACATCTCTATTTGGTTGGAATTCATTTTCTTTTTTGTCTCCAATCAGTCACAGTTTGGTTTCATAGGTCTCCCAAAGTGGTCTCATTTCTCACACTTTTTGACAACCAGATACTAAAAGTAGCATCTCACCGGGCTGCGACTGTTGGTGACTAGTTGGTGAACGGCATTTGTGAGGGAGTCTCCAAAATGTCTCAAAACGTTTGTGGTGGTTCCCAATTTTGTTGCGTGAGTCACAGAGGTCTGCCGCTTTGGTGGTTGTATTTTGAACATGTTCACAAATTTCATCTCAAAATAGTCCCAGAGTTGTCGCAGGCATTTAACCCTTTCTCAGTTTAGGTTTTGTAAATTTTAGACCTTTTAGAGCTGCATTTTGACCCCTTCACAGAAGCGCTCCTCAGACAGAAAGCATCTGAGGCTAATGTCGAGATCTAAAAGCCACGTCGATAATAAAGAGTAATTATTTAAAAATCTGGTCCAAATCTGCCTGTCTTCATTTCAAAAGTGTACTACAGTGGATATGGAAGGCTGCCAAGGTGGGTATAATGTGAGCAGTGAAATAATGCGCACTGCCTAGAATACAGTTTTGCAAGTTGTGCACATGAAAAAATAGGCCGTGATTTTCAAAAATTTGCAACTCAAAAGCTATGTTCTCCAATCGTCTTCATAAGGACCTAACACTTTGTAAAAAGAGATTGAGTTTTAACCTCTTGATGACCTCTTGTCTTAGTCTCTGGTGTCCTACATATTGTCCGGAATGACTCTAAACACCATTGTCCCTACAGCTCCATAGGCAGCTCTTAATCTCTCCATAGGATCAGTCTTTTCATCTTGGATTGTTTTCTCCCGAACACGTTAAGCTTTGACAACTGCTTTGTGTGACACATGGGCAAAGCCGCATGTGCTCACTGGCCATCGGGGTCAAGCTTTGAGGCATGGCAACTGCTTGCGAGGGCAATGACCTCCTGGGTCAAGCCACGTTGTTTTTGGTATTAGCCACAAGAAAACCACTGAATATAAGAAGAATTCTCAGTCTTTGTTGTCGTCTCCTAAAGTTATGAAGTTCAAAAAAATTAGTATGTGCTAATTTCAAATGTTATTAATTCTACACTTAATATATATAAATATATATTACCTCATTACCAAATTAATAGGCAGCTGCAGATAAAGTTAAAAAAATGTAGGTACATGTCTGATTGGTCTAAAACTTATAGACAACATAAACCGCAAACATAAAACCAGAAACATGCAAAGAACAGCAAAGGAAATAAGGAGTCCTGAAACAGATCTTATGAGCTATAAGAAGTCTTGACCTCAGCATCATCTGGTCACTGAGGGATTAAGTGAAGACAAAGAAGCAAATGAGACAGCTGAAATCCCTCTTATTTGTGTGACAAAGTCTCTCATGCTAGGAAAAACCTGTCAGCCTTGAAATGCAGCTAAAAACTGAGTGTAACTTAAAAAAGAGCTAAAGCTTATTTAGACCATATATTCATTAATCTTTACTCAATTCACTACATTTACATTTATGGCAAGAATAGACGTCCCCAATACATCAAGAAAACTAAGATGGCATGTTCAGGAAAAGTCTAGAACAAAGGGTGCACATAGCAGGGAAATCAGATCATAAAGTATGCAGAAGCATCACGAGGGTAAATCTCTAATGCCTCCTTCTCTGGCAGGTTGGAAGCTCTGAATAACACTCCAAGGAAGAAAACCACCCCAACTTCCTGATAGGGTGAGCAGGTTCTGAGATTATGCAAAACAGTCATGATGCCAACACACTAAACATAATCAATCTATAAACTGCAAGACCTGATTATATTTAAGGTTATGTATTGAAAGACTGTGCTGCTGAGTCAGCAGGTGTTTTCACAGACATCTTCATTGTCCTTCTTTAGCAGAAAGTTGCACTGGAGGATTCTGTTTATCGACTTCTCATCAGCCTTTAACATGATAATCTCAGAGCACCTTATAGTAAAACTTTCTCTGCTTGGACTGAAAACTATTCTCTATAACTGGTCTTTGGACTTCATGTCAGAAGGAAAACCACAGTTTGTATTGGCAGTAAGATCTTGTGCTCCATCATACTGAGTACAGGGGTCCCTCAAGGATGTGTACTCAGTCCTTATAGTGTAGTACAAATCCCTCAGTGAAGGGACTCATCAGTAATGAATATAAAACATCTTACAGAGCAGAGTTGGAGCAGATTGTGAGTCTTAATGTCAAGAAAACTAAAGAGCTGATAGTGAACTTCAGAAAAAAGGCTGATCATTCCCTCCTGTACATCAGTGGCTCCAGTGTAGAGAGGGTCAGCAGCACAAAGGTTTGAGGACTACATCACTGAGGATCTCTTCTGGACTCTCAGCACTACACACCTGGACAAGACAGCTCAGTACAGGAAGCACTTCCTCCAGAGACTGAAGCATCTGAGAGCTGTGGCTACAATGTAGCTTACTGCCATCAGTGTGTGAATGTGTGGATGACTGATTGTAGTGTGAAGCGCTTTGAGTCCTTGGACTTGATAAGGCGCTATACAAGTGCAGGTCATTTACTATTTAGAGCATCTGACAAAGCTGTATCACATTTTGGTACAGGAAAGTGCAGTGTTACTGACAGGAAGACGTGATGAGGCTGAGAGAATTATCAGACTCCCTCCCTTTCTTAAAAACCATTTCAATATTGTATTGCAAGATATTTCCCACGTCCTGCCAGCGAGCTATTTATCATTTTATCATCTCAAAGCCAATATCATTTTATCGAGGCTGATAAATTCTCAAAAACTACAATTTATATATATATATATATTACATCTAAAATGTCAAGTAAAAATAAATACTTCAAACTTAGCTTACGTTTGGCTCTGACAGATACACCTCGGTGACAGATCGTGGCACCTGTGGGAGAGGTTGGGCTTTTCCAGCTCGTCTCAAGCTGCCGTCCTGGACCGGGGCCGACTGCTGCCTTCCTTCCCACTCCCTCCCCTGCAGTGAAGAGAACTCATGGGAGTGCGCACGATACTCTGTGAGCGGCTGGCGGCAGGTGTGCTGGATGGCCCCCCAGGCAGGGCTGCAGTCACCTGGGTTGCTCCAGCGCTGGTGGTGGGTGGGCGTTGCTCCACCAGGTAAACTAACCATGTCTGGACACCGGCCCGGGGTTGTGTTCTCCTGAGCGGGAAGGGTGGAGCATTTGCCAAGGTAGATCCTCCTGTCTGACCTGGATGTGTAGGTCACATCTAAATAATGAGGTCCCAAAGGTGGGCTCATTGTGCCTGTTGGAGAACACACTGAAAGAAAAAACAGGAAGGAGGAAAGTAGATCAAAAGAAGTATTTGAGAGGAGAATGTATTTCTGCTGCATCAAAGCTTTTGCTTACTGCTGTGGTGTTTTTGTAGGTTATAATGCAACATTACCACATATCAGCATCAGGACTAAGGAATAAGAAGCCTTAAAAAAGCTCTGAAAAACAATTAAAAATAACTTTTTAGCAGATGTCCCATTTTCTACACCTGACTAAATTTAGGTAGACAAAAAAAAAAAAAAAAACATTATGATGGTGGTGGGGCCAGGAGTGATGACTTTCAAAACATACTGTTTTGGGGTTTTTTTTTCATTTCTAAAAGAAGACAAAAATAATCTTGAGTCCTTAAAGGCAAGTGAAGAAAAAGGAAACTTTGGGTAGATGTTCAATTTTCTTCTTTTTTGATCTGACTAATTAGCAGATGAAAAATGATTTTTTTTTAAGTGCCTCAAAATACTTTTGCTCATAACTTCATGACATATGAGCTGTTTTTTTTATATTTGTTTTAATTTTGGTCACTTCTTTTCTTGACTTTTTAGGCTGCTTGCGTTTTGGGCTCAAAAAATTGCTTCTTTTGGAAATGAAAAGTGGATTTTTTTTAGAAACCTTTTGCTTACACTCAGAAGAGTTATTTTCATCTGCTAATTATTTTGGTCAGACTTAGAAACTGGGACATTTACCAAACTTTTTTTTTTTGCCTGCCTTTCAGATCTTCTGTAAAGGTTAGAGGTAGAGACTGAATGACAGCTTTAGGGTTTGAAGCAGCATCCAAAAGAGAAAAAGGAGAAGTGTGGCAACAGTCAGTCGGATGAGTCAGTTTGTGTTGTGCTTCTTTGGGTGCCTTTATCTCTACACTGAACGTGTTACAACACAAGAAAAGCCATGAACTCAAGTAACAGGCCTGCAGCATACACACTGGATGCTGTGAAGAACAAGTTAGAACTAGAAAAGATGAGTGATAACATCCTTTACCCCTGCTGTTATGACTTTTCTTGGACGCTTCTTTTGTGCTCCGTCCACCTGGTTTCTTTCCGGTCTTTTGGTTTCTTTTGGCAGCAGGTTTAGACTCTGTCATCCCTCCATTGGTATGAACACTCTGAAAAGACAGACAAACATGCAACCTTGAAAAATATATATTTTTAAAAACGCACATTACTGTAGTACACAAATATGAGTCCATCACTTTCATTTGTTGCTGAAGAAAGCTACTGATCTTTACTCTGCTTTGCTAAAGTCTGAAACATGTCTAAGACTCTGCGATGGATTACTGACAGTTTTTGACATGTATTGATGTCCATAGGGTACAATGAAGTCACTCTCCAATGTTTTCTGTGCCACCTTGAAATAGAAATTGTCTGTTTTAGTATTGCTGTTGTGCTAACTTGAAATTTGCTATAAAATTTGTTTAAAAAAATAAAAAACTTCACAATCCTGTTAACTAAAACAGCTTTATCTTTGTTTCTGTTCTTTTACATTTTATCTATGATTAGATCAAAGCTTTGATTTCTGCAGAGTGTTCATTTGGTGGCGTTAGAACTGTGTTTAGCAAGTGTTAGCACGCTGACAATATCTGATAGGGGTCACTGCTAGATTTACTGATACACTGTACTGTATAGACTCTACTGTACTAGAATAAAATGTTAATATGCCTGACATTAGCATTTAACGAAAAGCTCTGCTGCTTCATTGAACAGCAACAGCTATCTCTACAGCTGCATAACCTCTCCGTGAGGCTCTGAAAAGTGTGGCTGATCCAATTCTGGCGGGCTCTGCCTTGTTTACTTCTCACTATGATGGGCATTAATCAGACTGGGCACCAAGTGGCTTATAAATCTTTTAAATCCTTACCACCACACCAGCACACACTCTCTCTCTGCCATGTGTCATTACAGAGAAAAGAAAACGTCACTTTGGACCAGTGGTGTCCTATCCTGGTCCTGGAGGCCCATCATCCTGCATGTTTTAGATGTTTCTCTGCTCTTCAGCAGGTCTTCAAGTTCTGCAGAAGCCTGTTAATCACTCAGTCAGTCAAGTCAGGTGTCTCAAAGCAGAGAAACACCTTAAACATGCAGGATAGTGGCCCTCCAGGACCAGGATTGGACACCACTGCTTTAGACCATCTGTTTGTATTTGCATTAAAAGATTTGGCCGTGTGGTTGATGATAATGGGAACAGTAACACAAAAGATGCTGCTCAAAGATCAAGTTGACACACTTGTATTTACTGCCACGTTGGCAACAGAACTGTCTCTTCTCAGGTTATATTATTGTTAGGGTTAGAGCTAAGCCAACTAATCATAGTTACCTTTCTTCCTGTTTACATAAAGTTAAACTTAAAAACCACAACTTACAAACCTGAGCACCAAGTAATAGTTCAGGGCTTTTCCTGGCCATTACACTACAATTCAAAACCCTACAGTGCATTAAACTTGAATCGCTGCAACATGTTTCAAAAGCAGCATGTTTGGTGAAACTTTTTTCTCTTACCTGGTTTGCCAGCGCTTTCTCTTTTTTCTTCGTGCCAGAGTGGTGTGCCGCTTTCGCTCCCTTTTTTTCAGTGCTGTGCTTTGTCTTCCACATCTCTGCAAGGTCAAAATGCGTTTAGTTTTCTAGCTTAGTAACTGACCAGAAAGGCTGAAAACAAACAGAAGAAACATTTTCACACTTTTACAGCTTTTAGCATTTGGATGCTGGTCATGTTAGTTGCTGCAGGTTTACAGAAGTGTCCAGTCTTGCTAAATGTGAGCATGGACTCAGATCCACTGCTCAACAGTCTGTGGACAAATTTTCCACATTGTATGACATGCACCACATCACGACTTAGATTGCTGAAAGTCATGCAGATGTTCCCTTGATGGTGGAACAAGTCTCAAAATCCCAACATCAGCCTCTGATTTCTGATTTCTGATTTCTGATTTAGCTTCACCTTCACACATCTGTAATTCACCCAGGCTACAGGGGCTGGTGTACCCTCCGAACCATCACAGATTCTGACAGTGGTACCAGTCTGCACGTCCTTTCTCATCTTGAGAACGTAGAACTTAATGTCCTTTTTTTTTTTTTTCCCCCCCAATGCAAAGATTAAATAAATATAACAGCTAGCATTCCCCGAAGAAACCATTTCTGTTGTACATTTTCAGGTCACAGTTCTGCCTTTAAATGATGTACAGTAATGCTTTTCCAGATATTCCTGAATCAATGTGGTTTCACAAATCGAGGGGTCATGATAGAGTTTCATTCAGTGCTTTCTGACAGTTTAATGGTTACATGCATCCACGTGTCGCTTTCAGCAGAGGCTTTTACACACTAAGATTTCCCCACACTGCTTCAGTTGTAACACTGTGAATGTTGAAAGAGCTTTGCAACTTCCTATGTTTGACAGGGTGATGTTTACTGAAGTGGTTTGGATCAAACTGGTGAACTACATCTCCAGCAAACGACTGAGTCCTTTGATAGATGCTCCTTTATTTCCTAGGTTTGACACCCCCACCCTGACACCAAGTTTGACTCTTCCAGAGTAAAGAAACATGGACGATCCATGAACTGTTATGTCTTTCTTTGCTCGTTTTTGCCCATTTTTTCTGGGTTTATTTAAATCAGGGCTGCACATTTTTACGTTTCATTCTAGGAAACTTCCCAACTTTTTGGGGAAATTAGTTTGTCAAATTACAAGTTAAAACATAAAAAAAAATCTAATTAAACACGAGTTATTTTTTCTACATTGTTTTTAACACCTTACACACTGCAGCTCTGCATTCCCCAACATTTGTACCCCAATCAATCATCTTCAGACATGTTGCAGGCGGCACCAATGAACTCTGGGATATATGAAGCTTAACCTATATTTAGTCTTTACCTTCACCTTGATTGTTGGCGATGTGGGCTAAATCTTCTCGGCTCCTGGCGGGCTGCCACGCTGCAGTATTACAGGCGGGGTTATCTGTGGTGGAGGGAGGCAAACGCTCATGTGAAAAGTCAGGGTGAGCGGAGGCCACAGAGTCATATCAGAGTGCAGACAAGCAGGTTACACAGCTGCTAGTAGGCTTTAATATATCTGAAATACAATAATATTTATTAAACTGCTTTGAAACTGCTTCTGTTTCTCTGCTAAACTCACAGGACATTATAATAAGGTCAACTCTACCACCAATGAACAAAACTAATTTGGATAATAAGGGTTGAAAATAAAATAACTTCACCAAAAAATGATGTACTCACCCAGTGTTTCATTGTCTGACAGAGATTTGGATAAATGTGTTCTGAAAATAAAAAAGATGAGAATATTATAATGCAATGTTTGAATTCCTTTTTTCCTCTGGTCATCTTTGAAGCGACGTTATCAGTAGTTAGTACCGTAGAGTGTGGAGAAAAGGGTCAAAGTTTTAGTCCAGGCTGGGCTAGTGGCTAGCCCAACGAGGGCTGGTTTTCATTTTATCATTATTTAGGCTTATAAAACAACTCTTTCTCAAACATGACATACTGGTGTGAAATAAGTCCACATTTGCTAATAATAAACCTAGACACTTTTGCATGAAACCGTTTGCTTGGTTTATTGTAGTACTTTCACCCGAACAACGTCCGTGTTTCTGTGCCCTCGTTTGGCTATAGCTGTCAGCTTAGACTGGAAGAAGACTTCTGCCCTTTTCTCCACTCTCCGTGCTCCATGACTGATGTCACGGCTGATAAGGCACTAACACCTGATGACTATGTGGCAGAACATTACTTGAAAAAAATGACAAAAAATGACCAGACTATCCCTTTAAAAGTACAATTCTTGAATAGTGTCAAAAGCAGCCGACACAGATGAGATAACAAGAAGATCAGAATGCTAAGAGAGTGGACTGATGTTTCAAAATGTACTTAAGTGTTTTGGATTGTGTGAGTTCCTCCACAGTAAACCCAGACAGCAAAGGTAGTGAGTCCACCACACTTGGACCTTGAATCCGCTTAGTTCCACTGGCCCAAAGCCCCATAATCTACCTCCTGCTGGCCCTGCAATCTGCGGGGCCTTTTCTCCTCACAAAAAGAAAAAAAAATAATAATAAAAAAAATCTTCCAATCAAGCTGAAAAAAAATAAAACAAACATTAAGCTCTTTGCTCCAATTGTGCTGCCAATCCCTCACCTTCAAGTGGAGCGTTGTATCAGATGGAGGAGATGAAAAGGAGAGGAGGGTATTTGTTTGACTCCGGGGAGGATTAAAAGAATTAACCCCCTCCCCCCCCCCTTCTCGGCCCTCCCAGAGAAAATAAACAGGGAGCCTTTCAAGCCACATTATTTCTCAATGAGAAGACCCTTTCACTTGCGGGGCAGCTTTTTGCTCCCATTTGCACGTGCGTTCACAAAAAGAACAGGAGGAAGTCGAAGCTTTAAGTCCTGACGGGATTACAAATGGTTTTAATACAGTTTTAGTCTCTGTATAGAACGGACTGATGTTAGTAACATAAAACAGATTAACAGGCCATGTAGTGCGACGCTACCATGTCTGTCAATTCTGAAACCTTCTAAGCTCACCTTCTTTTCTTTTTATTGGAGATGTTCCCATGCACCTGTGGCATCTCCTAAAAGGAAATAAAACAACTTTGTGACTCTCAACTGGATTTAATAAATATATTATATTTTATTGGCTGTAGGGTGACGTAGGGTTCACTGTTAGGACATAGAGCACATTTAATTTGCATGACCAGCTTGATTTGTATACATTCGATAACAATCTGACCCCAGCAGCAGCTGTCAGTTAAAGCTGTTCATCATTTCATAATCAGCTTTATTTTGGAGGAACAAGCTGGTTGGTGGGACTTCGTGGAGCATCATCATGACTCGACCACTCGCTGTCAATTGTAGTTTCATAACAGACAGAGGCCCTCACCATGGATATGGACCGTCCAGAACCTCGCCCCTTTGCGTTGTCGTCCAGCAGGACGGCCGGGCTGCAGGAGCGGCTGCAGGAGCGGCTAGATGAGCGGCGTGGGACGGGTGGGGGTGGGCCGTCACTGGAGCTCTGCACCGCCTCGTACAGGCTGTCCAAAGAGCCCTCCTGAAGTCAGGTGGGCAGACAAAAAAATAAATAAATCAAATAAATCAAAACATAAACAGGTGTTTGAACAGGAAGGCTCAGCAGAAAGTTTCATTTACATACAAGTTTCATTAGTTATGTAGGACGAAGGCGTTGGAGCACAGACAAGCTTTTCTTTCATTTTTTAAAATTTTCCCTCTTTTATGTCAAAAACCTCCAAGAAGGAAACAGCATAAAGTCCACAAAATACATAGAAAATATATAATATTACAGTGTTACATTTACAAGCACAGTTAATAAGCTTATAAATCTGTTACATTACACCATTTTAAAGTAAAAGTACGCATAGTGTGTTAAATCACAGACGTGACTGATCACATTTTTTAAAGTACAAATTTTGTGGAATAATTACCATCTCACCTGCTGTAGATAGCTCTTTGAAAGACCTCAGTTTGGAGAAATGAGCCGACTGATGAGCAAACAGCTAGTCCAGACAAGGACCAAGATCAAACTATATTACTGATGTTTTAAAACAGCTCCAACCTCATAGTTTTCATAGTGGCATCAGTTTTGCCTTACATGGTTGTTTACTCAGCATGTTGTGGCTATTTGCAATCACCAGTTGCAGCAGCAGCTAGCTGTAGCACACATGGAGCAGCCTGGGGTCCTTCTGGCAAGAATATTTTTTTTTTCCCGGTTTATGAAACATTTTTCACATGAACAACTATGAAACTTTTTTTTTAAGAAACTCGGACCAGATTAACGAGCTAATGTTGGTCAGTCCAAGCGGGATCAGCTTCAAGTCCAGTCTCAAAAATTTCTAAAAAGTTTACGAGAACACTATTTTCAAAACTTTAACATCACCATCCATCTTAGATATCAGTAATGTTGACAGAAATATTCTTATATTTATGTCCCAGCTTGCATCAGAACTGCTACATCTAGCTGCTGTCACAGCTGGAAACAGCTGGATGTTGACTTGTTGTACCAGTGATGGCACATTGAGTGTGAGCACCATAAGACACACTCACACACAAACACACGCTTAAATAATCCATAAAAATGCAAAAACTGGCACATAAACCTACAGTCCAGCTTCCAGCCCAGAAATTGGAGCAATGAGGATTTGAAAGATTTGATGCAGCTCAGAGGCCTTTTCAGCCCGTCTATGATGACTGCAGCAGACGAATGAATTTCCTCAGAGCAGATTTCTGATGGATTAAAATTTGTTTGGCCTGTTCGGATTTCTTCTAGGAACAAAAATCCAACGTGTCTTGCCTGAGACCTGACATCTCATCAGTGAACGCAACCATTTTTAGTGTTAATAACAATCACTGTGATGACTTGTCGTAAAACATTATTGAAACACAGCAATAATTGCTAGTTGTTTGAATCTTTTTTTTTATTAAAGTTTTTTTGTTGTATGTGTTTGTATGGATATGGGTTTCTGTTTTACATTGATAGTAGAATTAGCAGAAATAAAATTTTAAAGTATGACATTTGAAAATCACTTGTTCCAACCCAGGGCTTGAACCAAACTAATCTTAGATGTGATTCTGAAACACAAAGAGTCAATCAGAGCATTTTTTTTAAGTCCAATGTAACATAAATAATATTAAAGGCCTAGTTTTCCTTTCATCCCAGAGTTTTAAACTAAAATCATCTTCTGATGAAAATGGATGGAGTTACAGCTGTTTTGATCAAACCATGTAAATGACAATACGCTTGATCCCATGCAATATTGTAAGATCTTTTGACATGTGATAGTGCTCAGAGAATCTGTTGTGAATGACTCTCAGCTACTACCACACTGGAGTTTAGCTCAGTACCTGCAAAACTGACTGAGTTATAGACATTTGTGTGTTTGCTAAGATCAGCTGGCTGTGGTGGCCATCTTGAATCACATTGACTCCAAAAGTTAATCAGCTGTAGAGGTACAACCAATGATTACTTTCTGAGAGTTTCATTAAAATCATTCCAGTGGTTCATGAGATATTTTGCTAACAGACAAACACAGCGGACTCCAATAGTTAATGGAAAAGTTGTAAAAACAGATCACACATGCTCATTTAGCCCTCAGAGTATGTGTTGGAGACCACTCTTAGCTACTAACCCAACAGAGTGCAGCTTGATATCTGTAAAACTGACTCAGTTGTAGCCATTTTTGTGTTTACTAAGGCTGTGGCAGCCATCTTGAAAAGGGCTGTCTCCAAAAAATAATCAGTTGTAGATGTTTATTTAGTCATTGAAATCTGAGACTACACAGACAATATTGCCCTCAGCCTTCAGTGGCGAGCTATAAAAGCAGCATCTCAGGGACTCATCTGTGTTCCTGTTTGTTCTCTACACAACCTTTGGTTTTGTTGATGAAATCTCTCTTTTGCTGTGTTTCTTCAAAAATAATTTTTATGCGTGCAAACAAAGACTTAACCCAAAGGCACGAGCTCAGGACTACGTGCCAATGTGTGACTGTTCCGTAACACAAAGGAAATGAGTTGA
>JAOXNZ010000091.1:21977709-21995973 GCA_028566095.1 Kryptolebias brasiliensis
TGACTGCTGGAGATAGGCACCGGCTCCCCGCGACCCGGAATGGAGAAGCGGTTAAAGAAAATGGATGGATGGATGGAATTCTGCATAAAAAAGGACAAACCAAAGTAAACCTCATGCTGACTGAGCTCTTCTTTCATCATGATCAATAAACATTTTGAACTAAACCTTAAAGTTTTGACAGTTTTAGTGTGGGACAACAAGTGAAATATAGGTAACTGTACATGAGTTTGTAGAGTAAATAATCTACTGGACCCTGTACTGTTATTTAACATTATTCACTTTATTCTGTCTTGCATGTTAATTTATTGCAATTTATGTTGTGCTGAATAGTCCAGACGGTTCTGTGGAAAGGTCAGAAACAGTTAATATCTTATCTGTTGCACATAGCGCTTTGAATGACCTCAGTTTGGAAAAACAGAGTTTAATCCTTACTGGACTGAAGAGCAAACGGCAGGTCTGAGTGGGTTCAAGATCAGGTGCAGTCTTAAAACAGCTCTGGTCTCAAATGTTTCTTTGTGTTTCATGAAGAAACTTTTTTTACATTGTTATTTACATGGATTTCTGTAGGTTAGTGCAAAGAACAGAATGCCGGTGGCTAGTAGATGCAAGACAGTAGCTAAAACCTAAACTAAAAGAAGCAAAATGGTAGCTAAAAGTACAAGAACTGTAACTAAAAGTGCCAACTGTACTGTAGCTAAAATGTAGGTAAAATAACTAAAATTAGCAAAAGACATGTAAAGCTAAAGTTAGCAAAAGAGTGGCTAGGGGTAGCAAAACAGTTACTAAAGTTAGCAAAACTGTAGCTAAAAGTAGCAAAATCATTGCTAAAACCTAAAAGTGGCAAAAGAGTAGCTAAAAGTAGCATTAAAAGATTAAAATAGAGCAAGTCTGCTGAAGCAGATTTCAAAGAAAACAATGTTTTTGAATGAACTGAAGAGATCTTAATTTTTTTAATGTATTTTTAATTGGGAATTTTATTTTAAATAGTTAATTATTTGGAAGAGAAGAAAAAAAGGTTACCAAATACAAAAGTCATAGATGTCTTTGATGTTTGATGTATGAAGGGCTAAAATAGTACCGTGTGTGAACAATAATCATTCCAAATCTGCCTGTCCTTCATTTCAAAGTGTCAAAGTGTCCTACAGTAGATTAAATCAGAAACATTGTGGTGGGTGTGAAACCTGTTTAACCTATAGCACACAAAATGCAGGAAGAGCAGTAAAAAATTCACAAGAGTCTGCAGAAAAATGTGAATAATAAGCATGAAACCAAAGCTAGTCTTTGAGTTTTTTTTTTTTTTTTTTTTGAAGCTTCAAAAGGCACAGATTGTACAGAGATGCAAAAAAACACTGTCTGCAGGAGGGTGCCATTTCAAGCTTCAAATAAATAACTCAAAGACCAGTTTTGGTTATTATTCACGTATTTCTGCAGACTCCCAAAGAAATTTCCAGTGGGCACACAGCAGGCCAAGGAATACAGTTTTGTAAGTTGTGAACACACACACACACACACACACAAAATGATTTTCTAAAAGTGGCTGCTCAAAACGTTGCCGTGTGTCACTTGGTTGTGATCTTAGAATTCAGTGAGACTGCAGGTCAAAATGTACTCATTTTCTCTCAACTTTGAGTCCAGTTTAAGTCCTCGACTAGTCTCCAGCAGTCACAGGCCAGTGAGATGCTACGATAATGTGTTGTTTTTCTGCAGGTGCAAGTGCTCCACCTCAGGATGAAGCCTGTGAACATCAGATAGGTAATTCAACACAGCTCGTTATTTTTTGTAATTACCATCTGAACTCAGTAATAGTGCTTTTATTTATTTTTTTCTACTCTTTGACCATTTGAGTTGTCACTGAATCTGCTTCTTTCTTCTGTAGGTGGAGATAATGATGTTTACGGTGCGTTCAAACATTCCTCCTTCCTCTTCATTTGATCTGCGCTTAGCGAATATCATTTCATTTGGTCTGAAAATAACCCTCTGCAGAAAGTTATCACCCAAACACAACCACAGTCACAGGTTATTCTTGAAACTCTTTTTTGCTAACGATAGAAAATGACGACCAGTACCCGGCAAACAGGGACCCGGCCAGAAACCACAGAGGCCCATCAAGGGATCTGCAGCACCAGAACCAGACTCAGCCCGTTCAAAGCAACATTGGGATTTATCCAAACCTGGAAGAATTCAAGTTTGAAAGGGCGGAAAGTCGCAGAACAAGACTAAGATTTCACATAGGTGCTTTGACATTTACAGTAGTTTCTCTTACTCATGAGTTCAGAATCACGGCAGGATGGACTAATTGTCATCTCACACCTTTTAGACCTCATCAGCAGGTTGCGGCAAGCCAGTTTCAACCGGCATTTCTATGGTAATGTACAAACCATTGATTGTACTTCTTTTGATTTGGTCTGGTGTCTTACTTGTCTGTTTTTATTTTACAGCCAACCAGCATGAGATAAACAAGCAACAAGCCATGGCGGCTCAAGCACAGAGGCAACAAGGTAGGTGACTGATTACACGGACTGTGTTTTTGGTTATCGAAATAATAAGAAAACAAAATTCAACCCCAGTTCCAAAAAAGTTGGGACGTTGTGTAAAATGTAAATAAAACCAGAATTAATGAACCGCAAATCTCACAAACCCATATTTGATTCACATCGGATCATAGGAAACGTATCAAATGTTTACACTAAGAAATTATTTAATTTTTTGATAATTTAGAATTTGATGGCAGCACCACATCCCAAAAAAAGTGGGGCAGGGAAACAAAAGGCCGGAAAAGAAAGTTGTATAAATAAGAAACATCTGGAAGAGCAGTTTGCAATTATTAAGAAGAACTGGGTATTAAAAAAAATAGCATTTTAGAGAAGCCGAATCTCTCAGAAGTAAAAATGGGCAGAGTAGTATAGTGGAATAATTTCAGAATAATGTTCCTGTGCACTGCATTGAAACAGGCCTGATTCTGTAATGGACATTGCTGCATGGGCTCAGGAACACTTCCACAAATCATCATGGGACCATCAGCCCACAGATTAAAATGCCTGCCTCTCTGATGGTATGGGGGTGCATTAGTGCCTATGGCGAGGGGAGCTTACACATCTGGAAAGACACCATCTGTGCAGAAAAGTTTACACAGGTTTTACGACAACATATGCTCCCATTCAGATGACTTTTTTTTCAGGGAATGCCTTGCATATTTCAGCAAGACAGTGCTAAACTAAACCATACCCGCATCTGTTACATTTGATATGTTTACTGTGTTCCAATGTGAATAAAATATTAGTTTATGAGATTTGCAAATCGTTGCATTCTGTTTTTATTAACATTTTACACAATGTCCCAGCTTTGTTGGAATTGGACTTGTTCACCGCTAAAAAAAAAAAGAAACTCTTCCAGCGTTCATTGATGTTTTGTGTTTTATCAGCAGAGAAAGCCAAGAGCAGTGAGGGCTGACTCCCTCTGTGGCTCATGTTTGCGTTAGAATGATACCATGTACTGATCCGCTCTCCCATTTTTCAGCTGCTTCCCTCTCAGACTGTGAATACCAAAACCCCATTTACAACAGGAGCACCGAACAGCTCAACCGTATGTAGACGACTGAGGAAAGAGTGCGAGCACCCCGTGGCAAAGATGTTTGTTTTGTTTTTTTTAAAGTTTGATCTCACTGTATTTTACTGCTCACAACATATTTGCCACTGCTTTTGAATAAAACTCAACAAAATTTCCTTGCACAAACCACAATGGGCCTCTTTCTTCATTCTTGTCTCCACGTTACAAAAGGAATCAGAGTCAGGGAGAGATGTGTGGGTTTTAAATAGATGAAAAGTTAATTAAGAACTAAGATTAAGGAGCTAACTAGAAGCACTCAGAGAGCGCAAACCTCCGCCAAGGCCATAGCGGCCATAAAGAAAATAGTGCAATCCAGATTATAATCTGGAGCACCATCAATATTTAATCAAATGTTGTTGGGGTTTTTTGTGACAACCCCAACATTTCCTGAAAACTTCATCCAAATCTGTTCTTTTTTAGTTTTTATGTAATTTTGCAAACAGACAGACAAACAAACAAACACGACCGAAAACATAACCTCCTTGGTAGAGGTAACAAAAGCGGTCCTCTTGTGTTTAAACAAAGGAGTCCCTTGTGACCTTGACCTTTGACCCCTTGGCCCTGAAATCAATAGGAATCTTCTTTGACCCATGAGGTGTCCAGCTGTGCAGTTTGACATTCCTTTGTTACACTGTTGCAGAGTTAGAGCACAGGATAATCTGTGACTTTGACCTTTGACCTTGACATTTGACTGGATCACCACCAAAATCCAATGACTTGTTGCTTGTAGCATGTTTGACGTTTCCTGAAAATTTCCTGAAAATCCATGTATAACTTGTCGAGTAATCTTGTACACAGACAGACAGAGAAACACGGACACGGCGAAGGTAATGAGCTCTAAAACGCCTTCTGCTGGTTGGAGGATGTCAGTGTGCATTTTGCACAATGTCAGAATTGAAACATATTGGCGATATGTAAGAGAGAGGTCAGTGCTAACAATATTTACCTATGTAATTCCACCTAAAACAGACAAATAAATGTTGTCATTTTATGGCAAGATAGAGCTGAAATCCTGCCATCCACACCCAAATTTTAAAAAATTAACAAAGCTATATCCATTTTTGTGATATGGATTCCTCCAAAGAATGCTAGGCCTTTAACTGAGATGACTTTTGTAAAGAGCTGCAGCTTCGCAATGAAACTGAAATGAATTGAATTCATTTGAAAAACAAACTATAGAGTTACAAAATACTCTTGAAGTGTTTTTAACGTCATTTGGTTTGTTATGCACACTCATTGTGCAGATGAAATTCAAAAATTTTTACGTATTTATATCATCATGAATTAAAGTTCATGAAAGAAAGTATCTGGAGTAAACATCCGTCTGATGTGACCGCAGGACTTTCTTTTTCTATTAACAACAAAACACAGAACAATGTAACAAGATACTAATACAAGCTCTCGTGAAGGATGACATAACCACATTTGACAAAATAGGGGGTTTACAAGATTAAAAAAAAAAAAAACACCACAAAGGAGCAAGGCTATATGAGATAAGTTTTTAGAGATCTGTTGTGAGGTGATTCTAGCAGTTTTCCAGTTTTTTAATCTACTTAATGAAGAATAGGACAATTTGTTCATGAAACAGGGGAAGGAGGGCTTATTATCCCTCCTCTTACTACAATGAATGTGGCCCTTTGCTGTAAGTATGACTACATTTTGTGGGGATTTGGGTTTGTATGTGTGTTTTGTATTTGTGGTTCTGGTTTCTTTTGGTTCTTTGGTTGTCTTGTTTTTGTTCTCTGTGCCTCTGTCCTCTTTGTGCTCTGTCTGTCAGTATTCACTCCTCCTCAATCCTTCACTTGCCTGCTTACCACGCCCATTTACACCTGCCACTAGTTCTGTTAATTACTTCACCTGTGCCCACTTCCATTGATTTCCCCCTGGCTATAAAACCCGGTCATTCCCTTCATTTACTCGTTGGTTCAGTGTCGTTGTTACTTGTCATGGTTACTCCCTGTGTTACGCTCGTTCCTGTGTGGTTTGTATTCCCTGATGCTTCAGTTTTTGTCTCCTAGTTTAGTGTTTGTATTTATGTTGAGTTTTGCTGCCACGTCAGTCTTTGTTTTTGTGTGTTCTTTATTTAAATAAATTAGTTTTCTTTTTTTACTATGAGTCTGCACTCTGGGTTTGCCTCCTTCTCCACTGTTCCCAACACATTTACGGCATCAGAAAAAGCAGAGCTTAAGTTATCCACATAAAATAAAATGGCATCAGCATAAACAAGAAGCAATGTTCAGTTTGAGATTAATCCAGTTCCTGACGTCTGTCCAAAAACTTTGTATTGACATGAAAAAAACAGAAGCTCTAGAGATTCATCTTCTGATTTACAAAAGGCACACAAATCAACATCAAATTCAAATCTTCTTTCAAGAGACATGGCTACAGGGTATATCTTATTTATTATTTTAAAATGATTCTCCTTCACTTTGGGAGAAATAGGCCATTTGACAAATTTTGAATGAGCAGAAATCCTTATGGCTTTATGCTTCATATAGGGAGGTTTCTTGCAGGAATCTTTGTTAGAATCATAGTAAATCCTTTGTCGCATAGATTCATTGATAATCTTATATTTTTAATTAATTGAATCAATGTTAAGGGGATTGCGTTGTACACCATCTTAAAATCTTTATGACAACAGCTAAGGTTATATTTTACAAGAAAAGACTCTTTTCTTAACTCTCCACAGACTGTTGGTTTTGAAGCATCTACTAAATTGTGTACAAATTTTATGCAGTATTTTATTGATAAAGTTGCCTGCATAAGGGCTCCTATCTTATGCCCAGACTCTGACCCCTCTGTGTGTGTCCCTTGCTCTGCTGCTTTTAATCAGTTAGAGCCAGTGACCATGTCATTCTTAGAGGACATGGTTGCCCAGATTAAGGCCTCTGGTTCCCCATGTGATGCTCTTCCACCACACTTTGTTAAAGAGGTTTTCCCGTGTTTTGGGCATTTGGTTCTCGGCCTTTTTAACAGCAGTCTGGTATCTGGAGTAGTCCCTCCTAATTTTAAACATGCTGTGGTGCAGCCCCTGATAAAGAAACTTGTTTGTGGACGTGTGATAGTTTAACTAGAATCTAAGCCACTTCAGAGTCACACTGCAAAGAATTCAATTCCTCCCAGCTGCTTAAAAATGGATCCAGGGATATGAAACCACATTGAATTTTGTTGTAGAATAAAGGTTTTTAGCCATTTGGTCCTAAAAGCACCAACCATGGCTTCAAAGTCCAGTGCATTAATACCACCTTTCTCATATTTTTTTAAACAAGTTGGGACCTTTTAACATAGTGAGTCTTGTTTTTTCACAAAAACTGAAAAATAATAGAATTGGCTTTCCTTATGTTTTGTGGTGATATATACATAGAAAGACATGGATAAACAACCTTGGAAATGCCGTCTGCTTTAGTCAGCAAGTTCCTTCCAAAAATAGTCAGATCTCTTGTCAGCCAACGACTAAGACTTTTTTTTCATATCTACTAAGAGGTCTGAAATGTTAACATCTTCCCTTCTAATTTCTTTCTTAGATACTAATACACCCAAATATTTAACTTCATTTTTGACCCTGATTGCCTGAATGTTTTTAAGAATACAACTATGAATGGGAAGAATCTCACATTTTTTTATGAAAAGTCCTAGACCTTAGAGAATAACAAAATTGTATTAAGGGCTCTTTCAAGCGTGAAATCATTTCTCAAAAACAATGCTGCATCGCCAGCAAATTGGCTAATCTTGAATTCTCTGTCAAAAATGTTAATTCCCTGCAACTCGGGGCTACTATTAATTTGAAGGGCTAATAATGGAGTAGTCAAGATAAACAATTTTGGGGAAACAGGACAACCCTGACAAATGCCTCGCTGGATCTTACATCTAGAAGTAAGTCCTGGATTTAAGGAGACTGAGCTACAGATATCATTATAAAACATCCTAATTAATCCACAAAATGAATCCCCAAAACCCAAAAACTTTAAAACATCTATCAAAAAGGCATGTTCAACTGTGTCGAACGCCTTGTAAAAATCAAGGAACAAGATCAGACTATCATTGTCAAGGGAGTCACAATAATCTAACATCTCAAATACTAATCTAATCTGATTGTGTATGTTTCTCCCTTTAACAAAGGCTGATTGACTTTCATCAATTATAATTTTCAGTCCTCTATTCAGCCGTTCAGCAGAAACATGAGCTAAAATTTTATAATTTTATAATCAGTGTCTCAGGGTCTCCAGTTATCCAAAATTTGCATATCTTTATTAGGTTTTGGAATTAAAGTGATTATACCTTGTTTCCTTGTATTAGAGAGATTACCTATCAAGATACAGTCTAAGGAAGCTTTGTAAAGCATCTCTCTAATCTCTTTCCAAAAGAATCTATAAAATTCAGTTGTTCATCCAAGCCAGGCGACTTTCCAGGGGACATCTTCAAAACAGCCTTATCTAACTCCTCAAGTTCAATTTGTTTCTCCATAAATTGTTTAAAATTTAGATCAATGACTTTATTGAATTCTCTTTGAATTTGTCTCAGAATAATTACAGTAAAAGTTATGTAATTCTCTATTAATCTGTGTTTCATCTTCAGAAAAAGATCCATTTATATTCAATTTAATAATCTTCTTTTTTAGCTGCCTGTGTTTTTCAATGTTAAAAAAAAAAGATGTATTTTTCTCCCCTTGTTCAAGCCAGCGAGCCCGAGAACGTACAAAAGCACCTTTAGCTTTTTCTAAATATAACTGATCTAGTTCACTCTGTAATTTATTTAACTCAACAAGTTCTTCAGGTGACAAATCCATCTTTTTACAAAGACTATTAATATTTGTAATGATATTAATTTGTTTTTGTTTTTATTTAGACAGTTTTTTACTTGTATGAATAGCCAGTTCTCTTATCTTAAATTTAAACCATTCCCATTTACTCACAGGTGACATTTCCAAGGCACGTATTTCTACTACCAGTTGTCTGACATCATTACCGAAACCAGAATTCTGCAGAAGAGTATTATTGAATTTCCAAATACGAGTAAGACCAGGATCGGACCTTGAAAACAGAAGAGATTTAGAAATAACACAATGATCGGTTAATGGTGAAGCAGAGAAATCACACTTACTAATAAGAAGAAGAAATGAGCCAATAATCTATTCTAGAACTTGGACCATTTCCAGAGGCATTAAACCAGGAAAACTGGGAAGTCCCAGGATTTTTAACTCTCCAGTAGTCAATCAAATTTGCACTATTCATCAATTGAACAATCAGGTCATTGTATTTATGACAATGGACCCTAGGTGGATTTCTGTCTAACCATAAATCGAGCACCAAATTAAAATCACCCCCAACTATAATTCTATCTGTTGAATAAGAATGCATACTATCTGTAACCGTAGACACACACTAACATAAAGTTTTCATCATTCATTTCTTTTATCACGATCAGCCAATGCCCATTTGTATCACTAGTATGATTTATAACTTTACCTGGAAATCTGTTAAACTGAGTCATAACACCAGCTGAGTGTGATGCTCCATGACTGACAAAAATTGAATCACCCCACTGTAACTTCCAAAAATTCACATCATCTTTACCAGAATGGGTTTCTTGTAGGAAAACACAATTAGCTTTTTGCTCCTTACACTAAAGAAAAACAGCTTTTTGTTTCACATTGTATTTTTAGCCCCCTAGCATTTAAAGAAATAAAAAATAATATACCTGAAGAGTTTTTAAGTACAACACTGAATCATAAGATGTGCAGGAATGAGAATTCTTGTCCGAACTACAATCAGAATAAGGTGTATTTTACCTTTAAGACTTATCAGGTGAATCAAAACAACACTCGTTCAGAATGAAGAGCTCTGTCAGTGTTTATGAAGGGTCGACTCTCTGATTACTGATCAGAGCATATCCTTCCTTCAGGAAAGCTCTCTGTCTGGCATCCCCTACCAGCGGCCACAACTTCTTGAAAAATTACCCTGTCTTCTTCGGAGAAATCTTCCTTAAACTGGATACGCATCTCCTGACAGACCCTGACAGCCCTGGATCTCTTCCAAACGTCGTCTCGAACCGTTCTTGCCACGGACTGGATTATTACTGACACCGGAGTGTTGTCACTCTTCTTTCCCAAGCGATGCAGTGTCGACCGTCCCGTGAAGCCGCTCCACTGAAATGGGCACAACTCTTGTCAAAATGCCAATAACAACCTCTCTAGTATCTTCCCCATCTTTTCCAGCCCGGCCATTTAACCTCAGATTCCACCTCCTTTTGGATCGTGCTTGTTCAGATACAGATTCTTTAAGCTGTTTGTTTTCCTCTTGAAGCTCACTGACTTTTTTTTTTTGCAGCCCCTCAATGTTTTTCTTGTTCACATTAATAGCAACAGTATTCTCCTCAATCTTTCTCTCAAACTTCAGCAGAACTTCAGTTTGTGTATCCCTCTTTAACGTCAGTGAACTCACCTGATACACTCACCATGAGGGTTTCCGTTGCCTTTCTTATGCTTTTTAGAGTGGGGAGGTTTAATTGGAGTGTGTGCCTGCTTGATTTTCTTCCACCTTAGACATCTGCTCGTCAATTTCAGTGTGGAATAAAATCCCATAAAGATTCTGGCATCTCCAAACATTTTGTAATTTTGAACATAAATAAAGTTGAAAAAAAATAATAAATTCCTGACAACAGCGCCACCTGCATAAGGCTTCTCTCTGAGGATCTTTTTCCTGAGACCTGAGTCTGATGTCATTTTTTCTGGTACCTGACGATGTCCTAAAATGTACACGGTCCCCCTCCCCCACCCCTGAAGCCAATTAAAGCAAACGAGAACCACCTGCTCTGCCTGTCTGTCAAACAGAATCAGCAACTTAAAAAAAAAAAAAAAAAAACAACCCAATGGAGACCAACACAGACTTTCTTTTGGTCGCATTCCTTTGTCTGTCACTGCTTCTTCTAAAGTGTGAACCAACCCATCCTGCAGGTAACAACGACACGCTGATTTGCCACGATGACTTTATGTCTGTTTACATCCCAAAAGAACAGTTTTACAACCTTCCGTCCACCATCTACGTCCGAGGTAAGTCAGGACGGCGTGAAGACAAACGACGCAGAGCTTCGAAGCGTGCGTGGCTCTCTGTTCACTCCGCTGTGTCGCCCAGATGACGGCAGCGGATATCACCAAGTTACTGCCATCGCGAAACGGTGCCGCTACTTCCTGCAGGAAACGCACTCCTTCGTTGTCCTGACGGTCGCCTTTGCTGGGTGTTTTGTGAGAAGACAAGTGAGCTCCCAATTCCCTTCCTTTTTAAATGTTGTTTAGTCGTCGCACAGATTTTTGCTTTGACGTTTTGCTGAAACTGCATTCAGCAGAGGTTCGCCGTGAGCCTCACGGTAGTCGTCGTGGCCCCCGTGGACGAGGGCCCGCCGAGAGTCGTCCAGTCCCTGCGTCTGAACTGCGAAAAGAGAATAAAAGGTGAGAACTGTGAACTGCGTGCCTCAATATATGTCTTCAGAAATTCATTTTATACTTATCGCCCACAGCGGAAAGGCAGGCTGTAATGTTTTTGTGTCTGTTAGCAAAACATCTCATGAATCACAGGGTGAGTTTTAATGAAATTTGCAGAATCTAATCATTGGATGTCCAGCTACAACTGATTAACATTTGGAGCCAACTCAATTTGAGATGGCTGCCACAGCCAACTGATCTTAGAAAACACACAAAAAAGCTATAACTCAGTCAGGTTTACAGATGTTGAGCTAAAAATTGGTGTGGTAGCAGCTGAGAGACATTCACAACAAATACTCTGAGCATGAATTTGTGCATAATGCTATTTGACCAAAATGACTAGAACGCTGTCATTTCGCTGCTTTTTGCAGAGCCAAGCGCGTTTATTTTTCCAGCAGAGTTGAAGCAGTTTTTCTGCAACAAGAATGGGTTCAACATCACCATCCCCAGGGACGCCACAGTCCCTCCTCTGAACCTGGATGCAGTCTGGGTCGCGTCTGACCAAAACCGCCGCTGCTTCCCCCAAAAAAGATCCGAAGACGCTATCGCTTTCAGCTTCCCATTCACGGAGTGTGGCACTCAGTTCATGGTAAATGTAGACGAATGACCAACCAACCAGCTGTCAGACAACTCAGTGGTATTCTGGTGGTTTGAATGAAGTGGGTTCAGATTTCAGATGGGAACATCACCTACTGGATCAACATCAACGGTCAACCACATTCCCCGAAAGGCGTCATTTTTCGTCAAACTCCATTCCAGTAAGATGAACTAAACGAGTCAGTCGGGTTACAGTTTGAACGTGGATACAATTATCTCAAGGTTGTTTCTTGTTTCTTCAGGCTGACCGTGCAGTGCAGCTTTGCACTAAATCAAATAACTCGTCTGGGCGTCACTGTTCAACAAAACAAATCTGATTACCTGTCAGTACTGAAGAACAAAGGGACACTGAGGACTGAAATGAGGTTTGCCAAAGGTCGAGACTTCTTTTATCGATCACTGTCGACAGGGGGAAAGTGGCAATAACGTATTTGTCTGTGTTGCTGCTGGCAAAATATGTCATGAACCACTGGACAGATTTTAATGAAACACTCAAAGTAATCATTGGGTGTAAGGCTACAAATGATTTACTTTGAGTCAACCAATTCAAGATGGTTGCTGCAGCCAACTGACTTTGGCAAACACAAAAAATTGCTCTAACTCAGTCACTTTTAAAGATATCGAGATAAAATTTGACATGTTGGTAGCTGAGCACCATCCCCAGCCCATACTCTGAGCACCACGCATTGTGCATCATCTTTGCTTAAAACTTTGCCATTAAACTTTAATATATTAAACTCTCAAAGTAATCGCTGAATATCCATCTTCAGCCCATTACCATGTGGGGTCGACACAGTTCAAGATGGCCACCATAGCTAATCAACGTTAGCCAACACGAATATGACGCTAACTCAGTCAATTTTACAGATATTGAGCTAAAATTTGGTGTGGTAGTAGCTGAGAGCCATCCTCCTCAACACATTTCTGAGCGTTAACCCATCTCATAAGGTCTTACAGTGTTGCATGAGATTGCACACAAGGTCATTAAGAAAGTTGGGCCAGAAAAATTATAATTCCATGTCTTCTCAGCATAACATGATTTTAGTTTAAAACTCTGGCATGAAAGGTGGTGGGTGATGTGCATTCCTTCAAGGAATGTCAGACCTTTAACTGTACTTGCACGTCTCTGTTCGTCTATGTTAAACAGAACATTAAATACATTGACAACTTACATTTTTGTGTAAACTAAATTAACATGTTGCTTTTCACCCCAACAGATTCCTCCTACAGGTCATTTTATTCCTCCAGCAGCCGTCCAGCAGGTGTGGAGCTTGGCCAGCCGGTGTATGTGGAGGTGTTTGTTGTCAAACACCAGAACAAAGACTTGGCGTTGCTGCTCGAGGACTGCTGGGCCACACCGACTGAAGACTCGCATGACCCGCAGAGGTGGAACCTAATTGTTAAAGGGTGAAACACTTGGAACAAACAGTATTTGTTGTTATTGGGAAATACTTTGACATAAGACTAAAAAAAAAAAAATTAACCTAAGAGTTGTTGTTCATCCAATCGAGGTGTCCCTCCACTGGTGACCGCCAGAGAACTGTTGTGCTGCCGGTCTCCAGTAAGGAAATATCAAACCCCTCCCATCACAAGTGGTTTGTTGTGAAGCTCTTCTCTTTTGTGAAGTCGCCAACATCTGAAAACCAGGCAAGTAAAACAAACGGGCCAAAATGGATGGGTCTAGTAGCATCCTCAGTGTGTTTTTCTGCAGTTTTTCCACACTTCACCTGCTCTCCTCCAGGTGTATTTCCACTGTAACGTAGAGATCTGTAAGGGACCAGGCTGCTTCCAACACTGCAGCGATGGTGAGTAAAGGTTCAGCAGGTTTTCACTTTTAAATGTATTCTCATCGGATGAGTCTTTAGGTGAAGGGTTATCTGCCACTGAAAAGCGAAACACAGGTGATGACATTTTTGGACAGGTGGAGGTATGCACTTGAAAGATGAGGGATGAAAGTCTGCCGAAGCAAGACGGAGTACGTCTGTGTGAATGAGAGGGAGGCAGGTGGAACAGTGAGGCTAAAAGGAGCAGAGGTCACAAAGGTGCAGGACTTCAAGTACTTAGGGTCACTGTCCAGGAAAGGTCAAAGGGAAGGTTTACAAGACAGTGATGAGAGCAGCTATGTTGTTTGGTTTGGAGACAGTGGGACTGACAAAAAAACAGGAGACAGAACTAGAAGTGGCAGAGCTGAAGATGTTGAGGTTCTCCTTGGGAGGGACAAGGATGGATAGGATTAGGAATGAGGTCATCAGAGGGACAGCACAGGTTGAACAACTGGGAGATAAAGTTAGAGAGACCAGACTGAGATGGTTTGGACATGTCCAGAGGAGGGACAGTGGGTATATTGGTAGAATGATGTTAGAGATGCAGCTGCCAGGATAAAGACAAAGAGGAGACATTTGGATGCAGCTTGAGAGGACATGGACATAGTTGGAGTGAGGACAGAGTTAGATGGAGGAGGACGACTGGCTGTGGCGACCCCTGAAAAGGGAACAGCCGGAAGAAGTAGTGAGTGAATTTGTAGTGTTTGCAACACATCTCTTAAACCACTAGACCTATTTTAATGCTCAGAAATTATTCATTAGATGTATTTCTAAAATGGATTAACTTTTTGAAGTTGACCTCATTCAAGATGGCTATCACAGTCAGCTGTCCTTTGAAACCCCCAAAACGTGTCTAAGTCCATCAATTTTACAGATATTGAGGTAAAATTTGATGTTGTAGAAGCTAAAAACATCCATAACCCATACTTCCAGTGCTAATGGATTATGCGAGATGTGACATTGTGACTGCATTATTTTCAAGATAAGATGATCTTAGTATAAAATTCTTGCATGAAAGGTGGTGGGTGATATGCATTCATTCAAGTAATGGTAAATCTTTAACTATTTTGGTTTGTTTGTTTTTTTGCCAATTCCGTGGTCTCATTATGTATTGAATCTTGTACAGACTTCAGGCTTAGCCTCAGGGCAAATAATGTTGAGCTACACAAACAAAACTATTGCCATTAATCTCTGTTTACCTTTCAGAGAAGCATAAACTAAGAATCTCATCTGGAACAGGGCAAAGGATTTCATCCAGCACTTTATCAAGTGGACCTCTTCTGTATCAGCTGTGAATATTTAGTCAGCTAGTTCCAGTCATTTTGTGATGATGGGAATAGCTCAGCAAAAGACTGTGGCTGTTTAAAACTTGGATTTAATATGATTAATATATCAACAGCGATAGCCTTAATGTATGTGTATGCTTTTTTCTTTTTTTTTTCCTGTCTGTCTTTTTGGAAGTTTGCTGTCCAAGAGGCAGGCTCATCAGTGTGTAAATAAACAAATTTAAAAACAAAACAAAAAGTGTTATTTGAACTTGATTGGTAAAACTACATTTGAAAGATAGATCTGACAGTTAATGGCTTTGAAGATCGATCATTTTTGGGAGATTTTACCCTGGTTCTAAAAAACAATTTCTCGTTTTAATTTGGTGCATCGGTTCTCTTCCCCCCCTCTCCCATCAGAGCTTTTATTTTGGCAGGGCTTTTATGTCACGTGAACACAAGCGGACCAATAGTAGCGGAGAATGGGTCAGCGTGCGGAAGTCGCTGAGGCGCTGTCGTCTTTTAAACGATTAGAGTACATTTTGCAAAGTTTAGCAGCTTCTGTGACTGTCACTGAAAGGTAACCTGTATTTTGTGCGGTTTTGGTCATCCAATCTTGTGGCGTTATCAGCTTCTCGCTCTGTTGTTTTTTTGTAAAGTTGTCGGTTATGTCTAAGAAAACAAGCTGGAAGCCAAACGACAGCGAGTCGAAACACCTCCCGATCTATCGGCACAAAACCAGACTAGTTCAGGCTGTTAAAGACAGCACTTTCCTCCTGGTCACCGGGGAAACAGGAAGCGGGAAAACCACACAACTACCACAGTACCTACATGAAGCAGGTAGGCTGCCGCTTTCCTCTGTTAGGCCGAAAATGAAGAAAAGTATGCTGTTTGAAGTAAACACCTGATTCAATATGTGTCTGTCTAAGAAACAACACGGTCCCTATGTTTATGTGACTCGTTATTGTTTATTTGTCTTGACAGGCTTTTGTAAAAACGGTAAAGTGGGCATCACCCAGCCCCGCCGGGTGGCAGCCATCACGGTGGCCCAGAGGGTGGCTCAGGAGATGAAGTGCACCCTGGGAAGAGAGGTGGGGTACCAAGTACGCTTTGATGACTGCACATCACAGGTGAGGAGCGAATCACCCTTTCAGAATATAATAATAATAATAATAATAATAAAAAAACTAATGTAGGTTGGTGCTGACTTACGGATTGTCTGAGCCAGGACACAGTGGTGAAGTACATGACAGACGGCTGTTTGCTCCGGGAGGTCCTGGCAGACCCTGCGCTTCCTCAGTACGGCGTTGTAATACTGGATGAAGTCCACGAGCGCAGCCTCAATACAGTAAGTTGAGTGTTACTGTGTCGTATTGTCGCAGCAACTGGCTGGAGTAAGACTCTGTTCTTTCAGCTGCCCCCTTTAGGACAGTGGTGTCCAATCCTGGTCCTGGAGGGCCACCATCCTCCATGTTTTGGTTGTTTCTCTGCTCAGGATCTGCAGAAGCCTGTAAATCACTGTCATTCAAATCAGGTGTGTTAAAGCAGAGAAACGACCAAAACATGCAGGATGGTGGCCCTCCAGGACCAGGACTGGACACCACTGGTTTAGGGGGGTCACCACACAGCAGCTCACCCTATCCCAGCATCCTCCTCTGTTATGGCAACCCCTGCACGTCCCCCATCACTGCATCCAGGAAATGGAGTTTTCCTCTTTACCTCCTCCCTGGCAGCTCCAGATTCAACATCTGTTGTCCAATATATCCAGGAACCAGTTTTGAAAAACAGAAAATGAGTGGTTATTGGAATTTATTTTTAAAGTGTATGTTATCAAACATTAAAAAAAGGTTATCCTGAACTATTAGTGATGGGACTTGCAGCTTTTTTCTGGGATCTGGCTCATTTGGCTCAGCTCACCAACATGAGCCGTCTCTTTCAGCTCCTGATTGGCTCCTTAAAGAGCTGCCGGACCCATCAAATCTATTAAATAGTTCAATTTTAAAGAATTTACTCCAGTAGATTTCCAGATATATTTATAGGCAGTTGTGAAATGGAAACATTCACACACATGGATTCTGTCTTGCTTCTTCCTACTGATGATCATTCCTCTTCTCATACCTCCACCTGGTCCCTACTCCCACTGCGGATCACGTTGTCATCTGCAAACATCATTGCCACGTTTGGTTTGTCAGCATGTTAAGCCAAAAGCCACTCTTTGTCCCTGCCCTCCAATGCACGTGTTAAATCACTTTTTGTTTTTTTTCTCTCATTACAGGACATTCTTCTTGGTTTGTTGAAGAACATCTTCTCCAACCCCTCCAAGGCCACTAAGGGGCGAGCTTTCCCTCTCAAAGTGGTGGTGATGTCTGCCACCATGGAAACTGACAAACTCTCAGCTTTTCTCAGCAGCTGTCCCGTCTTTGCCATCCCTGGGAGGGTGTTCCCTGTTACGTGCACGTTTGGCTCGGCTGTAGGACCGAAGGACGCGGAGAGCACTTTTTACGTCAAGGAGGTACTGTTTTATTCTTGCAGTTTCTACAGATTAGTGTCTTTGAACTCACGGCTTTGCTTTTATTACTCTTTTGGTCTAAAGATTACATACTTTTTGCGTTGCAGGTGGTTAAAGTGGCTCTGGATGTGCATACCAATGAAATGGCTGGAGATATTCTGGTATTTTTGACAGGCAAGTGTGTGATCGTTGCAATCATTAGTTATCAAGATAACAGTACGTGCAGAAATTTGAACTTTTTTTTTTTTTTTTTTTCTTGTTCTAACAGGCCAGTCAGAGATTGAGCGTGCCTGTGACTTGATGTTTGAAAAAGCTGAGTGCATCGACTATCGCTATGATGTGCAAGACCAAGCAGTGGAGGGGCTCCTTATTTTACCCCTTTATGGATCCATGCCCACTGGTGAAGGCCTACAACAACTCTGATTTTTTTAATTTATTTTTTTATTATTATTGATTCTCAAATCTTCATTTGTTTGGTCTCCTTTCAGATCAACAGAGACAGATCTTTCAGCCCCCACCTCTAGGGATAAGAAAGTGTGTCGTAGCCACAAACATAGCAGCAACGTCTTTGACCATCAATGGCATCAAGTGAGTGAGAAATAAGGTGCTGCTGGTTTACTATAAATTTCTGGCTGTTTTTCACATGTTGACACAATTCCCTGAGGCCTTTATGAAATATGTGAGACGTGCTTTGGTTTAAAAAAAAAAAGAACAGAATTACAATAACAAATCCCTCTCGTTTAGCCTGACTTAAGTGTTGCTTTCTGTGCTGCTGATTTTAGGGAGCGTAGTGAGCTACTGGACTCCCCTCCTCCCCTCTCTTAAGCACTAATGACCCTAAACCCTTCCAGCAATAGTTCAGACCTTTTGAAGCCGGGTCGCGGAGAAAGGTTTTGAGCAATTAATTAATATCTCATCTGGAGCATGCAACTCCATTATTTTTAAGGTCAAAATTGTTAAAATTTGTGAAACCGTTCTAATGTACAG
>JAOXNZ010000091.1:21997488-22008139 GCA_028566095.1 Kryptolebias brasiliensis
ACAAGCCATATAAGTGTGACTGCTGCCAGGCTGCCTTCCGCTACAAGGGCAACCTGGCGAGCCACAAAACCGTTCATTGTTTGAGTGTTCTGTGACTTTAAAAACCTAGGTATGTTATTAAGCACAGAAGACCTGAAATTTTATTTTAAATGCGATTTGTTCTCCTCTTGTAGGTACATCGTGGACAGCGGCTTTGTGAAGCAGCTCAGTCACAACTCGAGGGTGGGCATGGACGTGCTGGAGGTGGTGCCAATTTCAAAGTGAGTCTTGGAAACGGGCACACATTGAGAAACGCTTGGCAGCAGACAGAGACTGGATTCGTGTCAGTTTTTCTTCCTGTCCAATAGGAGCGAGGCCCAGCAGAGAGCGGGTCGAGCTGGAAGAACCTCTGCCGGGAAGTGCGTTCGGATTTATACCGAGGAATTCTGGGAGAAGTGCATGCCCGAGTACACAGTTCCCGAGATTCAGAGGACGAGTCTGACTGCAGTGGTTCTCACGCTCAAGTGTCTCGGTGTTCACGATGTGATCAGGTTGCTCCTCGTCTGTTATTTTTGTTTCTCGTTTATCCGAAGCGAATAAATATTTAGAAGTAGTTAATTTCATTGAAGGTTTCCTTATCTGGACCGCCCGGAGGAGAGGTTTATTCTGGAAGCACTGAAACAGCTCTACCAGTTCGATGCCATTGACAGGTGAGCGCTGGTTGTCCGAGCAGAGCAGCAGCAGATGAAGTAAGTGGACGTGATCTGAGCTCTTTATCTGTCTGACGTAGGAGGGGTAGAGTGACCAAGCTCGGGGAGCTGATGGTGGAGTTCCCTTTGCACCCGGGTCTCACCAGGGCTTTGCTCAGAGCTGCTTCACTCGGCTGCCAGGACCTGCTGCTTCCTGTGGCGGCCATGCTGTCCGTGGAGAACATCTTCATCAGGCCAGGTCAGCAGATGAAGCGTTTTGATGCCATCAAATCTCAAAACTTTGAGAACATAAAGTATTCTTATATATAATTGTTTGTGAAAGTGATTGCCTTCGTGTTGGTTTATCTGCACATTTTTGTCTTACTTTAGAAAATTATATTTGAAGAATGGTGAAAAATGTGTGAAATACAACTGCTTTTCATTCACAAGCATTGGTTGTTTCCTGCAGGTCACTCTGACAAACAGAAAGAAGCGGATCAGAAGCACAGAGCCCTGGCTGCAAAGACCGGCGGAATGAACGACTTCGCCACGCTGCTCAGCGTGTTTCAGTTGTGCAAATCCAGGTGAGGAAGGTAAAAAAATATATTTTTATGTGTAAATTCATGCCTTGTATTAAAGTCTTGTGCGCCCTGCAGTGACAGACCATCAGCTTGGTGTAAGGAGAACTGGATCCACTGGAGGGCGCTGAAGTCAGCCTTCAGTGTGGAGACTCAGCTGAGAGAAATCCTTGTTCGCCTCCAGCAGGTACAGCATGCTGCCTATTAACTCTGTAATATTACAGCTGTAATGCTCAGGCTCTGTTAAGTGTTTATTTTCTTTGCACGCTCTGTCTTCCAGAGGAAAGATTTCCCCGTTGAAACATTTGACGGAAATAAAAGCGAGCTCCTCAGACGATGCCTGTGCACAGGATATTTCACCAATGTTGCCAGAAGGTAGCAGTTGATGCTATTCGGATCCCTTTAGTGTTCTCAAATTTGCAATATTATTGAGAGGCTTTACTTTTCTTTTGTTTTCTTCATGCCCAGATCTGTTGGTAAGGTGTTTTGCACAATGGATGGCCATGGATCTATGGTTCACATTCATCCAGCATCATGTGTAAGCTCACAGGCTAAAAATACCAACATGTTTTCTTTAAAAAAAAAAAAAAAGAAAGGAACTCCCCTGAGCTCGTTGTTGTACGGTTTTCAGCTGTTTGACCAGGAGGCAGATCTGAACTGGATAGTCTTCCACGATGTGCTGGTCACCTCGCGGGTCTACGTCAGGACGGTGTGTCCGATAAGATACGAGTGGGTGAAGGATTTACTGCCTAAACTCCACGAAGTGGACGTGTACGAGCTGAGCAGCGTCGCAAGAGAAGAAGTTACTGATGAGGAGATGACGAAATGGGAGACCAGAGAAGCTGCCAAAAGACAACAAGGTGTTCAAACAAAATTATATTGTATTTAATTAGAAAATGTCTCCTCCTACTGCCTGGTAACATCCATATATGTAATAATCACAAAACAGGTTTTGCACCTAGATTATAATACCTTTTCATAGTAAATGGTAAAAAGTTTAGATGCATTGTGCTTTGTAATGAAATAAGGTTTGTTCAGTTACTCTACACAAACTATATGGAAGTATTTCTGTGGTATCTATGCGCTAATAAATCATAAATTAATGTTATTGCCTAAATACTTGTAGTTTACTTTAAAACCAAATATTTGTAATGCAATTTGCATTTACAGCAATAGCAGCAGGTTAAATTAAATTACCATTACAACCATTAAAACAGTATTTCCAGTTTTACTGAAAATCAAATGTCTACCATTCCTTGAAGGAATGCATATCACCCACCGCCTTTTGTGTCAGAGTTTGAGACTAAGGTTGTGTTATGTTGAAAAATTGAGTTGTAGCCATTTTGATCAAACTGACAATAACATTGTGCATTATCGTAAGATTTTTGGCCACTGCCACATCAGATTGTAGCTCAGTATCTTTCAAAATGAGTTGTAGCCATTTTTGTTCTGTTAGCTCAGTTGGTTGTGCCAGCTGTGGTGAATCAGGTTGACTTCAAAGATTATTCAGTTGTAGATCTACATCCAGGGATTATTTCCTGAAAGTTTCATTGAAGTCTGTCCAGTGGTTCATTAGATATTTTGTTTACAGACAGACACGGACAAAAACATCATCATTTACCTTTCCTTTTGGCGGTGGGTGATAAACAAAATGCATTCCTTTAAACCCGTCTTAAATATTGTCATTGACTAAACTGGAAACTGAAATGAAGATGTTTACTTTGACGAACAGTAAACCGTCTACATTTATTCAGATTAAGTGTCTTATTATGAATATATATCTTTTTTTTAATCTGCAAGAGTACTTTTTGTTTACATGTTTAAAACAGTAATCAGAGTGTGTTGTGTTTTTAAGGCTGACCTTAAAATCTCTCCTCAGATGTTTCTGCTGAAGACGTGAAGAAGAAGCTGGAGAGGCGAAACGATGAAACCACACTAAGCGACGCTCGAGCTCGCTACCTGCAGCGAAAGAAACAAAGACAACAAAACAAAGCATCCTGACAGAGCAGGCTGTGTGGACATGAATTGTACACAGAAATAACTTTTTTTTTGTACGTTTTAATAAAAATATCATTCATGACATGGCCTTTGTCCTGTTTATTTAGTGCCTCTCTGTTGCAGCAGTTTGTTTTCTGGGTCTTCAGCAGTGAGTTGACAGGAAGTAGATGCACAGACTGAAGGTTTGGTTTAGTGGATTCTTAGTTAGTTTTATTAATATATTACTTTACATCGTGCCCTTGCTTTGTACAATCGGTGCGGGATTACGGTCACAGTGTAGTACTTGGTGTACTTTCACACCGACCGTTCAGGTACAGTGGACCCTCTGGTGTGTGACGTCACTTCCTATTGTTGCTGTTGTAGTGACAGACAGACGGAGGGCTTCCATGCTAAGCAGCGACTAACCACATTAAAGCTTCGGAGAGGCGGCTCGTTGCATTTCCTGGAGCTCGAAATCGTCTCTGGACGTCTATCCAACAGTTTCCACCTCGACGGAGCTTCATTTTCTGGTCTGCTCGGCTCCGTAAAGCACTTAGCTGCAGAAACTCACCGAGCACGCCGCCGCCGCTTCTGTTGCGAGAGAAGAAAAACAAGCTCGGTGAGCGGTGTGCTAAAGCTGTGTGATCATTGACAGAGTTCAATACACACAAGCCTCGGGTGATAACTGGCCGGAGTGCTGTGCTGCGTGGCGCCGAGGTTCGCTAGGAAGCCACGGCTGGGACTATTTTTGGCCTCAGAAGTCGAGGTAAGAGCCCGCAGAGTAACGAGAACTAGCGCAGGTGGCTAACGGAGATGCTAACTAGCTGTTAGCTTAAAATAGGTTTTGGCTCGCTGCCTTGTTTGATCTTAATGCTCTCGTGGTCGGTGTCCTCGATGCTGCCCCGCGCGCCACTTGCCTTAGTTGCTTATCAGTTTGGGCATTGTTTAAAGTGTCCTAGCCATTTTTATTCCTCCCATGCGAGGATTAAAAACGCCCTGGACTTTGAAGGTATTGTTTGTTGACTCTGTTAGCTTGCTGCCACACTGCTACGGTGTGGCTGTGTTTACTGACATACAGCGAGATGCCTGTAAAAGTGCACGACCTGTCCCTTAAAATTCAGTCATCCTTTAAATGAACTAAATCTGAAAGGTGTGTTCGTCATTAAGAAGCGCACTTTGATCCGTGTCTTTAATATTCAGTGCAAACCTATTTGTAGATCATGTCAAGTTTAGAAACAACTGAATTGAACCCAAGTACTTTACAGGTTAGCTAAACTATGTTTGAAAAAAAAAAAAAAAAGCTAATGCAATAAGATTTAAAAGGAAGATTGAATATTACAAAATAGCATATAAACTCTATAGGTCTCATTCTCTACTTGAGTTAAAAGTCTATGAAAAAGGATGAGTCTTAAGCAGAGATTTGAAGGTCTCAACAGGCTGTGTGTGTGTGTGTGTGTGTGTGTGTACTGAGGGGTAAACTAATAAAGATTTAGGGCAGCATCTGCAAAAGCCCAATCTTGTCTGTGTTTCAATCAGGATCTTGGAACATCTAAGAAAAACTGGCTGGCGTCTGCGTCACGTTAAAAACATGAGGTCAGGCCATTTCAGCTCAAAAACTATAGATATATTTTTGTGGTTCCAGGTAAAAGATGAACGGCTGCACTGACCCAGATCACACAGAGCATTGCAATAGTCTAATCATAAAAGAAAGAGTGGTTTTTAACAGGGAAATATGGCTTCACCTTAGCAATAACTTTGAGTTGGTGGAGAAATAAATGGGCTTACCGCATTAACCCATCTGCCCAGTTTAAAGGAGCTCACAACACTAGAACTCGATCTTTTGACTGTAAAGAATCTCAACTAAAATGTTGAGAGGATTACATTTTCTGAAGCAGACGACGCCTGACTTAATTTCACTGATATTGAAAGAGTTTAATTTTCAACCAGGCTTCCAACTCACTTTGAAATAAGGATGAATGCTCCCTAACTTATCAGACATGTATACCTACATATCAGCAGCAAAACAGTGGAAGAGAATATTATGTTTTTGTGAAAAATAAGGCCAAACGCAAAGTATACAGGGTGAAGAAGTAGTGGACCTGAAATGGATCCTTGAGGAACCCCACAACTAAGAGGGGCTACAGAAGGGTAACAATCCTTAGGACCTTAGGAAACAAGAACAACCTTCATGTTTGTTTGATACGATTTGAATCAGGACAGAGCTGTACATTTTATTACAATGTGTTCAAGTTGTGACATCGGGTTATTATGATCCACAGAATCAAAAGCTGCAAACGGGTTAAGGAGATAAAGATTATTAGGCTTATTAGCAACTATAAATCAGGCCTACTAAACAGAAAAAGTGGAATGTAGTTTGGTTAACTAAAGCTTGGACAAAAGCACAAAATGCTTTTTATCTACTAAGTTTCATCTTTCATTTAAAGTTAGTCTGTATATGATAAATAATGAGAATATCATACAACAATCAGGTTACGGCTAAAATATAGTATAAAACTTTTCTGAGAGTTTGTTGGTGCATCCTTTTTTTTATTCGTAGAACATTGGATGTGGAAGGAGTTGTTTTCTCAGTTAATTTAATCAGTTTTTATTTTATTTTTTGTTTATTTTTAATGTTTTTACAGTGCATCTGCCAACAAACACAAGAGATGTATGACTTTTTTCTTTCTTAAATGTAGGTTTTAGTTCAAATTTTGAAGAAAAAAAAAAAAGCAGAACAGGTGAAAGTTGTTTTTTGTAGGCATAATATTTTAAAAGTTCTTATCTCCCTATAGTGCAGATGTGAGTGAATTTGTGTGTTTATTTAGTCAAAACGTTAGCCTTTATATTCCCATTGTGAAATAGTTTCTTGAGGACATTGCAAATAGTATCAATGGAGGCAACTCAGCAAATATTTGTTATGTTTTCACCTTTCCTGAAAGTTGGCCAACCCACTGAACTAAATGAAGATTTAATCCATTGCATTAGTATATTTTGCCTCTTTGTTGTGAAACGAAAGAGGAAAAAAACCCTTTAAGGCAGATTGTCGACGTTACTCAGATGTCATGTTGGTGAAGACGAGCTGCTTTACAGTGAAAGGTTATTATTCTTATTATCTCAAACAGCAATTCGACGCTACTCAAAGTGCAGATAACTATAGATGGCAATAAAAAGTCTGAAGTCGAGGGGAACCTTATCTGTTTTTATCTTTGTAAACAAAGCAGTTCAAACAGCCTTTGCAACTGTACGCCCTAAAATATTCAACCCCATCATTTTCACTGAAATGCTGTGAATTCTGGTGAACCTATTATCTAACAGAAGCTGTTGATTCAGGACCGACCCTGAACAACCAAGGCCTCCCCGCAAACATTCAACAAAAACCGCAGGACGCCGTCGCGTTTAACAGGGCAGAGCTTTGCAGACGTTTCCGATCGAAAGGCGTGGATCGCTGGGTTATTTTTATATACGATGCCACCAAAACACCAGAGTTGATCGGTTGTGCAAATAATGTAAAGGTGAGGACACCAAGGGCATGTTCAGGAGAGGTTGCGATATCTCTCAGATCGGCCGCGACGATGTGCCGATTTCAGCAGTTTCAGTGTTGTGGAGTTGTATTTCACGGCAACAAAGTGCTTGACTTGGTGATTTTTTTATTTTCCAAGTGCCTCGCTGTGCTGAGATCCCTCAGATACGTGTGGACAGAAATCTGTTGTTGCAAGAAATCCCTTTCAGTTTTTGTACTTCCTCCAGGTCCTGATTTTCCCTCATTTCTTTGTCACTGTTACTCTCTATTTAGGCATTTAGGAACCTATATTATATATATGGGAATTATTTATCAGACAGTTTTATCCACACATTGAAAGTTAGTGGGAAAAAATAATATCGTGCTCAATTAAAACAAGTGTTTTGTATTTTTTATATCATTTGATTCATTGTTAAAGGTTTGTGACTCTTACTTCATATTTTTTTTTCTGTTAATGGTAATAATTTTAGGAGCATGTCAAACCTACCACTGAAACAGAAAGCGTTGTTTTTATATTTTATCTGTTTTTTTTTGTTTGTTTGTTTGTTTGTTTTTTTTCATTTTCTCCTCCAGGTATTACACGGTATAGGTTTTTATTTGAGCCACAGCCAGGGACTGGACCAGTAAGAAGAGTTTCCATCAGCTTGTCTGCAGCCCCCTACCCACCCCAACAGTCTTCTGCCCCAGCATGAATGAAGTCAGTGTTGTTAGAGAGGGATGGCTCCAAAAGAGAGGTGAGAGGCCCTTTGTATTCACCACCCAACATGTGAATATTCAGCAATGATTTTTGTCGAAATCCTTATTTCGTGTGTTGAATAATATTACATAAAGTCAAAGGGCATATGTCCTGTTTTTTCTGTGTTATGACTTGTACAGAATGGACACAGCAGCTTAATTCAGTCAGTGTTTATACACAGTTTATAATCTTGCAATCATTGCTAGGAAAGCCATTCACATGTTCAGACTCTGAAACAAAGCCTCTGGTTCGTCTGTATCCAGGTGAATACATCAAAACGTGGCGGCCTCGTTACTTCATCCTAAAGAGCGATGGCTCCTTTATCGGCTACAAAGACAAGCCTGAGGTGTCCAGTGACCTCAGCCAACCACCACTCAACAACTTCTCTGTCGCAGGTCAGTTTCCTTCCTGCCTGTATGCCTTGTGTTTCTTAGCGCCGTCATGAGTGCGACGTGTCTGTGCTTCGTAGAGTGCCAGCTGATGAAGACGGAGCGCCCCAGGCCCAACACGTTCGTCATCCGATGTCTGCAGTGGACCTCGGTTATTGAGCGGACCTTTCATGTAGACACCAAGGCGGAGAGGTAAAAGTCTGGTTTTCTGTCGTTAAAAAAAGTTTGTAACATCTGAAAATCAAATGTACGTATGAACAAGGATTCTTTCTAAAATAGTTGTTTTGTTTTTCACACTCTTCACTGACATCAGTTTTGTGGAGGTGAACTGAAACTAAAGTCAAATCATCTTTTTGCACTTTTAATATTGGAACACAGGGGTGGGCAATGTTGCAGATATACTCGACGTCTCTATTCCACGCGAGATGTAATAAAAGACTATTTTGCAAACATGCAGTGGAAATTGTATCTGCAGTGTTTCAGCCGTTAGCATTTAATTCAGTGGGAGTTCAATTTTTTTTTGTCCCACGCACAAAACTCTTCAGTGCTCACAGCGTTTGGTATCTAGAAAGAGGCGGAAGAATCTAAGTGAGTTTTCAAGTGTTCAGAGACGGTAATATAAGAATAAACGATTTGGTTCTGAAGAAAGAACAGCACCTCGAGTTATCACCAGGCAGAGGTTCAACTTCAGCAAGGAAGACTTCGACACAAAAAATGGCTTCCTGCAAAACATCATCCACCGCCAAACAACGAGGGCTTTAAACTACGCAAATCCACCTACAGAGATGAGGTCAAATAAACCTGCCTTCTTAAACCGGATGCACATCGTGTGATTTTTCCAGCCGACATAGACAAAAAATTTCATTATAAAATCATCTTTAGTTGCGACCTTGAATTGGCTGTCTGAAGTGGTTCAGTGTGACAGGCTCACCGACAGCTGAATCAGCTCCTTTACAACCAAAGACACCCTCAAATATCAGAAATTTATTTGAAAAATTGTACCGTGTGACTGCTGCGTCGACCAACACCCAGCCATGAGCACATCTACAGCTGTCATTCCTCCTTTTTTTTTTTAAGAGTCCAAATCTAATAATAGGAGCATTAACTCTAATATTATTAATCCAGCTTCTGATAAATCTTACCTGACACAGGTCACTGACAAGATTTTATAATGTTGAGCTCGCACAGTCTGATGTGGAAAGTCCTTTATGATTGAAATCACACAGTGTGAGCTGTGCTTTCGTTTACCTAATTAGTCCCGTACGTCAAAGAAAAAGTACAAACATCCAGAGTAACCTAATATATATCTTTAAAGATATGACTCCTGTTGGTGTGGTAGGAACAGCCGAGTTGGGCAAATGAAGGACCTGCCTGCTTTGTTTGTCCTGTCAGTGTTGTATATTTCAGTGAGAGAAGAGGTGGTTTATTATTTAGTGATTTCACATTCGCCTCCTCTGATGACTTCTTCTGTGGTTTCCACGCAATACTAGATTCACGGTTTGTTGTTAGAAACACGATCAAGCATGAAATTTACACTTTCATTTACATGAGTTCGAAGTTTGTTACACGTTAAATGTCTTCGGCCACAAAAAGAAGACCTGACAGCTCAGGAGCACGGCTTCTTCAGTCAAAATAAAAACCAACTTTATTTAGATTTTACACTTTTGGACGTGTTATGTTATAGTGTGATTTTAACATATAATGTGATGTAGAGCAAATGTTAAAATATCAAAATATATTGTTTGTTGCAATAAAACACCAAAATATCAGTTTTAGGCTGTTCTATCCAGCCCTTTTTTGAATGTAAATTTCTAAATAAAATACTTCAATACATATCAACGTTGAAAGACATTAGTAGGCATGTAAGACGGTGTGTTTTTACATTTAACCAACTAGTTGGGAACATAATGTTTGAATTTTAGGCAACTTGAGGGAGAACGTACTCTTCATGTTCTCAATGATTTTATTTATTCACAACTATTGGAGACCAGGTTTAACGGAGGTCACATTTAATAACAGGGGGCGTCCAGGGGCCAAACGTGGTGAAAGTAATTTAGTTCATGAGAACAGGACCGGCCATCATGCCAGATTAGACCTGATTATTCACCTCTAACCCAAGAAATTCTCATTGAGTTTTGTTTACATCAGCTCTGCCAAGTATTAAATCCCAGAAGCCCCCTGCAGCTATACGGATTATCCTCTACACTTTAAACACAGCGTGCAAAGCCAAAACTTTCTATAAACACTTTTTTTTTTTTGAACAACAGTATGTTTGTCCAACTAAATATATATCTTAAAGGAAAAGCATATTTAAGATTCATAAAATTACAATTGCAATGAAGCTAAATTCAGATTATTTAGACATGAGATCAGATTCAATAAGGTCACTGTGTGCTTCCTTCCGGGCCAGGGAGGAATGGATGAGAGCGATCCAGGCGGTGACAAATAGCCTGAAGAGTCAGCAGCAGGACGAGGAACCCATGGAGATCAAATTTGGCTCGCCGAGCGACAGCAGCGGCACAGAGGAGATGGAGTTCGCTGTGTCCAAATCCCGTTCAAAAGTGGTCAGTATTTGCACAAGCAGCGCCGGGCAGCCGAGTGTGTGCTGTTTGTCCAGCTAAGCTCATCTTTATTGAGCAAGTTGTTCAAACCTTAAGCCTCTTTCTCAAAGCTCTTTTTTTTTGAAACCCTCTTTAAATGAAAGAGTGAAGGGGTTGAAGCAGGAGCATCGGCTGCTCAGCCTACGTGAGAGCTGCTTTCTCTCAGACTGATTATTACATGTT
>JAOXNZ010000091.1:22144920-22156784 GCA_028566095.1 Kryptolebias brasiliensis
CATCCATCCATCCATCCATCCATCCATCCATCCATCCATCCATCCATCCATCCATCCATCCATCTTCTTTACCCGCTCTTCCTTTCTGGTCAAATTGTATTTCCTCGCGCTCAGCTACAGGTGTTTTTTACCAACAGGATTGTTACTCTTCATCTCTGTCCTGTTCTTGTTAACACGCTTGCAATTCACGGAGAGTCTGCAGCGACTTGCTGCTAATTGGACTCTGATACCAGCCATTCATTGTTTCCAACACTCCTTAGAACCCCCTCCTCTGTCTGCCACCTTTTCTGCTCAGTTCAAACAGAGCAGCTGCCCCCATCTGAGAGCGTCGCCCACTCAGACGCCCAACTCACAGGTCTGTGACGTGGGTCTACACACACACACACCCACCCACGCACACCCACACACACACACACACCTAGGCAACCAGTTCATTTTTAAAAGCAGCACAGGATGAGAATATTTAGGACTGTGTCAGACAGAGTTTAGTCATGCACGTGGGAAAGAAGGGTTAAATTGCTTCTGTCTGAGTTTGTAGACTGATCCTTGGGACGATTGGCTGAAACAGAAAAATAGTATTGGAGAGTTTATTTAAAAATAAACAGGATATTACCAAAAGAATGTCTTTTTCTTTCAAATTTCTCTCCCCTTTAATGTCGCCCTGGTAGGTTTTTTGGGGTAGCCAGGTGTAAATGTTATCTGTCTACTCCCATCATGGAAAAGAGCAAATGGCCCGCTGCTATTTCTGGAGCCTGGCATTTACTCTATCTCCTTGTGCGCCTTCTATATTGCAGGCAACTATGGTGAGTTGTGACCGCCAAACAAACATGAGTCTGGATGTCTGCTGGTATCATATTTACTTTAGGTGATAGCTTATTAAAGCTCAAGGCTTTGCTCTGCAGCACAGGGGAGAGGAAGAAGCTGTGATTAGTCACATGGAAGCTACATGCAGGCTTAATGAGCTGTCAGCTTTATTGTGTTCTGCTTATTGGAAGTGATTGTTAATGTAGTGTACACAGTTACAGCCAGCTGCCTAACCTAATATAATCCCTGCAGTCGGTGGCAGAGATAAAGGAAAGGAGCGGTAATGAAGGACAGAAGTTCAGTCACTTTTTTTTTATCTAATACGTAACTGCCCGGGATGAGCATGACTCTCAGGTCAAGTTAATTACAGGAACACAGGGTTTAATGTAACTACAATAAACACATATAATGCATCTGGTGGATCTGACTCCACTAGCTGGTGCAGTGCCTGTGAGTTTGCCTGAGTGTGCTTTCTAGAGCTTGTGTGTGTGTGTGTGTGAGAAACAAAAAAGGTACAGAAACCATGACCGCAAGATTTCGGATGCATTTGTAGAAGTATGATGTGGGAAGTGGTTGGACTCCACCCATCCTTCAGAGCTCAGAGGAGAATGCTACGCTTCCTGTCCTCATGCGCTTTCACTTCCAACAAATATGCATTCACAGCACCATAACCACATGTCAGTGTGAATAATTTGAAATCAACTTCTTGAACATTCTTCTTTGAAAAATTCTGATTTGGTTTCTTGACATAAATATTTCTGTGGGTTTCTTTAAATCTGTCCATGAGTGGCAATATCCCAGTCCCTCTGCTTCAACCACAAGAGGGAGCTAACTGCACACGTTTTTCTGACAGCGATTGATAAAGAAATAGAAATCAGAGCAACGCAATGAAACTTGCTCAAGTGACACAAAAGCCTCACTAGAGGGAGGCATTTTTCTGTTGTTGAATCAGTGTCACACACAGTCCCACCTGTTAACATCTAACCTGTTGAGCGCGATAACTGGTATTAATTGACAAAGCAGATTTCAAACAAATTCATAGAAAAGATGCAATCAAACCCATTGGACACTTTTTTTTTTTTTTAATTTGTGGAACTTTGTTTTCCTCTGCGGTAACCAGATTTATTTTATTTATTACACAACAGCCGAGTTAAAAACAACAATAAAAAAAAAAAAACAGTTCTGCAGCACATTATCCTCCTTTGTCTTCTACACAGTACATTTTACTCAGCAGGTTTGTGTCTGTAGACTGCAACTGAACAAGATCAGCATGTTTTCTCAGCCATACCTTGTACTGCAGACTACAGGGAGCCATGGCTGTTGCTATGGCAGCAAGAACTGATGATCACCTAAGGGATGGTCCAGTATGGTCCATTACCATGGCGACTACCCCGGTTGTCTCACCTTGTGGCCACATTACATCGCTAGTTGCCAGTGCATCAAAACATAACAAGTGAATAGAGAAAGGGTCTTGCTGTGCTGCTGGCTGCGGTGTATTTCACCACGGGGACACTGAGTGTGTTTGTCCAGAAAATATATACTGTATGTCTGAGATGAACAGGGGACAGCACAAACACTTCTGCAGAAACTATAAGGATGCACTTATTGTGATATGAATGAACAAGATGTTGGCACATATGGAGAGGAGAGATAGGTGTACTAATCAATGGTCATGTGACTGAAGGTGACCAGGCAGGGACAAGCGTCTCTCAGCTCAGACTGATGTTGAATCTAATTTCATTGCTGAGGTGGATCAGAGCAGAGGGGCCTGCACTGGGGTCATGCATTCAGGGAATAAATGGATCCTTTGGTTGAAAATGGAGGAAATTAATATTAGTTTTAACTCTTTTTGTTTTGCAATAAAAGAAAACTTAAAACACCAGCCTCTTCTAAAAAAAAAGGTAGAGTAGGTAAAATGTAGGGTTGTTAATCTTGTAGAAATGTTCTTTACATTATATTTTTTTATTTTCCACTGTATCATATTTACAGTCTTACCTAAAGAAACATGAGGACTGTATTCATAAACCAGAAGATTTCCTATCATGACAACAACTCAGGCAACAGGGAGCGTATAGCAGACAAACAAGTATACCTTATTAGCCCCATTAGCTGCTCGCCACTTTATTATCAAACCTAGCAACATGAGCAAGAGCTCTAATACCAGCTGCCTGCTGCATGTTAAAATTAAATTATGAGAACAGTGAGAGTGAACCAAAGCAATATTGTTAGGATGGTCTTGGCTAAAGGGGCACAGCTACGATTGGTTGTCATGTTGTTAGTGGTAATTAACTGAACAGTTGTGCCAGAATCTAAAAATAAGAGGAAGCTAAAATTTATATTAAAAACATCATCAAGTCAGTGATACTGCAAACTACTTATTATTTTTGTTTCAAATGATAATGTTATAGCTTATGTATTATTTGTTTAGGTTGAATTTACATCTTACATAGAAATCACATACCAAATATCATATTCATTTTGATGATTTAGTATTTATAATTACTGATGAAAACTAACTGGTGCTGCTTTAGGCTATAAGAGTATTTTTTTTTATATCATATTCATTTCATATAAGTGTCAAAGAAGTGATACTGAATCTGAACAACGATGGTAATTAAATTTTTATTTGCTCATTGGCAATGACAAACTGGTCAGACACAAAAAGCAAAGAGTTTGCAAGTGGGAGGAGGTGTCTGCTTACAACAGAATTGCCCTATTAGCACAATCTAAGTTTATGGTGTCATGTAATAGCTGAAAATATAAATGTGCAACAGAAAACAAAAAAACAAACAGAAATCTCCTACTGTTTATCACAGAGTTTATAATTTATCATATTCAGCTAGTTCACATCAGTCACATGGTTTAGCCAGTTTAGCTACTGGATTCAAGTGGGACATTTGGCAAATGGAGTGCAAACCATGCCCACCCAGTTAGCTGCTTTTTTGCCCAAGCTGCAAATAGTGTGCACCCAATAATGGATGGATGGATGAATGGATGAATAGACCTATGAATGGATAGATACAAGGACCAATGGATGAATGGATGGACCAGTGGATGAATAGAAGAATAGGTTGATGGACCAATGGATGAATTGATAGGTGACTGGACTAATGGATGGGTGGATACATAGACCAGAGGATAAATGGATAGATGGATGGATGGACCAATGGATGGATGGATGGGTTAACCAATGGGTGGATGCATGGCTGGATCAAAGGACCAATGAATGGATGGATGAGTGGATGGACCAATAGATGGATGGATGGACACATAAAAACCTTGTTTTAAAGTATAGTTTTTTTTCCCCCCATTTTTTTGCCATCAGAAGAAAACACTTTGTTTACAGCACTCTTGTTAATCAGTGATTAAGAAGCTTAAAAACTAAAACATCATGTCTGCTTTTGTCTCTTTTTTGTCACTGTCACTAAAATACTTTTCTTCTAGTGTTACTGTGTTCTCTGCTTGTTAAAGCAACAGTCTTGTTACTCTAAAGGCCCCTAGACAAGCAGATGCCTCTAGGCTTTTGACAAATATTTACTTCTTGCCATTTCCCTGACTCTAACCCCCCCCCCCCCCACACACACACACACACACACACTCAAACACACAGAGTAGCTGATAAGCCTACCATCTGGCCTGAGTGCTAGCTGTTCAGGGCTCATAAAACAGATCCTCACCTATTTAGAGGGAGAAGGCACCATGAGCTGCAAGTGAAGCAAGACAAGTAAACAGCACATACAATAACACACACTTGCCTCTCCATACACAAAAACACCCAGCCACACGCACACTTTCCCACCCACATGCACATTCACATTTAAGGGGGACGTAGGAGGTGAGACAGACAGGAGGTGAGAGGATCAGAGGATGTACCTGTTCGCTCTCTCTGAATTTTATAACCGCTGCTTTTACTGACTCTCCTTCAGAAGAAAGACATACAGAGATTGATTCTGTTGACTTACAAGCTGACCCAACAGTTAAATCTGCCTCAAAAAACTACTTTGTTCAACATGTCAGAAGTAGATTTGTTATTTGAAAAAAGGTTATTGCTTCTCAAAATAAAGGGGATACATTTTTTGTTGTTTCAGCTACTCCTACACCACATTTTCCGATAATTCGTGAAGTAGTCACGTAACATAGTCTATTGATACTGTCTTTACGTTTTTAGTGTGCAAAAAATTAATAGTGGGGACAAGAACTTCCTGGTTTAAAGAACAACAAGGGGGGCAGCAGTGGACTAGGACTCACTATCTTCATCAAGGAAACTTGTTTTAAGCTGTCCAGGACCACACTTTGCTAATGTCCACTGTTTAGTTAGATTTGGTATTTAAAACAACCTGGATAAATATCCACATTTGTGCAAGCTTGTTAACATGAGGAAATAAGGAAAAAAAATGTCTCAACTTGATAATGCGTCACTGTTTCATCCATTAATATTTAGGTTACTTTGGTAATCATTTCTGACCTATTCCAGAAAATAAATTAAAGGCCTAGCATTTCTTGAAGGAATGCATATTACTTGAGTTCTAAACTAAGATCAAATTGTGCTAAGAAGGGACAAAGTCATAGACATTTTGGTCAAACCTTGTAACTGATGTTATGCACATCTCATGCAATATTGTAAGATCTTGTGACATGTGTTAGTCCTCAGAGAATGTGTTGAGGATAACTCTGAGTCTAACCAAGCTAATGTTGATTCGAGGTGGTGCTCATCTTGAATTGGGTTAACTCCAAATGTTAATGAGTTGTAGATGTACATCCAGTGATTAGTTTCTAAGAGTTTCACTAAAATCTGTCCAATGATTTATGAGATGTTTTGCCAAGACAGAGTTGAAAGTTTTAAACAATGTTCATATATCCAGTGGTTACTTTCTGCAAGTTTGATTGAAATCTATCCAGTGATTCACGATTTATTTTTCTAATGCTACAGACAAATGAACTCACACAGAAAAGTCACCAAAAGTCAAAATCACAGATTAGCCCTTGCTCTAACTCTACAACTGTATAACACAGAAATGTTAAACTCCACAGCTGGACACCTCATGGGTCAAGGATGATCACTGTTGATTTAAAGGTGACTGGGTCAAAGGTCAAGGTCACAAATGACCTTGTACTTTAAATTTGCAATTGTAACAGAGGAAAATTAAACTGCACAGTTGGACACCTCCTAGGTCAAGGGTGACCATGATTGAGTTCAAGGTCATGGGGTCACAGGTCAACATCACAGTTGACCTAGTGCTCTAACTCTGCAACAGTGTAATGTAGGAATGTCAAACTGCACAGCTGGATGCCTCATGGGTCAAAGATGATGCCTGTTGATTCCAATGTTCATGGGGTCATAAATCAAGGTCACAGATAATCCCTTTGTCACAAAAGGGTCACATGCTCCTTCCTTTTGTTTCCTCCACCAAGGAAGTTCTGTTTTTGTTTGTTTTGTCTGTCTGTTATAAAAATCTGGTAAAAATTAATAAACAGATTTCGATGAAATTCTCAGGAAATGTTGGGATTGTTACAAAAAGCAATGGATTGTGTTTTGGTGGTGATCCAGATTATGATCTGCATTACTATTTTTTTAACTGTGCTGTGGCCTTGGAGGAGGTTTGTGCTCTCTGACTGCTTCTAGTTGATTCATAGTTTATTCTAGATTACCTTCTTGGTTCTATAGTCTATATTATGTATATATTTTTTTTTTTTTTCAAATAAGTTTCAGTTTTTTTTTCAGATATAGCTACACATATTCAATAACATGTCTTTATCTTTTAAGTGATCTGAAAAATACACATTTTGGTATGTTTTGTGCTTTTTCTACTCTTCCCCATGTTGTCAGTGTTTTTTTTTTTTTTGCCAAAACCAAGCAGACCTGGCAGCATTGCCTTTGGAAACCAACTGAACAAGGACGTCTTAAGTTAGGCTTCTTGAGTGCTTCAGTCACTGATTTGTGTACAAACACTTGACATTAACTACTGACAAATTACAGCCCATCTCCACAGCTTCATGGGAGTTGCTTTGAAGTGGGAAGAAAATGAGGCAAAGCGGAGGAGTGATGGGGATGTAGTACACTTTGTGTGGTATTAAAGAAGGCAGGAAGACAATGGATAAATATCCCTGGTTGGTGCTGAATAAACGAGAGGAGAAAGTTTCTTTTGTTTCTTTCTGGCGTTGCTATCCGCCACACAAAGCAGAGATGCTCTTTACATCTGAAAAGAGAGAGGAGAGTCACAATAGGAGAGTGAAATAATAAATATGGGTAGAAAATGAGATGACCCCGCTCTTTGGATGAATAAGAGTAAGGGCATAGAAAAACGAAAATGTAAAGAGATTGAGCAGAAAAGGGATTGTAAGAGACTTTTTTTTCCCCCTATTGTCTCAGTTATCACAGCATGACCTCTGGGGATAAAAATGGGGCGTATGATATGAAAGGCTGTATGTTTGTCTGTGTCTTCTCTATGACCCCTGCGGGGTCATCATCAGACATCCACCGCTCTTAAAAGATGGTCCGGCACTGATGACCAGGTCCATCATGTGATTCAAAGGTTTTTTTTAAAGCCCCCTGTCAAATTATTTTCCTCTCACTGTCAGGTTGACGTTATATTTCAGTGCCTGAATCACTTTAGCTATATGAAAACCAGACTTAGTGATCTTGTTCAGTCTTGTGTTTTATGTGCAATCAGACAATTACACACACACTTTCTCTTGTGCTGCGTCCATTTCATACATAGATCAGAGGCATGGAACAAAGCGCCTGTCTTGCCCGGGCTGAGCTCAGCTCAAACCGTATTTTCTTTTAAAGGAGTAAATCATATGAGGAACCTGCATCTCGCCTCAGCTCGTCCTCCCCTTACATTGTCGCTAACAGCAAAATGGCTTGAATTATTGCAATTTAGCCCTAGTCACTACTAAATCAAATTACATCCTGCAGTGGATGAAAATCTAAATCTATAGTGAACCATGCATTGTTTTGCTCAAGTGGCAGCTATTGATGCAAAACTGAATAAAAATAGTCTAAAATACTTTTCTGTATATTTCACTTTCTTTCGTGACAATTGCTTACTTATGTTTTCTGAAGTTTAGTCATTTCTAAAACAACTTTTTTTTATTTCAGTCAAAGTGACTGTTCATCCATCTAATCATGATATTAGCTTTGTGATGTAAAGCTGTAAGACATTGTTTTAGGATAGTCTGGTCATTTATGAAGTGATGTTCTGTCAAAGAGTTATCAATAGTGAGCATCTTATCATCTGTGAATCAATCAGAGAGCACAGAGTATGGAGAAAAGGACAAAAGTCTTTATCCAGGCTAGGCTAGCTAAATTATCATTTTTCAGGTTTATAAAATAACTCTTTGTAAAAACAGTCCATGGGGAGACAAATAAACAACTTCTGCATTGACTAGATGCTCTGATCTGGTCAGTTCAAAATTTAAGCCAAAATGTCATTCTTTTTTTGGGTGCTGCCATGGTGTATTTTTGAGCCAGAGTCTGTGCACTAGGGATGTAGGGCTCTACACACCATCCCAACCTCCTAACAGGCTGTCATGTTGTCAGTCACAGTGTAACGTGACACTCTTTTAAGCCTCAAAAAACTAATAGAAACTAAACACATAAAAACTATGTGAATCAACAAAAAACAACACCTAAAATAATTATCCAAACTGTATTTTTTTTTTTTAATTAGGCAAATTTCCCATTTGTAGCTTAATATCTGTAAAACTGATTGAATTATAGTCATTTTTGTTTGCTAAAGTTGATTAGGTGTAGTGGTCATCTTAAATTGGGTTGATTCCAAAAGTTAATCAGTTGTAGATGTTCATCCAGTGAAAACTTTCTGAAAGTTTCATTGAATCCCATTCACTTGTTTCAGAGATATTTTGCTAACACACACATGCTCACTCACATTGACAGTGGCAATTACACCTTTTAGGTTGGGGGACAATAAATATCCTTCTAGAAAACTTTGGGGGAATAAAATAGTCTTCAACATTATTTTCAAATCCATTATGAGCCAGAGTTACCATGGAAACATACCACAGGTCTTCAATTTAAGGTAGTTGGTGCCTCTGTTGGCCTCTTGTTTATTTAGTGGTCTTCAAGATTTTTGCGGGGGATCAGATTTTGTGCTGCAAGCAGCAGAGCTTAATGAAGAGTTAGTTACGTCACTGTGAAGTGGAAGGTGTGAAGCCTGTCACCTGCACCTCTAAACCCAGCAACAAACTGCAGCTGCTTCTCATAGATCCCTTCAATATTTTACACAAACCAGTTGCTAACAGATGCATAAAATGATGATGACTTGTTTTTCATGTTCTGGATGAATAACATTGGCACAAGCTTTTACCAAGACAGCTTTATGATAAATATCAACTCAGGTTTCGTCAGTTCAGATATTTTTATTGCAAAGCTGCTGTAGTAGAATCTGTTTAGTTTGCATTAGTAGTAACTTCCCAATCCCATGAACGGTGGGAAATAAGGTAATTTTTTGTCTATGTGTGTGTGTGCATGTTCATTTGTCTGTCTGTTAGCAAACTATCTCATAAACTAGAGCTAAATCAATACCACATTTTTCAAAACCAAGAACAAGTACTTACATTTGAGTATTTGCCTACACAGAGTACCAAGAGCATGACAAGACAATACCAGGAGCATGACAGCAGCAGTCTTTTCCAAAAGCACCCTTCGGTGAGTGGTGAGATTGTCGGGAAGCTTGAGCTCAGATCTGTATATTCGCAGGACCTCTTCTGTTCATAGAGAGACTGTAGTTGTTTCCTGATGCTTTTAGCAAACTCTGTCAACTCAGTATTGTGATGTTTTTTTTTATTTTTTTTTAGATGTTTTGCTTGTGTTGAAAGTGCTGAACTTTGTGTCTTCTCTTGACAACTTTACTGACCACAGTTTGCAATCCACTTTATTTTTGTCACCATTGTTTATCTTTAAATACTTCCACATGGCTTCTTCTTCCTTTTCTTCTAGTTGTTTATTGGTGGTTAGCAACAACTTTATGGTGCATTACCGCCACCATCAGATAAGGAGTAAAGATCAAGACAGCCAACTTAAAAAAAAAAAAAAGTACTCTATGGCTGACAATGCTCCTCCTCTACCATCTGACTACTCAACTGAGAGGTGAACATCATGCTGCCATAAAGTGGTATTTAGTACTGTAGTACCTAAACAGTTTTAGGAGTATAAGTACAGGTACATTCATGGACTGATGCCTGATACTGGTATTGGTTTATCCCTATTATAACCCACTGAATGGATCTTAATGGAACTGTCAGAAAGTAATGATTAGATGAACACCTACAACTGATTATTCTTTAGATAATCAGCTACAACAAACACAAACATGGCTAGAACTCAGTTACATACATAGAGCTAACATTTGGTGTGGCTGTAGCTGAGAGGCACTCACAACACATACTCTGAGCACTAACAGATCGCATGAGATCTCACAATACTGCATGAGATTGAGTATACCATTATTTTTAAGGTTTGATAAAAAATGCCTATAGCTTAATTAGTTCTCAACATAAGATGATTTTCTTCTAAAACGCCTTACTGAACTGTGGCGACAGGCAGTCTGAAAATGTGTAAATGTCTCACCAAGTTCACCTCTGGGTCACAAGCTGAATAGGTTTGGACACACACTTTAGAAAATTGCCAGAGTTTGGTTCTATAAATTTTGTTTTTAGTTTCGTCAATGTACCCAGTGTTAATCTGGTTGATCTAAACCTGGATGGTTGCTGTTCAGGGATGTGGTGTCACAGTTAGTGTTTAGTGCATGCCTAGAATATTGTGCCAATTTGGTTTTGTGTTGTGTAACCATCCTTACTTTTCACTTTTTACAGTGTGAGTTTTGTCTCTTCTTTCCCAAATCCCACATGTGAGTGTTGTGCAGCCAGCTGTCGGCCAACATCAGTCAGCTTAACAAACTGAGAAACCAGGAAATTGATTATCCTCTCTGATGTTACACATGACATAATGTTCCCAGAAGAAATAAAGACGGGGAAAAATGTGTTCGGAAAATGGCAGCTGAACAATGGCAAATGAAACAAAGTAAAACCTCAAAACTGTAAGAAAAGAGATCTCTTTTTTTGGTTTTGTTGTGAAACAATAACAGTAAAAACAGAAGGAGAAGGTGCAGAAATACTTCATTTGTTTGCTTATGTTTTTTTATAGCTGTCATAAATGTGTTTCCCTTAGTTTCAGCAATTAGTGACAAACTTTCCGGACAGACAGAACAAAACATTCTCCAAAGTTAATTTACTAACGCATAACAAGTGGAGCTAGACAATTGTGCTGTAAAGTGTATAGAAAATAATTGTCTGATGACATTTCTGTTGTGGTGTAATGACAGCAGTGAGACGAGAGCTAGTCAAGGACCCCGAGCCCGGTGATTAACAAAGGACCGTCTGTGATTTGACACTGTAATCAGTGCTTACAAGGAGAGTAGATATCTGCTATTCATCATCACCCTTCGTCACTCACATCCTATTTCTTTCTTTCCTCTACCTCTTCTGTGATCTTGGACTTGTATTGTCACAATTTTTTGTCATGTTTGTTGTGTTTCCTGGATTGTCTTTCTCAAGTTTGATTTCCCCTATGATTGTTTTGTTCTTAGTGCTTCCTTTTTTATTTTATTACCACACCATGTCACGAAAGGTGGTGGATCAAGTAACTGCCTGTGTGTGTTTGTGCTTACATTTGTCAGTCTGTCTGTTAGCAAAATATCTCATAAATCACTGGATGGCTTTTAGTGAACTTTTCAGAAAGTAATCATTAGATGCACATCTACAACTGGTTAGACTTTGGAGTCAGCTTGGTTCAAGATGGCTGCCACAGCTGACTGATCTTAAAAAACACAGAAATGACTATACCTCAGTCAGTTTTACTAATACTGAGGTAAAGTTTGGTATGGTATTAGTCGAGAGTCATTCCTAACATAGACTCACCGGCCACTTTATTAGGTACACCTTGCTAGTACCAGGTTGGACCCCCTTTTGCCTTCAGAACTGCCTTAATTCTTCGTGGCATAGATTCAACAAGGTACTGGAAACATTCCTCAGAGAGT
>JAOXNZ010000091.1:22190241-22208165 GCA_028566095.1 Kryptolebias brasiliensis
CTCGGATGAGAAGCGAAACGTCTTCAAACTACAAATTGAAGTCCAGTTGCTTTTGTTTTTAACCTTTTTTGGAGTTGCAGTAGAGTCTGTGAAGTCTTCATCTACAAAAAAAAAAACAAAGACAAACATAAACTCACTCAACATGTTAAATATCTAAGATTTTTTAACATTGGGTTTTTCAATATCAGAAAACAAATATCAGGAAGAACTAGAAATTAGGTGAAGTTTACATTAACGGTATCGTGACTTATTATGAGTCATAGTTTGTGGACAGAACAGAAAAAAACACAAATACTGAGCGCTGTATGAAAATTTAAAAAAAAAAAATGTTTTTTTTCCACCTTAAAATAAAAAAAGAAGTTACACCCAAGTGTTACAAATTACAAAACTTCTGATTTGTAAAACATCAGCAAAAGTGAGTACTACTATAGATACAGAGGTTCTTTCTGGTCTGGAGCATTCAGGTGTGTATTAACACAATGCCAAGAAGTAAAGACAACAGCAATAATCTTAGTGAATTAACTGCTGTCTATCGGCCCTGATGGGGCTAAGGTCTTTAGTATTTTAGAGTCCATAATCCAACAATTAGAATATTCACAAGTGGAAAACTTTTAAGAAATCTTCCTAGAAGTGGAAATTCCAGCAAGTTCACTCACAGGTCAGATTGTGTAACACTCTGAGCAAAGCTATTTCTCATAAAACCACCTATCCTCAGTTAAAGTTTGCAGCAGCAAAATTAAAACAAGACTGAACAAGTATGGCTTGCATCTGAACACACCACAAAACATCTAAGACAATGTCTTTTGAACAAATTAGACTCAGATGAAAATGTTAGGCTATAATTTAATTGCCTGCAAACTAACTGATGAACTGAAGTCACAATGCTTTGAAAAGTGGGGTAATTTTCTTTAACATTGATATGAAAAGTTGATGAGAACCATACAGAAGATGATTACTTATTCTTTCTCCCTCTAATTCCCTCTATTTCTCTAATTCTTCCTTCTCAGCTTTCTGTAGGTACTTAAGCAAGAGTTTATCTAACAGCTACTGAACATGTACTAATACTAATAAACTAGTTTGTTAGACCCCCCTCACACAAGATGATGATCCTCTGACACTCTCTACTCTCCCTTTTGTGTGAAGACAGTCTTGACAATGCTGAACTCTCAGCATTCACCAAAAAGAATTTTTTCCTGTAAACTTTCAAGTCCCAGAGAAGCTTTCCTGCACCATCGCCACTCTCTGTATGTTATGACTCTCTTGGACCCTGTCAGGTTGCAACTACGGGTATCGTTTCTGTGCCAGGTTGCTCCCATGACCTTGTCACGTTCATGGTAGTTGCCTAGACATGACATCAGCGTGACCAGTCCTGCTTTAAATCCTTGATAACCAAGCCACACGGGTGCAGCTGGGCCTCACACCTTGAAACACTCCCATCACACTCCTACATGCTTCACACAGGAGCCCAATATGCTGCACCCACAGTAATAAATTACTACAACCTCACTACAAAAGTTTTGCGAATGCTGAAAACCATTGTAGACCTATTACGCTACATCATGTGTAATGGATAGTCTACTGTGTTCTTAAAACACTCCTGAAGACCTCACCAAGACGCTGTAAAGACTATCCATGCTCTGGCTGCGTGGTCATCATCCAGTGTGAAGAGGGTCCTAAACAAAATGCTCTACAAAACAGCTGCTAGGTCAGAAATTAGACTAGTTAGCTTGACGTGTAATATTTTACTTCACTACTTACAAAATAAACTGGGATGATGTATGGTATGGTGTTTCTACTATTATAGGCTTATGGTTATAGCATGGATTTTTCTTACAGCTCCTTTGTCTTGTTTGGATGTTTGCTCTGTAGTCTACTGTAAAAAGTAAAATTTAGTTTTGAAAAGTTGAAATGTAAATTTTGCAGCATGGGTTAACTTTTGAAAATGTGTTTTTTTTATGGCAGCCATTGGTCAGCTCAATAGTGTTCTTGAACAGGCAGAGACAGAGAAACCTCAGCCAAATGAACTGCACTTCGCTACTCCTTTTTTTTTTTTTTTGACCACCTTACACACTTTTTCCCTCTGCTGTTCTCTCCTCCTGTTACACACTGTCAAACTCTGCTGTCCTTGCCGTTTAACACAACTGCTTTTCATCACTCGTGTTTCCACTCCTCTTTCTCCCCCTGTTTTTCCCGTCAAACTGCTCCATCTATTTAAACTCCCTCTTGTTTCTCTTTAGCATTTTTTCCTACCCATGATTCTGTAACTGTGACCACATTTCATTACACTTTCTGTTTGTGCAAGCATGTGCGCTCATGGCACATAGCTTGTTGTGGGGTGTAATGGATGAAATGGTATTGTCTTTTAACAAGTGCCCAGAGACCCACCCAAGACAGCCCTATTTACCCAGCTCTGCACAAGGGATTGGGAGACCTATTTTTAGCCTGCAGAGATTCATTTATTCTCTCCCTCTCTCACTCTGTAGGGCTTCTCCCTTTCAGCAATCTGTCTGTCTTCCATTCATTCTCTCCCTACCCCCGTCTGTCTTCATATCGCTCTCCTTTTCTTCACGACCTTTCTGCTCTGCTGAGGTTATCGTATACAAGTCTGATGTGGCGAAGCTTGCTAAGAAAAAGAACTGACACATCTTTAACTTTTTTTTTTTTTAACTCAAGTCAGGGAGACAGGGTGAGATAGAGCAATGATAAGGAAGGCAGGGAATCTAGAAAATGAATAGGATTAGGCAGGATTTATGGTATTTTCACAGATATGGAGAAAATTGTGATTCCAGGCTTTTTTTTCCCACTGCACCGTGCCAAAGGACAAATGTCTCTGCTCTCTTTAATCAAAAGTTTTCAATACATACTGTACCTGGTCCAGCCCCAGTTGGGTTAAAAAAATATGGCTGAAGGGTCAAGACATTTGTTTATGATAGAAACAGTGTTTACAGTGTTAATACGCATTGGGTTTGAGCTGTGAAACTGTGGATTTTAGCACAAACACTTTTGCTTTCCTAGTCCTAACCATCTAGCTCAAGTTCTTAAACCAAATCAAAAACAGCACCAAAACCTAACCAAACAGTGACAGTAAATACCAAAGAAAAATGGAAGAAAACAAAATAACAAAGGGTCTAGCATTCTTCAAAGGAATGCCTATCGCCCGCTGCCTTCCATAAAGGAAGAGCCTAAAAAAACATATCTGCAACAGAAGGCACTCATAGAATATATTGTGAAAAATATTTCAACCTGAGCAGGACCTGAGAGGTTGAAGCAACCCAGATGGAGGTTGGTTTCCGCTTTTGTTCATGGCGCAGGTCGGGCAGGAACATATTCCCGGATGTCTCGGCTCATATTAGGTCACCAAAAATGCTTCTGAATGAATGAAGACATATGATTAGTGCCAGGATGACAGGCTACCTTCGAGGTGTGGCACCACTGAAGGACCTGGGCGATGACTGCCCCAGGAACAAATAACTTATTGGGAGGGCCGTTTCCAGGATTGGGGTCCATTTCCTGTGCTTGGTGAACTGCTTCCTCGATGTCCCAGGTGAGAACCCCCACAGAGCAGGAGGCCAGCAAAATGTTTTCGGGCTGTCCCGACTCAACTTCAGAGGACAACTGTCGAGAGAGCATCAGGTTTAGTATTTCCAGATCCAGGACGATATGTGATAGTGAATGTGACTCGGGTGAAAAATAAAGACCACCGGGGCCTGTCGACCATTCAGTCTCTTAGCATTTTGGATGTAGGCCAAATTCTTGTGGTCAGTCCCGATATTAAGAGGAAGGCTAGATCCCTCCAACCAATGTGTCCATTCTTCTAACGCTAACTTGATCGCCAGTAACTCACAATTACCGACATCATAGTTCTATTCCGCAGGACTTAGACGACGAGAGAAGAAGGCACATGGATGTAGCTTGCCATCTTCCTCAGCTCGCTGAGGCAAAACTGCCCCGACTCCTGTATCTGAAGCATCCACCTCCAGAATGAACTGCTTCTTTGGATCTAAGTGAGAGAGAATGGGAGAAGAGGTGAATAGAACTTTCAATTTGTGAAATGCCTCGTCGGCCTCAGGAGTCCAAACAAACTGGCGAAGGGTGGAGGTGAGTTGAGAGGGGCCGCAGTCTGACTATAATTCTTAATAAAGTGGCGATAGAAATTGGCAAATCCCAGAAATCGTTGGAGTTGCTTACGGGTCTCCGGTGTAGGCCATTCAGAGACAGCTTTAATTTTCTCGGCATCCGTCCGAACCTGCCCACTCTCAAAAATGAAACCCAAAAACAAAATTGTCGAGACATGGAATTCACATTTCTCAGCCTTAACACACAGTTGATTCTCCAATAGACGTTGGAGGACTGACCTGACATGTTTAGGGTGTTCCTGAGAATAGATGAGGATGTCATCTAGGTACACAAACACAAAGTGGTTCACAAAATCTCTTAAGACATCGTTTACCAAGGCCTGGCGCTGCAAAGAAGGTACAACACCCAAGAATCCTCACAGAACTAAGTGGCTTAGCAACCAAACAATCCTCTAAAAATCATCAAGAACTGAACTGAAAATCAAAATAAAACTGCTTTAAAAACAGGTCAGATCCTGTTATGGACATCACTGCATGGGCTCAGGAACACGTCCACAAGTCATTGTCTGTAAACACAGCTCCGTGAGTCACTATGTGACTGTTTTGTTCTTTTGTAAAATGCTTATTGCAGCCTAAACCATGGGGAGTTGTAAGAAGTTATTCACAGGTGGTGCAGTTCCAGACACAAATGACAGAACAATCTCATTAAAGTACAAATACTTTTTTTATCACGTTGTGTTCATGCACTGCAAGAGAAATAAAAATCGTATTATGTGAAATTCTTCTATGTTGAAATATAGTCACTAGTTCAGTTACACAGTTATATATGATAGGTTTTTATGTCAATAATTGTCTGGATTTTGATTTACATTTTAATTTTGAAATAATTTCCTTCCTGTCATACTATTTTGACTTTGTTCTCAACAATGTAGCTGTTTTACTTGAAATATTTCAACTGGTCTTAACACATCAATCTTGACATCTTGAAAACTTTAATTTCAGCATTACAACTATGTTAAAACTGAAATTTAAAAAGAAAATCTTAGTCATTTACAATTTTTCTCTTTTTTTTTGAGTGAAGCTAACAATCCATCATAGAAAGTCAATAACTTTCAAATAAGATTTTATTTTCCCTGGCCAAAGAGTTCTCAGTGGTTGTGTGTGTACTTGGTTTTTGTTACCTTTGTATGACCTTTGCTGGTATAATCACCTACCTTCTCAGGATCGGTAGTCCTTAACCCTCCTGAAGCCCTTGTAACTTCGGATCCGTTTGACCTGAAGGCCACGGGAGGGTTAAAGGGACCACAATCCCATCCAGATTCGGTAGAATCTCATTTTTGGGTTAGAGGTTACTTTAGGTTTAAGACTTAGGTGTGAATTGAGTTTATGTTATGGTTAGGGTAAGGCATGTGGGCTAGGCTAAAGAAATGAATGACAGTCAACACAATGTCCTAATAAGTATAGAAATACAAACTTGTGTGTGTGGGCTTGTTGTTGTGAGTTTGAGTGTGTTAAATCAAGAAGTTGTAAGTATAATGTGGGTGATAAAGACAAAATGTATATTCAGCTCTGATGTGTTGCTGTAAAATGAACTCTAGAGCTTTCCCCTCCAGCTCTAAATCTTTACTCTGAGTACACACAAAGACACACAAACACAAATGCCATTTACTCTCTCCTGCTCTATCAGCAGAACAGCTCAATGAAAAGGTTATTTATGACATATTCTCTCTGTAGATGAAGGACTTGTATTTTTTTTTTAAACTAATTCATGTCCCCTGAGGCATTTTGCCCTTCATCACCCCTTTCTTCTCCATCTGTCTCTTCCTTTTTTATTAATATTAAGTCTGTTTCAGGTTGTCTGGCCTGATGCTCTAATCTCATGCCTAATGTCCACATCATATTGCATTAGAAAAAGACAAGCTTTGATGTCCCCACAGGACACAGTCTGTGACTTACACTGCAGCTGTCTCCTAATTATTGCTCTACTGACCTCTATGCGTCTCGTTACGTATCTGGAATTCCTGTTCTCCCCTGACAGACAGCTGAATGGCTCATACTTTACTCTGAATGTGAAGCGGATGTTGGAACAATGAGAGACTGACAGACAGCACAGAGAAGTAGGGGAAGGACAGCAAGACAAAGTTGCTGTAATTTAATTCAATCTGGTGTTTTAAGGCCAATAAAAGTGATATGATGGCGTTGATATGTACCATTTGTTGCAGCACTTAAATTTACTAAAATTATCACAAAGTAATCATTAGGTTGAGATCTACAACTAATTCACTTTCAGACTCAATCTCACTCAAGATGACTGCCACAGCCATCTGACCTTAGAAAACATAAAAATGGCTATAACTTAGCCAGTTTTACAGGTATTAAACCAAACATTGGTGCGGTAGTAGCTGAGCGTTGTCCCAAAAGCATTCTTTGAACACAATGCATTGTGCAACATATTTGCTTTGAACATTGTCATTAACTGATGGCGTTCTGTTTTCAAAATATCTCATGAACCACTGGACGGATTTTAATGAAACTTTCAGAAAGTAAATACAGGCTGTAGATCTACAATTGATTAACTGTTTGACTCAACCCAATTCAGGTTGGCTGCTACAATTAATCAATGTTAGCCTGCACAAAAATGGCTACAATTCAGTATTTCTTTACAGATGCAGAGCTAGTATTTGGTGTGGTAGTAGTTGAAAGTCAGATCAGATCAGATATAATAGCATCACATGAGATTGCAAACAATGCTATTTTCAAGGTTTAACCAGAATGGTTCTAACTTTCTCATGTCTCAACATAAGATGATCTTAATCTGGGTCTCTGGCATGAAAGGTGGTGGGCGATATGCATTCTTTCAAGGAGCGCATATAAGCCTGTAATTCAGTCTGGTGTTTAAAGGCCAATAAAAGAGATGTGATGGCATGGATATGTACCTTTTTGTTGCAGCACTGATCTCAGACACCGTTTGTCAGCTGATTGTCAGACTTTTTTTTGCTTGTTCTAACTTTATGAACTCTGTTTATATTAGGTAGCATGTATCACGTTTCCTGTGCGCCTCCTGTAACATCAGCCTCACTGAGAGCTTATCAGAGCCGTGACTGTCAGCTCTAATAAGGGATGTTGCAGTGGATTCTGCTGAGTGATGTAATTGTCGTTCCTCCCTCCCCAGCGGGCTCCTGCTTCCTGCTCACTGCTCTCTCCGTGCCTGCGCAGCTTTCCTCCTTTTCTCTGTCTCCAATTACTCTCATATTAACTCCATTAGTGAAACCATCAATTCTGTAATTGGCCAATCAGCTCGAGGATCAGATTACCTATCAAGTTTCATAACAAATATTAAGACCAGCAGGAAGTGTAGCTGCAGAGAGAGAGAACTCTTGATAAGAGAAAGCAGCATCTCACCTTGTCCCTGATCTTTCTGTGTCCGTCCTCAGTTCTTTCATCATCTCTCCATCATCCTGATTTTCTTTTTATCACCTTATCTCCTCTTCCTCTGATTGGACAGTCACGTGGAGATGGCTTGAACCCTGTTTTTGCTTGTTTTTGACACTTTCCCTGTCCCGGCTTATCCCTGATGTCCCATTGGTCAAATCTTGTGATAAAAATGGGATCAATACAGCCAGCGTCTCACCTTCTGCCTGTCTCTCACAGGCTTTCACACATACACCATCATTAGATAAACATAATTAATGGACATGCTGCTGCACAAGAAAAGCAAATGGAGATCTGTTTTCCTTCCTCTTCAGATTTGCAACCAATTAATTCTAACATGTGGTGAAACGGATATTCTGTATGGCCTCAAACTCAACGTCATCTCCAATAAAAGGCCTAACGTTCCTTGAAGGAATGCACATCACCTACCACCTTTCATGCCAGAGTTTTGAAAATAGATTACCTTATCTTTGAAAAAGGTGGAGTTTTAGCTTTTGCTCAAATCTTGACTATAGTGATATGCAGTTACACTCAATATTGCAAGATCCCATGGAAACTGTATGTGCTTGGACTATGTGTTGAGATTTACTCTCAACTACTACCACACAGAATTTTAGCTCAATATCTAACAAAATGACTAGGTTGTAGCCTCTTATTTCTTTTTTTAAGAACAGTTAGCTGTGGTAACCATCTCTGTAGTAGTCATCAGCTGTAGATGTGCATACAATGATTATTTTCTGAAAGTTTCATCAAAACCTGTTAAGTGCTTCATGAGTAATTTTGCTAACTCTAACAGTTATTGTCAACTTTTGAAACAAAAATCTCAACTGACCTGTTTGCACTCAGAACATGTGTTGGCGGTGACTCTCAACTACCACTGATTTCAATTTTACATCAATATGTGTAAAATTGACTGACATAGCTATTTTTGTGTTTGCTTAGTTTGAGTTGCTGTGGCAGCCATCTTAAACTGGGATGTACATGTACATCCAGTGATTACTTTCTGGGAGTTTCATTCAAATCTGTCATGTGGTTTATGATATATTTTGCTAACAGACACTCACAAGCATACACAGGCAATTACATTATTGCCCACTTTTTAGCAGCAATACCAACTTGTTTTAATAGAGCATGTACATTGCTGTAGAGGAGTGCATTGTTCAGAGCTGATTTCCTTATCCTTGAAGGAGCACCTGGTCAGATAAATTGACACCAACTATCCCAGCTGCAGCATGATCCTTGTGGCCTGTGTTCTCCGTGTATTCAAGAAATGCAATTTTGTGGCAGCCACAGCACTTTGGATTGCTGAGAATTTCCTGCCACATGTCGTCTGCGTCAGCTTAACATGATACGACTGAATGCAACACGGTCGTTTTATGTTCCAGCACAGGTTCTCATTTTCACAAAACCCAAACTGAAAACATCAAAAATGCAGCATTTATTAAATATTCATCATGACACCGAGTAAAACTGGATACAGAGCCTGTCAGGGGGAGCAAACTGATGAAGACAGATGATTCTTCACTCGTTTGTGTCTTTTAGAAAGACAAGAATACAGTGTCTTTTATCACATCCAGTCCCTGTGCTTTGCTGTCTGTAATATTTGTTCACGGCAAAGTTAAATGATTTTTTTGTGTGAGGCTTGTGCTTACGCGTAATATGCTATATTTAAGGTCAGGGTTATGTACAGATGCAGATAAATTTGTTGGTGCCTTTCTACAATAATAAAAAAAAACACAACTAATGTAACTGACCAGGTTTGTCTCATCTCAATCCAAATCACGCTTTCCAATGATATAAGATTTATTTCAAATCCTTGTTCCAGAAACTTTGGGGCTTGTCAACATGCATTTTGGTGAATTCCAGTCTGACTTCTTTTTTTACTAATATTAGAGCCCTCCTGGTTCTTCTTGCAAAGAACTCATTTTGATTCAAAATGCAACAGATTTCTCAATTGAGAAGTGACGTATCTTGACCTTAGAGTTTGGCTTGAATGGTTTTGGATGCTTTCTTTGGCTTTTTTAATACCATTCACACTGTCCATCTGATCTACCTGTTGCATCCACACTGGCTACAGTCCCATGAATTGCAGACTTTTTAAATGTTATTGGCAGCTGTGATCACAAGAACATTAAACTGCTTGGAAATGGTCTTGTTGCCTTTCGCTTTAACTTTAACTGCATTTTCAGTGCGGTGCATGTGATACGAGACTACACAGTTGCCTGTTTGACCCTGTAAAATAACCTGAAAGGTTGATTTAAAAAAAGCTTGAAGGCACCTGGATACTAATTAGGGTCAAACACTTATTATAATGCAAAGATTATTGGTCTTATTAAGGGTACCAACAAAACTGTCCATGCTAAACTTAGCACAAAAAGTAAGGAAATTTGTATTTGACTGATTATTTCTTTGTTGTAACAATGCTTCTTAGCAACAAATCTTTTACCTTTAGAAAGCCTGTTAATTTCCCTTTAAATGGTGCCACATTTGTAAGCAAAATGCAGTTGTGAGTTGAGCAGCAGAGTTGAGTATGTGGGTTGCCCCAGTAAAAAAAACTTGCCAAATCTTGTCTACCTATGCCAAGCAGCTTATTCTGCTATTGACTCTTGTTTGGTGTTGTTTATTTAATCAGATGATTAAATCTGGTGCCAATCAGGCACCTGACTGTCAGCACCTGAGGTACCAGAATCTCAAAACTAGAGTCAATAGCAAAATAAGCTGTTTAGCATTGACAGAGAAGATTTGACAAGTTTTCCATGGGCGCAACCCACAAAGTGAACTCTGCTGCTCAACCCACAAAAGTGTTTCCCTGCTTAATGTGACACCATTTAAGGGGAAATAAACAGGCTTTCCAATGATATAAGATTTATTTCAAATCCTTGTAAAATAAACAACAAATCATTTCTATTTACATTTTGTTTTGTTTACTCCGTCACATACTAAAGGCACACAGATATACTTTAGACAACTGTTTTTCAACTGAATCACTATTTACAAGAAATCCGGCATTGTTTTATTGAGCTGTAAGGTACCTACAAATGTATCCATGTTTGTAGGTAACAGTGCTTTTAAAGTGAAGGAAAAAGAAGAGTTCATGTTCAGACAAATGTATCGACCTGTCTTACTCTGAGCCGTTGATTGAGCTTAAGAATTATTAGACATCTCAACGCCTCTTCAAGATCTGCATCTCCACGACTTGAAGCTGTGTTTTTTAATCCATTTCCAAAGTTCCTTTTCCACTTTAAAAGATAGAAAAACATAATCCCTGTGTTATCTTTCTGCTTCATGCAGGAATCTGACGCTGGACATCTACTGTAACTCTAACGGAAATAATTTTTTGTGTGAGGACAGAATTCTATGTTGAGGAGCTGTATACCTCTTTAAAATAGCTTCTCATTTTGTTTAATTTAGCTGGATCTATTTCACTTAAATAAACAGAGCGGTGAAGAATATTGGAAAGGAGAATACAGAAGGTGTGATGACAGCATGAAATCACATCTATTTATGGGAATGCAGACAATTTTGTGCTGCATTCATAGTGTAATTTGAGTTTATAGTCTGACTTCCCTTTTTGATGGAAACATGTGCTTGGCTTTTAAAAGATAACACATAGGTTGTTAAAGTTGTGGGTATTCTCAAAAGAAAACCAAGTCTACTTTTAGCTCTTGCACAGCCTGTTCGTATTTAATCTAAAAAGTGGGATTTGGAAATAATTCTTTAGGACTCTTGGTTGTTGTGTTAAAGTGTCATTATGCTATTTGAGGACACCCATACCCATCCTGCACAGTCCTCTTTCCACATTTCTATCCTCTGACTCAGTTCCTCCATCTTCTGCTCCCCCTGATTCTTTGCTACGTCCCTCATTCTGATCCGGTACACGCTATTCCTTTTTTCCTCCCAACCTGGTCGTAAAAAAGACATTTTCTGACTTTAAACTCATGGTAATGACTTAAGAGGATAGTTCAGGTCTTTTGAAGTGGGATTTTGTGGAAAGATTATGAACACAATATCTTACTTGTTGTAGATCGCTCTTTGAACTATCTCAGTTTGGAGACTTTAATTATGACCTGATTTATGAGCTAATGGCAAGGGAGAGCAAGAGGTTGATTGCTGCCATCTTAAAAGCAGTTTGAAATTTTCCCGAGTGGTTCATGGAAACACTAATAAGAACCATTACTTTGCTGTCAGTTTTGAATTACATTGTTATTTACATATAATTCTGTGGTGATTTGTAAGTTTACAAAGCCGCAGTAGCAGTCTGAAACCCACAGCAGTTTGTCAGGCCAGCATTTCATTAGCAAAAATATCTCATAGATCACGGGATAAATTTTAAGGAAACTCTGAAACACTGAAACTCTACAACTGACTAACTTTTTGGAGTCACAACTCAAAATGACTGCCACAGCTAATCGGCCTTAGCAAACACAAACATGGCTACAATGCAGTCCATTTTACATATATTGAGCTAAAGGTTGATGATGTAGTAGTTGAGAGTCATCTTCATCACATAGGCTGAGCACTAACACATCTCTCGGAATGTCACCTGAGATTGCCCATAACGTCACGAGGTTTGACCAAAAAATGACCTTAGTCTAAAACTCTGGTATGAAAGGCAGCGGACGATATGCATTTCTTCTAGGAATACTAGGCTTTAGATTGTTAAACATGTTACGTTGCCATGGCTGGTCATGCTAGCCTGACAAATATGTTGGCAAAAGAGATAGAACAGCATTTGAAACTGCTCCATCTAACGCTTTTTGAACAAAGTTTGAACTCCTGCTAGCTTCTTACTTCAACTTGATTGCAACTTCAGCACAGAACAGAAATGTCAATCTTGAAACGTATTATATTTAATTTCACCAGGGTCCTTACGATGGCCTGATGTGTTTGTCAAACAGAGTCTGAGAGCACTGAGTCTCCCATTGAGTTGATTCAGTCACTGTAATTGTATTTTTCCTGTCAACGTGACTGTGTGCAGTTCAAGATCTTTTCAAAGCAAAAAATAATACATAAAACTTGCTGTAAGAATTTTTTTATAGCCCGCTGCTGAAAGGCAGGTAATGATTTTACCTGTGTGTATGTGTGTGTAAGTGTATATTTGTCTGTCCCTTAGCAAATTATCTGTCTTTATAAAAAATAAAAAAATATATCTTTATAAAAGATGTATTCATGCTTTTCAAACAGGGTTTTCATGAGTTTGTAAACACTTCATAAAGTGTTAAAGGTCTGGCATTTCTTGTAGGAATTCATATTGCTCGCTGCCTTTCATGCAAGTTTTAGACATTTCTCTTATGTTGAAAAATGGAGTTACAGCCATTTTGGTCAAACCTTGAAAATAACTTTATGTGCCATTTAACTCAAATTCTGTAAAACTAACTGAATTATAGTCATTGTGCTGGATAAGGCTGATTAGCTTGGAAGGACATTGTTTTTTTCCGCTGAAGACGTAAACCAAGCGATTACTTTCTGAGAGTTTCATTAAAATTTGTCCAGTGGTTCACAAGATATTTTGCTAACAGGCAAACAGGGTTGAATCCAAAAATTAATGCCAAGTTTTAGGTCAAAATGTCTTAGTGGCACAATTCATGTTGTATGCTTGGTAAACTTGTGTCAGTTGTATTTATATTCCCTTTATCATTTTTATGTATGTGTCCTGGCTGTTATTACTATTTGCTGCAAATGAATTGCCCTTCGGGATCAAATAAAAGTGAATTGAATTTTAAAAAAATGACATTACTTACTAGTTACTTGCCAAATAGTGAGCCACAATTTGAATGTGTACTCTTCATTTCCACTGTTTACTGTTATTCTTTATCATTAAGATCTCAAAATCAAACTATTGTCAGTAAGTTACCTGCATTGAACATTATTAGATTTGTTTGTTTTGGTGTGAAAAGTTGTTTACTTAAAAAAAAAAAAAAAAAAATAGCTGAGCAACTTGCAAATTACAGCATCTAAATATTGCCAATGACTGAACTTGCTTTAATATATGAACAGTCTTTTTAAACGGTTTTATAAATGCCTAATAATTTAATATAAATGGAAAGTCTTGCACATATAAAAGGAGCTTCAGTGGTTTGGGCAGAATACTGTCACTAGAAGAACAGCACCCTCCATACAGTCCTCTCCTGCAAATATGCACAATTCTCTCTGCAAATAGCACCAGATGTGTGTGTGTGTGTGTGTGTGTGTGACTGCACAAGACCGCAGAGTGGGTGCTTTTCAAGTTCACCTGCAGGACAGTGGGATCCGCCCCAGAGACAGATGTCTTTACAAGCTTTTCCTTTTTACAGGTCAGTGGTGGAAAACCACTGGAGTCACCTGTGAGAGAACAAAGAGTAGGAACAATAAACCATGTCCATGAAAAGAACTTGATTTGGGGTTTTTTTCCAGTCTTATATTCTCTCTGTCTGTTTTGGCTCTTGATGTTCATTCAGCCACTGTCCAGTCCAGAGCTAACAAACACGTGCAGGAGCCACAGTGCTGCATTGTTCTAACTACAGGTGTTTCATCTGCGCCAATGAACAATTAGGCTGAACTGTCTTTAGACCCGCTCTGAAATGGCTGACAAATGGGTTTTTTATTATTTGGGTGTCCATGAGCCTCATTTAGACATAATATCCTGACAATGTTAACGAGTATTGCTGATTAAACCAGAGAACGATGAAAGGAAGAGAAGTCGCTGCTTTGTGCCCTCTATTTCAATATTTATTCACTGCTTATAACCATTTGACACGACTAAATGACAGGGAAAAAAGCCCTAGCATCATTTATGTCCTCCATCTAATGAAGGGAAAGAAGATGCATATTCATTTTGCATTTCAACACTTAATTAAAACTTGCATCTGTCCTTTCAGCCGCTAGTTCTAAAGTGATTTATAACATCAGTATGTCAGCCCTGGTTGAGCAATGAATGAGATGTGCATTTAATAAACTCTGTCTGTAGCATCGGCAAATACAAGATTTATCTTTATCACCCAATACTGAAAAGCGCAGGAGGATGATAATGTTTTCGCCAGTGTCTGTGTTTGTGTGTTTGTCTGTTAGAAAAATATCTCATCAACCACTGAACGGATTTTACTGAAACTTGTAGAAAAAATTATTAGATGTACTGTACATCTAATTAACCTTTAGAGTCAACCTGATTCAAGATGGCTGCCACAGCTAACTGACTTTATAAAACCCAAAAATGGCTCTAACTTGGTCAATTTCACTGCTATTGTGCTAAACTTTGCTGTCATTCTAGCTGAGAGTCATTTATAATACATACTCCATGTGCTACTCATGAAGCAAGATCTTTGCTTAAAACTTTAATTTAAAACTTCAACTTCAGGAGTCAACTCTTTTTGTCTGTTAGCAAAATATCTCATCAACAACTGAATGGATTTTAAAGATACTTTCAGAAAGTAATAAATGAACACATAACTACAAATGATTAAATACTGGAACCAATCCAATTCAAGATGGATGCCACAGCTAACTGAACTTGGCCAACACACAAATGGCTATAACTCAGTCAATTTTATAAATACTGACCAAAGATTTGGTGTGGTAATAGCGGAGAGTCTTTTACAATATATACTCTGAGTGTGACATCGCAGAATTTGGCATGAGATTGTACATAACATTATTTTCAATGATTGACCAACATGGCTATAACTCTAAGTCTAAAACGCTGACATAAAAGGTGTAGGCAATATCCATTTTTTTTTTACAACAAATGCTATACCTTTAAGTAGAAAAACAATTTGATGTTAGGACATCAAAATCATTTAATTTGCCTGGATGGAAGACAACTGGTGAGTTTTTATTCTGCCCAGAAAGCAGATCTGATTTGCAAACAGTAATGGCTCACTGTCACTTTGTTCGGCAGCTCCCTTCAGTAGACGTAAAGAAAAACAATGATTTTAAGTGCCCTCTCCAGCTTAAAAGCACGGTGTTTTTGACAAGTCTCTTAATCTTAAATTTAGCATGAGAGGTGGTCTGCACAAAGCATCACAGACACAGTTGTTGATTCAAATGGTTTTATCTGAATACTAAACCTCCCTGCTGTCTCTATGGAACAGCTCAACCTTTAGCACCTGGTGTCATTAACGTGCACTCGTAGTTCTCAGTTAGACTATGATACAGAGAAAAGCATGAAAAGGAGAACCATTTTTCAAGCCCTAATAACCTCTTGAAACTCACTGTCAGCCCATGAACTTCTTTGAGCGTTTAAAAAAACAGCAGAGAACCACTTAACTGCATATTTCCAACTGGGTCACTTCAAAACGTTCAATTTGAAGTACATTAAATGTTAAAACAAGCTGGTGTTTAGTATCTTAATGGACGTACAGTCTAATTTTACTGCACTCTACTTGATATTAAAGGAGGCTTGAATAGTTAGAAGCAAACCACAGTGAACAGAACTACTTGCTGATGTGTGACAAACAGCATGAAGCTAAATGTGCAGTAACTTCTGTTTTCACAATATTCCATATGTTTTCGGTAAAATCATTCCAAGTTAAATACCTCATTTTGAATAAAATGAAACTTAATTGGTTAAAATATAATTGCATTTCATTTGAATCAAAATAATTATACGATTGAGCTATAGGTGACTATAGGTTCTGATTAATGAAGCAAGTGAAGCAGCTGTACCCCCATTTGTGGCGGGTACAAACCTGTGTTTTTGCTGCCCCCTATTTTTGTTTTTACTTAGAAACATGTTATCAGTAATAGGACAAATATCTGTTGCTTTTTTTTACTCTAATGTTACCGTTTTAATTACAATCTAAGATTTTTAATTGGTTCAGTCCAGTTCATTGGCTAGCTGCTAACCACCAACAAAGGATGATAGCCCCCTGGTGGTCGGCTGCAGTAAAGTATTTAAGCCCCGCCCCTCTATATAAATAAATGGGACATTTTCCTGACTAAAAAATTAAAAATACACTTCAGATAATTTTTTTCAGGTGTTGGTTTTGCTGATTCACAGTCTTACTTTACTGCTGTATGTTCAAATATGCATTTTTAAATACTGTTCTTATTTATCAATTTGAGGCTTTAAAAAGGGGCTTTTTTACACTGTGACTAACGATGTGGCAGCCTGTTCGTGACTTGAGAGGACGTGTGGGCGGCACTTTCTTATCTATGGAATAACCTCACATCCCTAGTGCACAGACACTGAATCCAAACATACAATAGGACAACACCGAAAAAAGGAACATTTTGGCTTTGATTTTAGACAATGGAAGTTAAGGTAGTTGCTTCAACCATTTTAATTTATGTTGATGCTAAACATTAGCTACTAGGCAGCTACTCAGACCAGACAGTGATGGTGATGAGAAAGAAAGCTAAAAAGTCATCTCTTTCTGTCTAATCATCAGACAGAATGGAGTAAAGAATATTGTGCAATATTACACTATTTAGGAGAGCTTGATTCTACGAGTTAATCAAAATTCTGATCCTAGTCCCTTTTTGCTGCTTTTTAATGATGTCTGCCCAGATCATGTGCATGATGTGCATGATGTGCATGATGTGCGAGATCCCATTTTAGCATTTTTGGGCTGTACAGATGTTTAGAGTTAAATCAGACTGAAGCAAGCTTTGTAAATGTCTCTATGTGGTTTTAAATCTGAATTTAACCATAGTTAATTACAAAAAAGACAAATATTATAAGCAATTTTTAGCAGTTTCACTGTACAACAACCTTCATCGTCGATGATATTTGTATAATTTCATTCCTTTTTAGGATATAATCAGGCACTCATGCGAGCGACTGTAGTTTTCATTTATATATCAGCAGCTTTTATTAAACTATAGTGTGTTACTCTGATCATAGATAGCTAAATAAAGCCTTTAAGTAGCATTTTTAACTGACAGAACTTTACTGATTCAGAACTGAAAGGTTCAGACTAATTCAAGAGACATAAATAAAACTACACACAGTTGTACTAAGGTGAGTCTGATGCTAACATTAATAATGATCTAGTCAAATCAAACTCATATTAGTTTACGAGATACGGTTCAGATTGTTTAGTTTGTCTTTTGCACACAGAGATTTAGTTGGGTTTGTTTGTTTGTTTGTGTTTAAGAAATAAATCTGAGTGAGAACTTGTGCTGAAAAACCCAATTCTTAATACAGAAATGCATAAGTCCAAGTCCGAGTACAATATAAACAGGCAAAACATATACAGTTTCTAACAAGTCCTCCAACTTTTTTACCGACCAAAAATACATTGACTATAACAGTTTCTGAATGTGTGGTGTTTACAGTTTCAAATATTAAGTTTCATTAATGATTTGGTTAGGTTTATGCAGTAGAATGTGGTGAGCTGTAGGGAAAAAAAGTCATTGCTTTGACGTGCAAGCAATTTTGCAAAATGTTTAAAATGCACACTTTCACATAGCTGAGAAAAACAAGCAAAACAAAACAGA
>JAOXNZ010000091.1:22241941-22275957 GCA_028566095.1 Kryptolebias brasiliensis
CAGTGACTGCTGGAGATAGGCACCGGCTGCCTGCAACCCGGAATGGAGAAGCGGCTAAAGAAAATGGATGGATGGATTATTTTAAAAGCAAAAATTATAGACGTGGTGGCAGCTGCTGCCACAACAATATAATGTGCATGGACTAGAATACAGCTTTGCAAGCTGTGCACACACAAATACGCTGTAATTTTCAAACTTAACCATTCAAAATGTCGCCTCACCACTCTCTGATCACAAACACTCAGAATTCAGTAAGTCCGCAACTCAAAATGTCCCTTTTTCGTCATAATTTTGCGTTGCCAACTAGTCTCCAACAGTCACAGCCCAGTGAGATACTACTTTAGGGTAGCAAGCCATGTATTGTCTGGTAGGAATTTAAGATAAGTTCCCTATAAAATAAAATAATAAAAATGTTTTTTGGTTCTGTCTTATTAACCCAACTTGAACTGTAAACGGTGTCCTTCAGGCCATGTGTCAAACAATCAATATGATAAACTCCAAACTGACCAATATCCTATTTTAACCAGAAAATAGTACAAAATTGGTGTTTGTTTCAATTAAATTAATCTAAATTTGATGCGGAATAAAAGGCACCATATGATACATCACTGAATACCCTCTGCTGATGTGAAATTACAAAATAAAGAAAATGTTAACCACTCACACAGAGCTTCTCATCTAATTGAATGCTAGTGTGCTGGGTGGCACCTGTTGGTGTATTTACCAGGGGTTATTAGATGCCAGAGAGAATTTGAAAGCATGACCCCTTTTGCTTTCCATACATCTTCTTCTCTCGCTCCACTGCTGCTACGGATCAAACTTTTCCACACAGCTGATTTCCAAAACACAAACAAAAAAGGCAAGTCTTCAAGTTTCTGTATGTCATCTGAATCAGTAATTCTTGCTGTGCTTTGGTGCAGGGTGCTTTAGGTAATATCATCATGAAGCACCTCTGTAAAGTAACATTTTTAGGTAATATCTGATGTCTCTGTGATGGACACCTGTCCAAGGTGTACCCTGCCTCTTGCCTATTGGCTGCTGGAGATGAGCACCACCTCCCACCAACCCGGAACAGGAATGAAGTGAGTATCGAAAACAGATTAATAAAAACATCATACATAGCTGAATTCATTTTAAACCTGTCAAAACTTTTTGTTTGAAGAAAAATGTTAATTTGCAGACATTTTATTATTTTACTACTTTTCCACTGGCTCTATTTTACATTTAGGTGCATTTCATAACATTTGTGCCATGTTGGGTATAAGTTTTTTGTGTGTGATACCTGCACTCAACAGCTGATTAGTTTGATGCACATGTGTGAAATGCAAAAAGAAAAAAACACTTCTGCCTTCAGGTTTTAAGTTTTATTTATCACACTGTCCATTTTCAGCCAGATGACTTTAAAGTAAAAGTTATTTAACTGAGAAAGAAAGCAACATTGCATTGCATATTTCTATTGTGTAAAACAGATGTTTCATACAGTTATTCTGTACCATCACACAGTAGCTGTGATTGTTTAATGGTGTCTGTGTTTGTCCCATTAACACTGACATGTGGTACATAGGAGAGGAAGTGAGAAAGGTGTTGTCCTGTAATGAAAAACTACATTTTTTAATGTGAAACAGAAGGACAAGAGATGAATGTTAGAATGACGATAGCATAGTTTAGATATCAAAAGTCAGAAGAAAGTCCCAAACTGGATGTCGAGTAGTAAGGCATAAACACTGTAATTGTTATGCCTAATTTTGAAAATGTTGAATGATTTACACAGAAAAACTTCTGTCTCAGCTTTTTTATAGACTTGCATTAACAGCAGCATTCACAACAAGAAAATTTCTGAAGAAATTTTGAAAAGGGGAACAATGCAGCTTCTTCCTTAAAGTCCAACATACAAAAACCCTCTTCTACAAAGCCCAATAGGAGTTTGGATTATTAGATTATTACTACTTTGATAATCTAATTATTACTATTGTAATAATCAAATTTTTAATTATTATTACTATTGTAATAATCTAAGATGACAAAATGCCAGCATCTTGATGTACAAACTGTATAAAAAGAGTAAAGAGAACAAAATAAAGAAAAACATTAAAGCTGCCACAAGTGGCTCATTAGGATCACCATGGTAACCACATACCTGTGTCTGTTATTCCCTGACAACGCTCTTAATGAGACACACAGAAAAGGACAGTAGAAATTAGGCATTGAACAGTCACAGTGCAAATATACCATAATTAGTACTGAAAAGGACAGTGTTTATTTTTTTGTTTGTTTGTTTGTTGGTTTATTCCAAAGCTGCAGGATGAGTAGCAAATTAAAAATCTTGTTGTAACTGGAAGAGTAATGGATAAATAATAAGGAAGCTTTGACTTTTATGCATAGCACTGGCGTCTTTAACTATTACAATCCAAATACATTTTTATTGATCTTGTTTTCAGTCATTGTAGCTTTACTTTACTTTGTGAAATTTATTATTTTAATTTTAAAATGCATTGTGATTGAAACGATAAGATAACAAACCCCAAAGCGTTCAGATTAAACTGGGGCACAGATTTAGTCTGTCGGGTCGAAGGTGGGAACGTGAGCTCTCAAACTCCGCCCACCCACCACGTCAAGCATCTTCCGCGAGCCCATGAACGAGCGCACCCTGTGGTCCCTCCGACTGCCTGTCGGTGAATGAGATAAACAAAGAGCCGGCCACTTTTTGGCACAACAGTCCCCGCTCCTCAGGCTCCTCGGGAACATGGAAGCTGGTAGGTTGAGTGGTTCGCGCTGGTTCGCTCGCGGGGATTGTGTTTTGTCGCCGGCCAGCAAAGCGAAATGTTTTTTCTAGTAGCTGGAGGTTGACAGATGATGGAGCTAAGCGGCTAACGCTAGCATTCGTTCAGTGCGTTAGTGATGCTAACAACTTGCCCGTAGAGAGGATGACAGCTCATTCAAACACACCGCGAGGCTGGCACAGACAGTCAGACATTAGAAACAGGAAGCTTACCCACTACAGCTCCACAGCTAGAAGCTGCCCGACACAGGAACCAGAAGTGTTAGCTTGAATTAGCCAGCTAGTTCACAACGAACCTGTCACAATCTGTAGATTTGTTTGAGTGGACTTTCAGCTTGGCTCCTCTGTGTTTCATGAATATTTTAATATAACATGTACCAGTCAACTCACCCGAGAACAGCTTCCCTGTTCAGGTTTTATGCCTCTTTAATTTTGCAGGCAGATGTTTCAGGTTGAACTGTGAACTGTTTTAACTAACTCAGACGAGACATTCCTGCATTTTGATTGCTCCTGTTATTATAACAAGGCACCTTATTAGTTGTAACACTGCCACCGTCTTTTTGTTAAACTACAGCAGAGGTCCGTGTAGTTCAGACCTTTGCACATGCTGCCATGATTGGACCAATAAAGTGCTTAGCTTGAATAAAACCAGTTGTATAACCACTGATGTGTAAATTTGCAAGTCACCCTGGCTGCCTCTGCTTGGCCCCACGCCATAGAAAACCACTGTGCTCTTTGCCCTTACAATTTATGCTTTCATTTGTTGAACAACAGCCTGGACAACCAACCAACACCTAAACCTGCCTTTTTTGTAGTATCTGCTACAACCTGCATCCTCCCTGTGTTGTGTGTGAATAAGCTGCCGCCAGTCCAAAGCTTTCTGCTCAGAGTTTTGTTTTAAATTGACTCCCTCATCCCTTCCTGTTATTTCTCCATCACCCGTCTGCTCTGGTCGTCGTAAAAGACACACGACAAAACAAGAGTAGATCGTTACCCCATGCAAGTTCACTCTGAAAATATACCCTATTTGGTCTGCCTTTTTTAATTTTACTTTTATAACTAAGATGACCTTGTAAGTTTGTGAAGTTTGACGCTGTTCTAATCTGCCGGTCGGTGCGTTTCAGCTTCGTGTTGGTGGAAAATAACAGAATGCAGCTGAGAGAGAGAGAGAGAGAGCGAAAGGTCAAACTCTTGGCCGCATGCATGACTAGGCAATGTCCCTCTCCATGTTTAATTGCTCTGCGCTATTATTTGAGAGAATTACACACCGGTGCCCATTTGATTCTGTTAAAGTGTGTGTGTGTGTGAGTGTGTGTGTGTACCCCTCTGTGCTTCATCCAGCAGGACCAAGCAGGCTTTTCCAGTCTGTTCCTCTCACAGATGGAGCCAGATCAGTCTTAACAGCCAGCTCTGATCTATCCTTGTTCAATATTCAGTCTCAATTATCTGTCCTTGATTATTTCTGCTGCGCCTCCACTGTCCCCAATAAGATGTTTATTCTCTGTCAGAGCTCTTCTTTTTTTTAATTAGCTTCATTAACTTCAATACGCTGTTCTACTTTTATTACCTGCTTTTTGATGATGGAAAAAGCAGAAGCACCAGACAGTTAAAGTAAAGGGAGAGGTGTTGGCTTACATCTATTGATCTGGCATTTTCCAGAAAAGTACAGTGACGCCTGAGGACAGGAGTGCTCGTAAGGCAAATCTCAAATGGGAAGTGCGTTAGCCTGAAGTGCACAGATGAGTCATGGGAATTGTGAACAAAGGAAATGTATTTCTGTCTGTCTTACTTTGCCTTTCAGGATTTCACAATGCACATCTCTTATTCTCTTCTATAACTGTCCTGTTGTATTCTCTGTTATTTTTTTATTTTTTTTTCAAAGGTCTGAGTCAGGAGAAGGTAAACACCTTTGTTAAGCGCCTGCGGTCCGAGCCACGTTACCTGTTGGCCCAGAATGTTTCGACCTGCATCGACCCGTTAGAGGTTTGTCTGCACCGACAGACCGTCCAGGATACTGTGCATATCTTCCAGCACTCCATCCCCACAGAGGGCAAGCCCATCACCAACCAGAAAAACTCAGGTGGGACGTGATCTAATTCAGCTAAATTCATACAAAACCCACAAGAAATGATCATGTAGTGTGTATGTAAGCCCTTGAGTCAACCCACATTCACACACAGATGTCTGGTAAACTGCAGTTTTTAATTCTGCTAATTATTTCCAAAGTAATTAAGCACAATTTTTTTTCACGTTCACATTTTTTTGGTGAATTATATCTTAACTACATACATGAGAAAATAAGATGAATGGGCTCTGTTTTCGGCAGTGTGCTGTGAGCGAAATTAAACACAAATACTTCAAAATAACTATCTACAGATAACATAACACACATAACTTCATTACCTATCCTTTTAATAGCACATGTGCGGGTGTATATATATGTATGGACAGAAATTATTTGTGTGTCTACATAAGGCTCTTGTGTGTATGTATATAATATACAGTATCCTTCTTCCTTATTTTATTTTTACCAGTGTCTTTAAATCGAGCCGTGCTCGTAGTTTAATTTAGTTCTATTCACTTTTGACGTTGTGCTGAATGACAATAAAGAGAATCTGAATCCGGACTTTCAGGTATTACAGGAGTTCAGAATTCTTGTGGCCCAGGAACAAAAGCTGTTTTTAAGTCTATTCGTCCTACTTCTGATTCATCTGAACCGTCTGCCTGAAGGCAGAAGGTTAAGTACTGTCCTTGATTAGAGAGGTCAGAGGCAATTTTCTGAGACGCCAGAAGCCGGCAGTGTCATCCAGGTGAAGGCAGAGAGCAGCCGACAACGTGCTAAGCTGTATAAGCACACAGGTGTTCATCATAGCCTGGTGGGAGGCAGGCCTTCATATGAAGCATAATAAGCCTCAAGTTACTTTATAATTACTTTGAGTCTTTACAATCGTTTTTAAACTTAAAAAAAAGGGTTATGAGGATGTCTTGTTTTATCGACCCCTGAAATATTTACGTGTGGATTTTTCTAACTGTAATCTTGTTTTGATATATTTACGTCACTGTCAGCATATACTGACTGGCTTGACTTACCATGTATGGTGGTGGATGTACTGTAGATTGTAGAGGCTTTGCTATCGGGTCTCAAAAACAGATCCATTGTGTCCTATTGAGACATGAAACTGGTTTTATCCAGCTTCTACATCAAGCTAAAACTGTCTCACAGTTTTACCAGGTGTTGGCCACCAAACACGTCAGTTTGATCTCGACAAAGTCATTCTCAGGAACAATCCTGTTGTTCACCGAAGGAGCCAAGGAAAGAAGTGATTCAAGATTTTCAGGTTACTGAGTGTCGTTCATGCAGTTTCCTGTTATGTCCGTAATAACCTGTGTATTTCTCTATATCTCCTTTTGTCTTTATCATTAATAGGGAGATGTTGGATCTTCTCGTGCCTCAACGTCATGCGACTTCCCTTCATGAAGAAATGTAATTTAGAGGAGTTTGAGTTTAGTCAGTCCTATCTCTTTTTCTGGGACAAGGTAATGTATACAGAAAATCTGCAGCTGTGATAATTGGTGTGGCAGTTTTCTAAATAACCCTTATTTTATTTTGGTGACTTTGTTTGCTGATGTTAGAACCTTTTGCAACAAACCTGTAAATGGATGTTTGCATTTATATTGGTGTAGTCAAAGCTTTTTTTTTTTCTATACACTCTTAAACACCTCTTTTGGGCACTGGTGGTTGGTGTTTTTTCCAGGACTGATGTCACAGTGAAACCTCACTGAACATTTTCATCTCTGCTTTTTCCACTCTTGTTCTGTTTCCTTGTCTGCCGTGTTAAAACCAAACATAATCCCAACATAAAATCACCTTTTCGGTGTGTCAAGTGCGTAAATGTAAGGACTGCCACTACAAGTAGTATTAGCCCCAAATCTGGACTTCACAGTCTGAACGTCAAGCTTTAAGAAGACCCTGCTTCTTTTTGCAAGTTCGTTCTTGCAGAACGTAAAAGGTGTAGAGCTGTATGCCTTTTTGTCCTCTTCATGTTGTAAATCAGACAAGGGAAGTCTAAAGTCAATATTTTCTTGAGCAAATTACAAGTTTCATGTCTTGCTTTTGAGGTTTGCCATCATAACAAGTATCTACAGAGCCACTGCAGAAGTGTAGGACTGATGATTTAATCATTTTAATAAGCCTGCAGCACTCTTATCTTACGATGACTCATCTGTGTCTAACTTTAAACTGTAGAAGCTCATAATACTTGTTTAAATCTGTTACTTGGTCTTTGTTTCAGAATGGTAAAATCTGTTGCAATCATGGGTGTTTACATCCTCGCCTACTGAAATTGGAAGTAAACAAGACACTAAGAAGGGGCACATTAGTTTCCATGTATGTTCTGTGTCAGATACCAGGCCCGAAATAGGTTGAAAAATAAATCTGTCTCACATGGAAGCACTGAAACCTACAAGCACGCAATAATAAGATGTTATCCATTTTACCTGTCTGCATTGGAAGCTTGCACCTTTTTACAAAATTAATGAGTTAGTTTAAGGTAAGGAATTTGAAATGAATCGAGTTATGGTTATGTTTCTCGTAGCCTATGAGATGGACGAACATTAATAAGGTTTGCCTTTGAGGCGGTTTATGGTGCTAGTCATCAACAAGAACCTTGCTGCATTTAACTTAGGGACAAAGGTAATAAACTTTGCTTTATTGGAGGATAAAATAAAATACTGTTCAAAGGACTAGGTCTACTCATCTTATCTTTGTGTTTTGTTTCAGAGTAATTTGAGTTTCTTGTAATTTTTAACGCGGTCTTGTCCAACATTTTCCTGGCTCTCTGAAGGCTTTCTTTAGTTGCCTAACACTGACCAATGAATCACTCAAGCATAATTGGGCATCTAATTCAAGGAATGAACCAGTGTTGTGTCCGCACGTAACAGAAAATCTGATGAAGAGTCTACTTTTAAATTGGGTCGATGTAGATAAGGCAAGTTTTTGAATAATAGCACTATGATCCACTATAAACTTTACATATTTGAAAATATATATAAGTTTACAGAAGGGGAAGTTTTATTGTGGTCTTGTGTCAAGTCCACAATTTTGTCACTTAACAAACCTACACGTTTTCAGTTACATGATTTATTGTTGCTTATGTTATTTGTTTGTTTGTTTTTACTTTGTTTTGTGTTCCTGTTTGTACAGATTGAGCGTTGCTACTTTTTCCTCCACGCCTGCGTGGAGACGGCACAGAGAAAAGAGCCGGTGGACGGGCGTCTTGTCCAGTTCCTTCTCTCCAATCCAACTAATGATGGAGGACAGTGGGACATGCTGGTTAATCTAATTGGTTAGTTCATACTATTTAGTTAGTTTGATTTGCTGTGATTATGGAATACACATTTCTGTTTTGGGACAGGACAACCTTTAGGTAGTTTTAGGTTTTTGTTTAATTTTTAAACTTCATTTTTAAACTAGTTTTTGTTTTTTACTTTTTAAGTTTGAATAAATATAGTTTTTCTATCGTCTTGTCTTTAGAGAAGTATGGTGTCATTCCAAAGAAATGCTTCCCAGAGTCCCACAGCTCGGAGGCCTCACGCAGAATGAACGACATTCTCAACCATAAGGTACATTTGCACATTTCCTTGAACTCAAAGTCTTTCAAGCTCATGTAAAAGATCATTAGTTCATATAATTTATAAAGCAGTGCTGATTCTTTTCTCATGGCTTGTTTCAGTTGAGAGAATACTGTTTGAGACTGAGGAACATGGTGGCCAGTGACTCTTCAAAAGCTGAACTTTCTGAAGCGATGGACGGCATGATTGAGGAGGTGAGACTGCAAGGAAATATCCACATTGTTTTTTGGGTTGTCATTAAGACCAAAGGTTTTGTAATGGCCATGGAAACCTTATGAGGAACTTAAGAATTCAACTTTTGTTTTGACATGGGGAAGTTCAGAGTAGTTGTGGTTCCTGAAAATACTGTATCAGTCGTCTGTGTTTTCCAACATTCTGAGATTTGTCAGATCTGCTGTACTGCCTAGACAGTCAAAGGCAAGAGAAGTCTGGAGTACTAAAGATGTTCTGCCTGTTTTAAGTTTTATTTTAAGTTTTGAACAATGTGGAGAGTAAAAACGTCATTGCCTCAGGTATAGGCAAGTGTTTTGATCATGTGTGGTTTGATGTGAAGCCGTTTATTGTCCTACAGAAAGGTAGTGAAGTAATGACACGGCAAACCTGCTGTAACACCAAAATCAGGCTTTAAAATGGGGGCGGGGGGGTGTTGTATTTATGTGCCTCCTATTCCAGTGTGAATTTCTAAAGACACGGCGACCAGGAGCTAGAAAATACAAAATCCATCAGCATTTTGTAGTGGTGCAGGCAAAGAAAGCCTTGGTTTTATTCTAACTTTTATCCATAAACATGTACGTAAAAAAGACCAAGTACTGCTAGATGTAATTCTGCAGCACATCTGGAGAAGGTTTGATTGTGAATATGTGGCTCCTCTCAGTGCTAACCGGTGGTGCCAAAAGAAATAATATATGAATGCACTCTTCTGTAGCGCTGCTTTTTAGTATTTTTGATACCCCACAGATGACATGTAAAATTAAATTTAGATACTGGATGTGTGGGTAAATATTTATATTAGAAAATATGTGAAATATCCATGAGTCAAAAAAGGAGAAACACTCCTTGCCCCCCTGGTTCTGTTGGCATAAAAAAACATGTTCAGGATCAAAACTGGACTAATAAGCTGTGGTTGGATTGTCCACTCAATAATTCACTTACTTTTTGTTATGCTACCGCTGTCACATCTCCCTTCATTAAGCGTGTACGAGGGAGATGCTAGAAAGGCTGCTTTTATTTCATCCCAATGATCAAAGCTTTTTCACGAACCTACCTCCTTCTTGAGGAAGTGAATGATCTTCCATAAGAGAGACAATATATTTAGATTAGGCACATCAAGTCTATAGTGAGCACACAATTTGTTAGAAATGTTACTTCAGTTTCTGTAAACTACGTCAATGTACCTCACGACAGAATCAAGGTCCATAAACGTAACATGTAGAAATGTTTGGTTTAACAACAGGCTACATATTGAGCAAGTAAGTAATTGGAGCACAATAACAGGAGAAAATGGTTACGCTGAAATTGGTAAAAGTTTAACATATTCATATAGTTAGAGGTCAGTTTAGAGAGTGTGTGTGAGAGGGAAATCTAATTTGTAGTGAATAGATTTAAGTTTTCTGTGGCCAAAAAAGTTTCAGATGAACATTTTTCTTTGAGTTTCTATAGTACTTCTGTTAATATATTTATGGAGCAGTTTAATGAGAAAAAAGATAAGAAACTGGAAACAGATCTTCATCTGTCTGTTTTGTGAAAAACATATATCCTGGTACACATAAGGATGTATTTAAATGTTTTAGTCACTCCGCTTCAGATACTGAAATTGTAAATTTCCCATCGTTCCATTTTAGCCAGAAGAGGGAGCTGTCAAATAATCCATAAATATGATGAAACATACTCTTCCCTGACAGCGGGCTTTAAAGTAACCTGCATGTGTTCATTCATTGAATTAAACCCACAGATTAAAGTCAGGGTTGGTGGTTGGGTACATTCGGATTGAAGCTGTTCAAGAGATGCAACAATTTTAAAGTAAAAACTTGTTGTTTAAAGTAGATTTTTAGACTAGTTTTAGGCATAATAATTACATAATTCAGTCTGAAATCCCTCTTTAAAATGGGTTTACTTGTCAGTTTTTGAGTAACGTTGTATAGATGTCATGTTGCTTGTAATTTTAATTTAAAAATACTACAAACTTCCTTTCTGCTGAAAAACCTAACATTGATTCTGCCTTGGTTTTGAAGTCCGACTCTTTAGAAAATGCTAGTACATTCACAAAAAAGGGAAAAATAAAAAAAATGTCTTTTTTTTTTTAACATGCAAATTAACTTTTTTAAGCATTTCTTATAAAACCCTTTCTTCTAAAAGCAGGAAGCAGCTTTTTTAAAAATGTGCAATTGCTACACCGTTGACAGCATGATGTACACTTTACGCCTCCTTTATTTGTCTGTGTAAAGCTTACGCACGTAAATTTGTGTGTCTAACGTGCACACGTCGCTTATGGGCCAGTTGATGTCTCGTTGACGACGGCGATCTTGTTTATGGAACAGTCAGTGAACTGATGCTGCACAGCAGACACTGTTTCACCCTCAGTGCGACAGAGCAACCCGAGTCATGTGTGTAAACAAACACATGTGCAACGAGTGGAACACGTGTCACGCGCCTCGTGGTGTGTTGGTTTCAAGCTTAATTTTCCTCTTCCTGTGTGAGTGTGAGGGGCCAGTCAATCGCTCTCCCATCGACGCACTTCTGCTCTCTACAGCGGTGTGCTTCGGCAGCTTTTGTTGTCAGCTGTTAGGTTGTATTGTGGTGCTGACTGGTTGCTTGTTTAAACAGTTGCTTAGGTCTCTACCTGCACCTTCATGGATGCCCAGTCATCACCACACACACACACACACATACACAGAGGTGTATGTTGTGCAACATTTCAGACTGCTTTCGCCGCTCTGTTACGGGCTCGGGAGGCTGAGGATTGCCAGCGTGTTTGTCCACCTGGAATTGGTTTGTTTTGCGAAACACAACTCTGTCACGGCTGATGGAGATGGAGGATTTTCACATGTCAAAAGAACAACCGCTACAGTGAGGGCCAAAACATTCACAACTTTATTTGGTTTTTACGTTTTTTACTAGCTTTTTTTTTTTTTCTTAGAATCATCATTTGTATTGGGACATTGGGTGCAACAGCAAAAAGTTCAGTCTTTATAGGTATTTTTTATGAGAATGACTTTTAAATCCTTTTGAGCTTGTTGGAATCAGGGATTATTGTGGTTGCAATTTTTGTGTTAAATTGCGACATGAGTGACATGTCCTTTTACCTTAGGTTTGATTTGCCATTCTCTTCAGGGACATTGTTGCATATTAGCTTTGTCAATAACATGATAGGTTTGAGGTGACATTTTATTAGAGGCTTCAGAGACTGTCTGATACCAACATAGAGTGGCTTTAATGACTCATAAAACATTATTCGTGTACTTTTTTTTTTTTGTCTGTTTGTTTTTTGTTTCAGCTAAATACTTCTGTGAACGGGTTGTTGGTTAGGTTTACAAACAAACTGGTGTTTTTTACAAACCATGAAATATACGCCCTCAGGTTCCACACTGCGTGTGCCATGTGCATTTACACGTGGGGAACCTAGTGTCTGTCTAGTTCTCTGCTTGTTCACATGCGCGTTTCTTGGGATCAAAGTGCCGTGTCAGTCCTACTTTGGTTCGTGGAAGTGATGCTGTCCAACTGGCCTGTGTGGCGGCTGTGATTGTGCCCTGGTCTTCATCACGCCAGACCCTGTACACTTCCATGACAAGCGAACGGGGTCAACGTCTCTGCTTCCACTTACTGTACTCAGTTTGCACTTGATTTAAATGAATTGATTTGCATGTCAACCACTTACTTGTTTTTAACTCTGGTCACTTTCACTCAGAGTAACATTTATCCAAGAACCTTGGCCAAAAGACGCCCAACTTTCTTTAACCGGCACCTGCAGTAAGATCAGCAAACCACTGATGTGAATCCTGATGGTCTGTCTTTATTGACACTAGAATGACAACATCCATCCTCTGCACTGGAAAGGATTAGGGAATCTTTCATGCTGCGTTGAATGCTTCAGTGCTTAACTTCAATCACTTGTACGAACAACTTGTAAACAAACACGCCAAAGTAAAAGATGCAATCACTGGAAACTGTACATACATACCATACTTCACACACATGAAAAAATACACAGATGGTATCCCTCACGCCATGACTGTAGCCTCTCCATGCTCCATTGCGTCATGGAATCGGACACACCATGTGCGGCTCCGGTCTTGGCTCTGAGCGCACAAGAGTGATTCCTGAGACAAGTCTAATTTATGAGACAGCCATCGGCTCACAGAGGAACCTTCTTGCTGTAACTCAGAGGCTCGGTTCTGCAGGTCGTCGGCCCGCTTGATTTGTTGTTCGATGTGGGTGGGTTTCTGCCTGTGTGTCAGTGTTTGGGCTTGCAGGAATTGCCAGTTCTAGGTTCCGCGCTCACATTTCTCGACTTTCTCTTCTCAACTGTTGGCATTTAACAATGACCACATGTGTTGAATGTTTACAAAACATGGAAGTTTAATCAAAATGTCTCTCATTTTTATCCAAACTGTTTGCATGGTGTCATTTGCTTACACTCCAAAGTCCAGCTTCTAGACAATAGTTATAAATTAGTTTCAGAGGAGCAGTGAGGAGCATGTTTTACCTCAGTTTGACTTTCAGAGAGGTCAGAACAACGTTTAACCTCTTAGTGTTAACCAATGTGTGTGTGCATAACTTCATTTACAATGGTTAATCAAACTGTTTATACTGTAACTTAAAACTCTGACATGAATTATATTAAGGAATGCTCTGCCTTTAGGTTTTGGTTTTGGTTTTAACTTTTGACATTACGACAGTCCAGGGTTAAAATTTAAATTTTGAAAATGACTTAATCAAAAAAAAAAGTAAAAAAAAAAAAAATAGATTTTTGCTTTTTTAAATCTTCAGTGTTGCCATCTACTTTGCGTTGTACATGTCTTAGCATCACTCCTGAGTCATGTAAAACAAACAAATACGTGAGGGGAAGATGTCTGCTAGCCAGTCAATATTAAAAAACACACTCAATTAAATTTTAGGTACAGTTGGCGTCAATACCGTGCTGTCACTTAGTTCAATGTTTATAGGTAAACATGCAACCCTCTGCCACCTAACTGGGACAGACTTGTGGTGGATTTCCCACCATATCACTGAGTCATGAAGAAGGCCACATGTTAACAAACCCATTCACAAACAAAGGCAACAGCTAGACCTTTAAAACCTTTCTTGGTTAAGTTCCTTAAACTATTTAAAAAAGAGTGACTCAAATAAAACTAATCTGTGAATGAAGGAGCCGATGTGACAGCTCAAGTACTAATCACTGCACAGTCTGTTAATATGTATCTGTAACAATCTTGTTGGCTTTGAATTCTTGTTTTTAATATTTTAATGAGATTTTTAACAATTAAATGATGAGAAAAAAATAAATAAATCAGTGAATGCAGCCATAAAGAATACAAATTGATAGGCCTGGTTTTGTGTTTGAAATTGCTGTTTTGTCTGTGTTTCTCTTCTTTTCAACACCTCTTTATCTCACGCTCTCATTTTGTAAAATTGTTTTTTTTTTGCTTTTCTTGTTTTTCCTGTCACTCATGAACATCTGTCACCATGGCGACAGGTGTTCCAATATTGATCCCGCTCACACATCAGCAAGGCCTTTTACTCACACCCACTTTATTTACCTTGCCAGGTGTGATGAGTGCGTGCAAGGCTGACCTGATGTAAAGGCTGATGCTTACAGAGCAGAACATCGTGGGATATTTGAAGGGGGAACAGGTTTGGGTTAAAAAACGGGGGGCTTAATGTTACTAGGAAGAGATAACTATCAAGGTAAGAAAAGGACAAAAGGACCTGAGTAAAAAGGGTGGGGGTTAAGGGATAGAAGAAGGGATGGACACCTCATGTGTGATCTCGCTCATAAAGCAGTCTTAAAAAAATATTGAATAAGGATCAAAGTAGTTCAGAAGTGTTTGTAGGCTCACCATATGTGTGTATTTTTGTTTGCATATGTTCTTTTTGTTATGTTACACGTTTCCGTACTGAAGGAAAGAGCTGTTTGTTTGACCTAGTCAAGAACACCACAGAATTTATGCATCTTTGTGAAAGCATCACTTGGTTGGGAATGTGTGTTTAGTAAGCACAACAAACTGACAATCTCTAGGCCTGGCCAAAAATAATCCTCCATTTTATTTTTTATTTTAAGAAAAGGAAGTTTCTCTGGCTGTTGGTAGAAGAGCAAAAATATATGTATGCAATGAATTTGTCCTTTCATACATTTATATTTAAAACTGTGAGTGTGATGTATTACCATTTTGTCCACACCATTACAGCCATGCTTATTGTATTGCAGGTTGTGCTAGAGCTTCCAAGTGCATCTGCGTTTTGTCAAATCAACATATCACTGTCTATTTGCTCTTCTTTTATCTACCACCAACAGCAGACTGCACTGCATCTTAATCGCCCCCTGTTCCTCTCTAATTGTGTTTGATAGGAGAAGCATGTGCTGGGTCCTGGGAGAGGAGAACTGAGGATGGGAAAAGGGAAAAGGAAAAAGGGGGAAATTCCACAGATAACTATATCAGAGGTTAGAGAGGCCAGATTGACAGACGGGCCAGTCCAAACAACTCTATTTAGCCCACAGGAGAAGCCTATCAGACTCGTAGCACACTCGAATCTGGGACCGGGCAGTTGCTCCTATTCCAGCAATAGCAGGACCTGGAGAAAGTATGGTCAAAAAATCCAACTGTGAGCCAAGTTTTCAGACATAGATTGAAGATAGATCTGCCTGGAGCAACTTCTCAATGTTGGACCTGTCCTCCAATCGTTTTGTTTTGTTTTACAGACTGATCCCTTTTGAAGGGGTCAGCAGGTGCAGGTGCTGATTTTGCACAACTATAGTGAAAGAGAGTACAGTTACCCACCTGGTGGTTTTGCAACTGTATCTCAAGCTGAAGTCTATGCAATCCGTCAGTGTTTGGCATCTCTAAAAGACTTTCAATGTACACAGAGTGAAATTTTTATACTAACAGATATCAAAGCTGCTATTAGAGCTCTCCAAGGGCCACACTTTACATCATTGCTGATTTGGGAGTGTGCCGAAGCAGTCAATCAACTGGTGAGAGATAACAGTGTTACTGTTAAATGGGTACCAGGACATACTGGTACTAATGGTAATGAAAGAGCTGACTACCTTGCAAAAGCTGTTAGCCAGGTCCACTTTGAAAGACCAGTGCCTGTTGTATGTATTTCAACAGCAGTTCGTAGGACTACCCTTCAGGCCTGAATTAAACGTCAACACTCAATCTACTGGAGGGAGCTGAAGGATTGTACACAGTTACGGGAACTGATTAAAGCCCCAAAACCCAGGTTTGGGAAAGCTCTCATTGCCCTGACAAGGAAAAATGTAAGTACACTGGTTGGAGTTCTAACTGGGCATAACCTGCTCAACCTCCACAAAATGGTGATGGGACTCTATGGCAATGGTTTTGTGACTCCTGTGGCACTGAATTAGAGACCTCTTTGCACTATTTAGCCTATGGTTTGGCTCTGAGCGGCCATAGAGTAAGAATTCTGGGGGAACCCTACATAAATCAACAGACCCACCTACGAGGCCCCCGCTCATGGGTTCTTTAACCATCCCCTCTTGCCAATACCAAAAGCCTACAGGAACTCAATCTGAACTTCTGTACGGCAGGGAGGCACTTGCGGTGGATTAGGGGTAAGAGTAGGGTGTGTTTTTGGGGTGCACAGACTGAGAGGAAGGATGAACTGTTAATGGGGAAATGCAGAGAAAGTTCAGAGGTTTGTGCTCTGACGGGTGTGGTTCACTGGGACAGGTGTGTGCACCAATAACATTTCAAAAATACATAGCTAAAAAAAAAAGAAGAAATGTTCTGCACTCTTTCTTACATTTGAGGTGTAATAAGATGTTTTCACACCAACTGGTTTACTGTTGCTCATTCAAAGTGAGTGTTTTTAGGCTGTAAATTATTTAGTGTGCCTTGGTTTAGGAGCTGATGCTGAAATCTTCTGTTCTTCAGGTGTTCCGCGTGGTCAGCGTTTGCCTCGGTAGCCCTCCTGATACCATCTGCTGGGAGTACAGGGACAAGGACAAGAACTTCCATCGTATGGGACCTATCACCCCCCAGGAGTTCTACAGGGAGCAAGTCAAACCCCTATACAACATACAGGACAAGGTGTGTAATGGAGTACAGAAACCTTAGTTTTACAATAGTGAAGCTGTCTCTGAGATTGTGTTGTTGTTCCCCATCTTCAGGTCTGCGTCGTAAATGACCCTCGACCACAGAACCCTTACGGGAAGCTGTACAGTGTAGAGTTCCTGAGTAACATGGTAGAAGGTCGTAAAACTCTGTACAACAATCAGCCCATCCAGCTGCTCAAGAAAGCTGCAGCAGAGTCCATCAAGGATGGAGAGGTCTGTGGGAGTGCATGTGGGGTACCTACATGTTTTTCATTGAAACATCTCAGACTTAAATTTCCAGATCTTTGTTGAATTGTAACTAATTTTTACCTTTTTAAATATAAACATTAAACAAAAATCAGTGGCACATATTTTCACTTCTACTTCTACTCTCTGTTCCCTTATTTATTACCTGTCTGTTCATTAAATCTTTAGGTATATGAGTGTGCACGTGTATGAGTGTGCATGTGTTCCTGGTTTCCAAGTCAATATGACTAACTTTAATCTCAAAGCTTGTGGTAGATAAATTAACATTTTATTTGTATTAACATTTATTTTTCTGTTTATATTCAGTTGGTTGAGCAAATGATTCTTGAATTACATTTAATTATTTCAAAATTTTACTTTTAGCCACACGTGTACTTTAATTTTGCATGTTGGAACTTGAAAAATACTGACAACCTTCTTTTTTCTCTCTCTCTTTCTTTCTTTCTGCTTCACTTAGGCCGTGTGGTTTGGTTGTGACGTTGGAAAACATTTCCACAGTAAACTGGGCATTAACGACATGAATGTGTGAGTAAAATTCAGGGGTATCCATCCATCATTCGGTTTAGGTGGTAAACTTCCATTTAGGGAGATGCTCAAAAATAGGTTACTTCAGTTCAGCTCACTGCTGAGGCTTTGTTGTAGTTCTTATATTGAAACCCATGTAGAAATGCGTGTTTATATACAGTACGTACACAGGGGAACTTGACTTTAGTTTTAGGATTATTGTTACAAATGGTTTTAATGGGTATGCGATTATTTTTTTTTCTTGAGATTTCGTCAAGTTATACCCCAGTTTACAGTATTGCTAAAATTGTTTGTTACTACTGCATGTAATTTTAGAGCATTTTAAGGACTTCTGATTTTTAACCTTCGTAATCTTTTCATTTCGCTTTGTTATTGCTAGTATTTTTGCCAAACATAAGTCTACCAGAATACTGGCCTTATTGTGTCTGAGCAGGAGACGAGCAAGCTTCAAATAGAAAATATTTATATAAAGGCGAGCATGTAGCACACACAGAGGGAAACCAGATATAGATTTTCACAGTTGTTTTTTGTAGACCTTGTGTTTCTACAGTAAACAGTCATTCCTCCATAGTGTGACCCACCACCTCTGCAACACCAGTTTTATTATAAAAACCTGTTCCCATATTAACGTTTGAGGGGGCTTGTGTAGCGTTGTTCTCCTATTTGAGTGTAGAAAGTTGAGATGCGTTAAATTTGACTTACATAGTTTACATTAGTTTTATCATCACAGACACCTAGGTCATTTTATTATGCTATAAATTGACAGGTTAATGTTAGAATGCGCTCGTGCTTTGGTCATAGTGCGAGCAAATTGTGACATCAGCATGGTGGAGTTGCTGTTTATACATGCGCATGAGACATGCTGCATTCACTACTGCCCCTCTCACAAACAGTAGGCGTTGCTACAGAGAAAATAATACCGCTACACAACAGGAATGGCACTAAAGAAGTTGTACAGGACGTATACTTTTTTATACAGAAACACAACTACTCAGTTTCAGCCTAACCCTCCCTGCCACTCACATGGTTGAAAACTGTGAGCATAAAGTTTGCAGCAGAGTTTGTAATGACTGTATTAAAAATAGCATCATTGCTGTTTTTAGATGCCCTGTGATAGGGCACTACATCATTACTGTCCAACCCTAGTTTCAAAGAAACTGCTTTGTCTGAGTCGCAGGCGCCAGGCTTAAATTTGCTCACTGAAGCAAACCAGCATGGTGCCAAACATCTGTTACTATCTCTGCTGAGGCTCATCTTCCAGACAGATCTGTTGTTGTACCAGTAGATCATAACTAGAATGAGGCTGAAGCCTAATGTAGCCTAATTTTTATAGTCATGCTCAAAATGGAGATGAAAGGTGATGAGCTTTGCAGTTAATGCAAAATCCCAGATGTAGGAGGGCAGTGTTTTTGTACTCATCTCTTCTCCTTCTCCTACCAAAATGCACTCAAGGATTACTGGAATATAACATAGTTGTATATGAATTTATCACAAGATTCTGCTTTCTCTTGGGAAAGATTCACATGTCAGACCAGAGGCAGAGTTTACTCTTCAACAACCACTGGTTATGTTTGTGTTCATGCAGGTTCAACCATGAACTCGTGTTTGGAGTGTCTGTAAAGAACCTTTCGAAGGCAGAGAGACTGATATATGGCGACTCTCTCATGACGCATGCTATGATCCTCACTGCTGTTACAGACAAGGTACGCGCACACAAACCCGCACAATGGGTGCTTGTACCAGAGATGCACACACCACACACATTCTGAGTTTCCCAGGGTTTTGCTGTTTGTTTACACTGCTCTAATCCACTGCAGTTTTTCATAATTCTGTCAATTTCCTCCGTTTTAAGTAACCCCAGCTGTCGGGTCACTTTCTCTGCTTTTGACTCCACTTCTCACTCTCGTCTCACCCTCGTCTGTCTCTGGCTCTCCCTTAGGATGGGAAAGAAGGTTATGAGAAGTGGAGGGTGGAAAACTCCTGGGGCGATGACCGTGGGAACAAAGGTAAAACAAAAGTCTTTTTCTTTCTGAGGAATACATTTTTAAATATGACACTGGTTCTTGGCTGTTCACTTTTAAAACTTGGGCTTTCACCTGGATGTGGTCTTGAAATTATTTACATTTTTCCAGCAAAGTCGTCAGGTCTGATGATGAATCATAACCCTGTTTGTACGAATTAAATTAAGACCAGAATTAGATGGGCTGGTTTCTATGCACGTGTGTTTGGGCCATTTAGGTAATAACAAACACCCCCTCCTGCCAAGAAAATACACACACTCTTGTTGAGTAACTACTACATGTGTGGTGACGTCAGGGGCCACTGACTACTGCGGAGTGTCAGTCAGGCACTTGTACTGAAAGAAGGGGGTTTTTTAATATATATATTAAATGCAGTTGTCAATTTTTTCACAACACTAAATCAGTGTCTAACCCTGGGCCACTATGTTGTATGTTTTAGACAATTTTCTGCTTTTACGACACCAGATTTGAATGAATGGGTGGTTAGCAGGCTTCTGTAGAACTTGATGACGTGCTAAAGAGGCAATTTAACCATTGAATCATGTAGATTGGAGCAGAAAAAACATCTGAAACAAGCAGGCTGGTGACCCTTCAGGACCACGGTTTGACACAACCACTCTAAATAATTTTATTCCGAATTGTCTAACTGTATTTATTGTTTGGAAAAACAATAAATGAATGCCACTCTTCCATGAAGCCAAACTCTGTGCAGCTTATAGTGGTCCTATGGACAGATCCTCCCATCTCTGCAGAAGAGCTGCCCAGCTCCATCAGGGTTATTTTTGGCCTCATGGCTGCTGCTCTGATTGATGCATTTTGGTGGTTTGCTGTCGCTGTATAATCTTCCTAATAATCGATTTAATGGTTCACTGTGGGATGTTCAGGATTTAGGATGGTTTTTTTTTTCCCATATGTATATAATCCAGCCCTGATTTGTATTTCTCTGCAACTTTGTCTCTGACCTGAGTTGAGAGTTCCTTGGTCTTCATGATGTCTCTTGTTTGGCGGTAACCCTTACTACTTAGAAGAGTTGATTCTGGGCGCTGTCAAAACAGGTTTATGTTTACTGAGATTATTTGACACTTGGTTTCCCCACAGGTGGATCTTTATTTAACTAATTGTTTGTCTCCTGAAGGTAATGGTTGGAGCCTCAAATCAAAAGGGAGGAATAAATGTATGTACACACACCACTTTTCATTTTTTTATATTTTTCAAATTATTTCAAATATTTTCCCCATTTAACCTTATTAACCTGGAATATTTTATGTGGAGTTATTACAAATCCAAATAAAACCCCAATTAAATGGAGAAAAGGCTTAAAAATAGCTTGATTTTGACTTTGAAAAAGATGTACGAACCATGGCTACAGCAACATGAAATCCATTAATGTGTCTTTAGGCACATCAGCTGACAGCTCAGCCTCGCTTTGTGGTACAAGCACAACACAAAGCCAATCATAAATCATTGTTGCACCTCTTCACCAGCACGCACACGTGGCATCCCAGCAGGTAGTGCATTATGAGGTTGAGCATTGCCTCAACATGTCTTTGTACGTTTCCCTGTTTTGCTGCTTTATAAATTTTGTAATTATCTCTCTTATTGCAAGAAGACTCAGTCATTGGCGTGGCAGACCTCGCATCTTGTCTGTTTGTTTTGTCATCTTCAAAGTGAATTTGACTGGGTTTAGTTGCATAACAGGTGTTGAATGAGTTAATCCTTGAGACAACTGAGACATAGACAGTAAACACGTGTTTCATTCAAAAGATGGATTATAATTACTGACTTCTGTCTGCTTTCTGCAAGCTACGACTCTTTTGTGTGGCAACTTTCAATTAGAGGCCCTATATTGTTAGGCTTGAGATTTTTGTTGCTTTCGCTGCAAATTAGTGATGTAGTAGTCACTAAAGTTGAGCGTGACTGGAAAACAAAACAAAAAAGTCAGCTTGTGATCATCTTGGCTGGTCTAAGATCCAATATTTTTCCATTCAATGAACACATCATATCTAAGCTGCTATGTCGTTAGGAGGAGTTCCTCTTGGTGTGAACATCTTAGCTGTATGTTCTATTTGTTAGGTGTCAGAGGCAGCACAAAAGGCTGTTCACAGGAAACATTGTTTTCTGCAGAGATATACTGTATCTGCTGGGAGGTTTTCTGTAGATACTTTGAGAGCAAAGGAGACTTTAGACGGCAGGCAAGAAGAAGAACGGATTACGAGGGGGAAGAAAAAAAACATTTTGTCCTCTTGAGTTTTCAGCCTCTGTCATGTTGGATTAGGAACTGTCAGCAGCCTGTTGTATGTACTATAACAAAGGCTAATGTTTCAGTTAGCAATGCTAACCGTGCTAGTGAGGCTAACAAATGATGTCAAAGACATATGCTGGTGTAGATTCTCAGTCATCCAGGACATGGTGAATCCAAAAAAGGTTAAAAACGAAAGCAACTGGACTTCAATTTTGTAGTTGCAGACGTCTCGCTTCCGAGGAGCTTTCTCAATTCAAAAATAGAGAGTGTGAATTGAGAAACTCCTCGGATGAGAAGCGAAACGTCTTCAAACTACAAATTGAAGTCTTACAGATCTAACATTACGTCAGTTTTGTTTGTTTTCTCAGATATTACTTTGGACATGGTGGCAGTATATTTTAAATAGAAGATTTTCTTTTTCTGTGATGCACTGAAGTGTTCACAAAAAACGATTAAAGTCAAGAAATTATATTCTTTATTTTAAAGTAGATAGACTGTAATTTTTTTCTGTTTTTTTATTTGTTCAAATACCACTGTTTAATAATCTGGAGGATATTATTTGCAGATTCCCAATGATAGAGAGAAAATTGATCATAACAAATTAATCCATCTTTAATACTGAACACTTTAAAACTACTCCTCCACAAACTGAACCCTAATCTCTGTACTGCAGCAGGAATGCACTTGTTGCTCATTTTATCAGAAAATTAAATAGATTTGCATTCTGTCAATTATGGTTCTTTGAGAGATGTTGATATCAGCCGAGGTCTGGAGGTGTACAGTCATAAACTGGCCCACAAAACCTTTTTTTAATGTAAACCTAATTAAGATTCAATACTAACCAAAGACCTAATGTTGGGCCTTGGTTTCACTTGTTGGAGTAACTTTATTGTTATGAACTTTTTGTACACGTGTGGTTTTGACGTTTTAAATGGAGGAAATTGATCAAATGCTGCTTAAACAAAATAAAAATAACAAACGTCAAACTCAAGACAATGAATGTTTATTGGAGACAATAAACATTTATTATAGAGAATAAACTTTCACTGTAAATGTCGGCCAAAAACAATGTTCTAAGTTGTAGAAAAGCTGGTAGACCCTAAAAGCCTGTGAAGGGGGTTTTGAACCAGTGAAACATTTTGTGACATCAAGGGAAAATCGAAGTCACTTCTCATTAGGTAAGTAAGGTTGTGTTGTCTTATGGAACAGCCCACACTCAGCACAGCAGGTACTCCACACCACTGCCCCAGAACCCTGTTATTATTCCATGGATCCTTTCATCATTGTTCCTCATCTTCTTCTAACCGTCTCTGCTTCATCTCGATCTCTGAGCTCAACATTCCACTACAAGTTTTATGTGAGCGTTTCAGGTCAGCTGCGCATCGGTGGCTAACCCTCAGTGTGTGTGTGATATGCTCTCAGATACACGCACAAACAGTATTTGCTGTAGGCCACAAACTTTAGTGGCTGTTGGTAAAACATGTGAAAACTCTCAGTCAAATGAAATTTATTTCACATGGATTTTCTTCCGTAAACAGCAGCAGATGGAGAACAAAGCCCCCAGTCCAAATTAATAACGTTTTAAATAACAAAAGTTTGTGAATGGAGTTTATATGAGAATCGGTGGTATGAAAAAGTAACTGCACAGAAAAGGTGTGAAATGATTTATAATTATAAGTATAATATCTAGCGGTAGAGGACAAAGAGCGAGCAGAAAGACTAAGTACAGTGTGTTCTATAAAGTTTATAAAAATCAAATGTCTCCCTTTAGGCCTCTTGAGTTTCCTCCTGACCCTGAATAAATCTCTCATGAGTGGTTTAATTTTCTGTTTCCCCTTTTTGAAACCCTCAAACAGCTGTTGTTATAGCTCTCCTCACCCCACAGCTCATACTTTTACACCATTTTAGACAAATGCTTGGCCACACTCTAAAGCTTTTATTTTCCACTACCAAAGTACTTTTGGCTGAAGTTGAATCCCTAACATTTTTCATTCACTGGATTTGAACCCTATTTTTTTCCCCCTCCTGAGATAGGAGACAACTTGATTTCCTTCCAGTTTTACTCTGTTATTAAGTAAACACAAGAGGACGATGTCAATGTTGATGGAAAGATTTTGGAAGCGAGGCGTTGTTAGCTTTTTAGTATCCTCCTCATTCGTTGCCATTATTTCCCTCCAGTTATTTGTCCTGTCGCCTCATTTGAAGGCCAGCTTTCATTTTCTTGAAAGGAGGTTTTGAGGTGTCAATTATTTCCCAGAGTCGAGTTGTGCTGACGTCAGTGTTGTCGTCCCACAACACTGGACCTCTAGAACCACCTGCCTTTTTACATTGTGCAAGTCCTCCTCATTTTGTTGAAATGAGAGGGACATGACCCACGGGTGCATGTACACAGAACCTCTGGGGATGTCCTGTCGTGTTTTGGCACCGTGTTGTTGGCAGCGGATCACTTGGGTTCTGTGGCTTTCGGGGCGGAGCCTCTGCGGTTTGGGCTTGTTTCAGTGGATCCCACTGGTGCTCAACTAGTCTGGGATTTGGGGGTTTTGAGGCCGGGTCAACGCCTTGGACTCTTATGTTCAATGAGCCGTTTTTGTGGTAGGGATGTCCTGCTATGAGAGGGTCACTGCCATGAAAGGAATGTTTCTGTGGTCTCCACCAGTGTTCAGGAAAGTGAGACTTGTCAACTGAGTATCTTCGTGAGTGGTAGGAATAGAGTTTCCCTGCGTTCTAATCAGGATATAGCACTGAGATTATTTATTTAAAATCTACTTACCTGTCAGCAGTTGAATGTTTTGGCTAATCACTTTTGCTTTTAAAGTACAAAGGAAGAACAGTGTTAAAAAAAAAAAGAAAAGAAAAAAAAACTTCCATAACCCTTGAATGACCTGAGTGTATTTTTTCTGTTAAATTTAGTCACACATAATCTGAGAACTAGCAGGTTGCACAAGATCTCACATGTGAATGTGCATGTCATTTTTTTTTTTAGATTTGACCAAAAATGATAAAACACAATTTTTCAAGATAAAAGCATCTTAGTTCAGGACTCTGACATTAAAGGCAGTGGGTGATATGCTCTACAACAAAAAATGTGTTGGATCTCATTTTAGTTTCACCTACATCCATCTGTTCCCAAGACAGCCTAACCCTAAGAGTAAATGACACCCAACACTTACTCACACACACCATGCCACCCAACATGTTGGTTCCAGGAAGTTCACATCAGCTCACTGGAATACCGCAGTGGGAACCAGGCACCGTGCCATATACTCGATGTGCGCACTTGGAAGAACACGTAGACGCAACACATGCGATCCTGATCCACTGTTTTGAACTGTGGCACGTTCTTGCAGTTACTCTCATTTCCTTGATAAGTCAACTTGACAGTGGGAGTGTTTGCTCAACTCGAGGCACATGAAAAGGAGAAAAGAAGAAAAGCTGGAGTGTATGCAGTGGTAACAAACCAGGAGAGTAAAACCAAAAAATAAATTTGGTATCTAAAACCGGATTTCAAGTTCTATTCCATCAATATGAGCATGTTCAGACATAGGTTTAGTGTAATTGTTTAAGTTTATGGCACTTCTGATTTGGTCACAAGAACCTTAATGAGAAATGGAAAATGAAGAGTTGTGGTGGACAGGAAGGGCAGATACCAGTTATTCTGTCAACTCTAAGGGGTGGGGGTCCTTCTTGTCTGCCACTCTCCTTTTAGTTGAAACATTAGTATAGTGATTAAAGAGCACTTAAGAGTTTTTAAAATGTGCCCACGGATGTTTTTTCCTTTGAATTGTTCCTCCTCTTTAAAGAGTAAATGAATCACTTTAGGTTTTGTCAGAATGTGTTCTTGAATCTGATCAGAAAGGCTGCTGTATTTATGCAGAATAAACTGTTTTGACTCTTTGTCTTTTTTTTTTTAAGCAAAAACCTTTTTGAAAGATTGGCAAATTTTGTTTGGGAGGGCAACCTCAGAGGAGGGGACTCTTGTAATGACATAATGATCCAATAATCCAGTGCACTCATGCTAACTGAGCTGTGCCCTGCCAAAGAGTTCATGGTTATTCAGGGTTAAATTGTCCAAGCAAATGGCTCGGATCATAACATGACCAGTCAAAACATTCAGTTAAATCTGCAAGTTACATGTTTCTTTTGCCAGGAACCATGAGATGCAGTCCTGGAAAAAACTCTAGGGATTTTTCTATCAGGACGTAATAAAAATGATCTGGTCTTTACTAGGTTCCAAAATCATTCAAATCTAATCGCAAGGGGCATAAAACAAAACAGATTCCAACCATGTCATGATTTATTAAACAAATGCAAAGTAAAAATGGGAAAGCTGTGAGTGGAAAAACCTTGCCGTCCGTCCTTGCTTCTTCCATTAAACTTAAAACGCTGTTTCTGTTTTGGAAAAATACCTTTAGACTCTACAGGCCTTCGTAAGCACGTTAAAATGTTCAAATTCAAGTTTAAAGTTCGTACAGTTAGGAAAAGACTGAATAAATGTGGCTAGTTTTTAAAAATTGCTAGGAAAAAGACTCTTCTTTCTAAAAAGAACATGGTAGCACGACTGCATCCGAATGAACAGCACGATTTCTGGAACATTGTCCTTTAGACAAATGAGACCAAAGAAGAGGCATTTGTCCCTTATGCACACTGTTAGGCACGGTGGTAGAGTGCTCATTGTTTGGGCTTGTTTTGCAGCTACAGGACCTGGGCACCTTGCATCAGTGAACCAACTGTGAACTCCTCTGTTTTTACCAAAGTTTTCAAGAGTCAAATGTGAGGCCATCTGTCTGAAAGCTAAAGCGTGGCCCAAACTGAGTCATGTGACGGGACGGTGATTCCAAACAAAGCAGCAAATCTACATTAAAATGGATGAAAACAAAAAGACTAAAGGTGTCACAGTGATCCAGTCAAAGTCCAGACATGATTTATTATCTCAACCCTTTTGAATTTTTGCGACAGAGCCTTAAGAGAGCTGTGCAGAAAGAAATGCCCACAAGTCTCAATGAACTGAAAGAATATTGAAAAGAGAAGTGGTCCAATACGATGGGAGAGACTGATATCATGGAGAAAACCACTACTGAGTTATTGCTGCTAAAGGAGGCTCTACAAGCTGTTAAACCATGAGGTGAACTTGTTTTTTCTCATGACTGTCTGTGCTAGATCTCAAAGGAACCTGATAATAGACTATCACTCTACCAGTGCTATCATACCTTCTTAAAAATAACTTGTATCATAGCATATTACTTGTGTCTTAATGTCTGTTAGATACTTTGCAAACAGAACCAGTTTAGTTTGATAAAAGTCAAACTATACCAGCTCTTTGAAAAAGGACAAAAGAAATCTTGAACCATTGATGATTCGTGTGGTTTCTTGTCTCTATTGCGTTCTTGTTGTTTTTGTGATCTCATCCAGAACCATGCTGGTTGTATTAAGGGCACTCTTTCAAAGAATATCCAAATGTAACTAATGCTTGACTTAAATTTGACCCTTTTTTTTTTCTCCATGAATTTAAAATGTTTCTCTGGCCTTGTTTGTAGGTTACCTCATCATGACAGACGACTGGTTCTCTGAGTATGTGTACGAGGTGGTGGTAGACAAAAAGTTCCTTTCCCCCGATGTCCTGGAAGTGATGCAACAAGATCCCGTTGTACTTCCGGCCTGGGACCCGATGGGAGCGTTGGCAGATCCCAAGTTTTAGTCCCTGCCTCTGGTCTAATTGACTCCGCCCTATTCCTCGGCCACTTTTACCTCCAACATTTCCCTCACTCATAGGAAAATAAAAATCTTTTTCTCTTTTTTTTTACTGAACTGCTTGTGTTTTTTTTTTTTTTTGGTCTACCTTTCTTTCATAACCATGTAAACTGAAAGATGGTGCTGCTCATTTTATGATGTACATTTTTGGTCCGTCATGAACAGGGTGGCTTCATAGGTAGAGGATTTTTAAGTACACCTTCAAACCACCAAAGGTATAAAATTACATTCAAGTCGATTGAAATTTGGTGACTTACATAGATTATTAGCAGAACAAAAGTTGAGAACTGTAGTATTTGAAATATTGGAGTCAGGTAAAAATCCATTAAAAAGCTTTTATTCAATTTTAGCAAAGGAAAAACGTACGGACAAACATCAGTGTTTGCACACTCTGTTACCTTGATTTTCTAAAAATTGGTAAAAGTTGGTTGAACAAGCAGGGTATTTTTCACCTTCTATATCAAATAAGGACTTTTTTTCTTTCTTTTTTTTTTTGGTTCATGTACTACTAGGGTTGTCAATTTCCCGAAACTGCAGCAGGATATAATTTTTTCTTGTGTCATACCTTGGCCATAACATATGCTGGATCACCAAAGAAAATGTGACTTTACTATTGAGTCAGCAAGCAGATATGAGCTCATCTGTAACTCGTCAAAGCAATTGAGAGGGGAAAAAATAATTCAATCAGATTTTCATTTTAGGGGAAAATTTTGGTCTAAAACATTTTGTCTGGGCAAAAAAATAAATCCTAGAGGTAATATTTTTTTTATTTTATTTTTAGTAAAACAAAGTAGCATTGAAGGAAAAATTCCTTTTTTGCAGTAATAGGTAGTTTATCTTCCCAAGAAGCATTGTTAAGAAAATGAAAACATTTATGATGAGGAAAAGCACATTTACATAAACATACAGATAATAAAACAAGTGTAAAAACACAAGAATTTCTAGACATTATTGACTGAAATGGCTGGAAAAGTTTGGAATTTCAAAATAGAAAAAATGTAGGAAGCTTATGTTAAGAACTTTGGATGCAACGTCTGAAAAAAGTCCTGTCCCTGTCCACAAATTATAACCAGGAGAAACATCTCCAAAATGAAGTGCAATTTATTCACAAAGTGTGAATAACCAGCACTACACCACAGTACTTGACATTACTATTTAGAATTATAATACAAAAGATATGCATGATATTACTATTTATCAGTTTAACTTCACTGAGGTTAGTGATTATTTAATGTCTGAGGACAGTCATATTCCTGGAAGCATGTTCTTGTCTGTGTTTTGTTTTGTTTTTTTAAAGCGAGCAGGAGGACAGTGTTAAAACCCCGAGCAGCGTGTTTCCTCTCCTGAGTGCAGCAGTGCAGCCTGGGAAGGCTGACTGTGGATGGTGTTTTCACGTGTGGGACATTGGACAAAGCCTGACTGTGAACTTATGAACCCGTGCACCCGGGATTGCAAGTTCTGACGTCAAGAAAGAGGAGTCTTATGACAGTTTTCCATGTAGCTGCTATTTGTGTCCGACAGGGAGAATTGGCCCATCACTGAACCATACAGGACCAGTCATCACACGACCCGTCTCATAACTGCCCCCCCCCTTTCTCCTCTCTTCTTCCCCCTCGCAGTTATTTGTGTGTGTGTGTGTGTGCGCTGTGGTGAGGATTAACCTGCTTCAGCTGATGCTGATTGGAATGACGCTCAACACTCGAACACAACAGGGTGACTGTGTGTGTGTGCAGGTAAAACAAAGACGATTCATACAGTGATTTTAATATCACTGGGTTTTAATGAAACTAGCAGAAATGTTTCATTGGATGCACACCAACAACTGATTAACCTTCGGAGTCAATTCCATTCAAGATGGCCGCCACAGCCGATTTCCTTTAACCAACATAAAAGTGGTGACCAGCAGGTCAAATTTAAACTGGTGTGGCTGTAGTTGAAAGTCATGCCCCAACTTCTACTGTGAGCGCTAACGGACATCTGTTTTTTAAAAGTATGACAATAACTATTGGAGTCAACTCTGACTGTCTGTTAGCAAAATATCGCATGAACCACTCAATGGATTTTAAAGAAACTTTTCAGAAGTAATCATCAGATGTGCCCCTACAACTGATTAACTTTTCGAGTCACCCCGATTCAAGATGGATGCCAGAGCTAAATGACATTCGCCAATACAAAAAATGTCTCTAACTCAGTCGGTTTTAAAGATATTGAGCTAAAATTTGGTGTGGTAGTAGCTGAGAATAATCCCCAACACATACTTTGAACTGCAACATAGTATGTGAAATCTCACAATATCACATGAAATTCCGCATAACACAGTTTACAATGTTCGACCAAAACGACCATAACTTTGTCCCTTTTTGTCACGAGAGGATCTCAGTTTAAAAGGCAGCGGGGGATATGCATTCCTTCAAGAAATGCACGGTCATTTTTGTCTTACATTTTTCTCCCCCTTCCTACTTGATGTTCACACACACAGTTCAGGATAAGTAGACTGACTCCACTCCTGTACCTGGCGTGAAGCCACTTGGCATGTGGCTGTACATTTGTTAGTTAGTTGATTAGCTGGTTAGTTAGTTCAGGACACGGGCAGCCGGGGACAGCACATCTCCATGTTCCATCGTGTTGACTCCCAACCTTCTGCAGTTCATGTCAACAACAACTCTTGTTCCTTTTGGCATCAAGGAGTCTCGGATTAGGGTCAAGGATCCTGTTATAAACCTCAGAGTGTTTGCGTGTGTTTGGGTGAGAGTGTGTGTGTGAGTGGACCTTGCATGTGTGAGTATGTGTGTGTGTTTGTTTGTGTCCTAAGCCCCAGCAGGGCAGAATACGGCATGCTGTAAGCCCAGGCATGTGGGATTTGTGTGATTGGGTTTAGTCAATGCTGATAGGCGACGTCTTGGACTCTGGATGAGGAGACACTTCATGGACGCCCCAGACTGTCCCGCTGGAAATATCAAGGTACGACCTGACCACCATCTCGCCCGGACACATGAACTGCAGGTTCAGTTACTGGTAATTAGTATCACTTATCAGATGTATTTGCAAAATTTAGGGCTCAATAGGCAATGTTTCCAATTACGCGAAGGACACAATCAAGATAAATTCAAATCTTACAGTTTTATCAACAACTGTTATGATGTCTGTGTGTTCTTTGAATCTGTCTGTTGGCAAAATACCTCATCAACCAGCAGACAGACTTTAAACTCTCAGAAGGTAACTAGATGTACCTCTACAGCTGATAAGCTTCTGAAGTCAACTCCATTCAAGATGGATGCCACAGCTAATCATCATTGGCAAACACAAAATGGCTGTAAGTCAGTCAATTTTACAGGTATTGAGCTAAAGTTTGGCATGGTAGTAGCTGAGAGACAGCCCCAACGCATACTCTGAGCACCAGCAGATCCCCGTGTGTAAAACTTTGGCATGCAGGCAATATGGATTCCTTCAAGGAATTCTAAGTTTAATCAGTGTTTTTGTCCTAAATGAAAGGCAAATACATATGGCACTACAAGTTTCTCTATGTTCCATTTGTTGTTTTCCTTGAGTAGAATAGTTTGTGAGTGTGTGTGTTTGGGTGTGAATTTTTCAAATTCAGTGATCTGGCTCTGCCCACAGAGGTCAGGTCCCACCGCTCACTGGAGCGTGGACATTGTGGGCAAGTTGTTCGGTTTTTGAGGAAATCCCTAAATAATGAACACAACAGCAGCCGTAACCTTTAAGAGCCCGCAGGGTTTGGACCTCAGCCGAGTTCGAAATTAAAGTCTCAGCGTTGTTCTTCGAAGTTTCAGCCTCAGAAACGTTCACGTTCAGACAGCAGAGGTTCGTTACCTTGTTGCAGCTGTAAAGAATAGGTACATAGCCAGGGCCGGCCCGAGGTTGTAAGGGCCCCTAAGCAGAGTTTCATTTTGGGGGCCCTTTTCTGTTAAGCTACCACAACACCAGCATCTATTTATATTGTTCTTGCTTCATCGTTTGTGAATGGTGCATTTACACAACTAGTTTAATGCAGTGAGCTGACAGTTCATTATGTAAACTGACTGACTGTCAGGTTGGGGAAAAACGGTGGAGGAGCTACGTTCAAGGTTGCGTTTAGGTAACCACGGAAAATTATCATTTACTTTTTGAGCAGCGCCAAATAATACTTTAGTAGTCTTAAATTGTTGCTCTACTATATAAATATCAAACTATGCAGATTTTCCTTCATATTATTACAACTAGTGCAGATTAAGTCATGTGTCAACAAGTCTTTTGTGGGTAATTAAGTGCTCTTGGGGGCCCCCTGCTGGCCTGGGGCCTCTAAGCATTTGCATATGCTGCTTATGTGTCAGGTTGGCTGTGACCTAGCATAAACCTCTATAATCTACATGATTATTGATGGGGAAATAATTACAACATAAACTTGCCTGGGAAATGTTTTTCTGAGTGCAGTTACTTTTTACTTTTTTTTTCCTGCCTATTAAAGTAAGATAATGACTGTTAGACATTTAGGTTTTGCTCTTTAGGCAAAATGTATCTTATACCTTGTCTTTATGAACAATTCCACATTGTAGTCCTGCTTTTTGAAATATTGTTTTGCACACCAAAAGAGTGCCGAAAATGAATACAACAACTTATTTGGTGTTTAATCAGCAGTCAGTTAAAATGATCTGTGATTAAACTCTGGCTTTGTAGCCTCTGAACTGCCCCACTGTCTTTCTGATCTTGATGACAGTGGTTAGTTTTTGTCTGAACTTCGCATCATCGCTCTCACATGAGCAGCAGACTGTCACCTGCCTTCAGATGCACCAGTTTCAGCTGCATGTCACATTGTGATGACATCGGACACTGACCAATCCCAGCTTATGGCGCTAAATGAGGGGTTAGCTTGACGTCAAGCCTCGAAGTTTCATTGGCCTGTTTTGTTTTGGCAGACCAGTGGTCTTTAGTTAATGCTGTTGTTTGTTTGGACACTTTATTAGTTTAATCACATGATTAAAAAAATAAGAGTGAGAGAGAGAGGGATGACTTGGAAGAAAATTCTCCAGCTGGATCAACATTTTCAAAGCACAACTGTTCTGTTTAGGCTGACAGATCACTAAAAATATTATGTTTTCCATTTAAAAAATCTTTACGTAATGTTTGTTTGAATGTCAAGTAACAAGTTTCAATTTTTTTAGAAACCTCAGGGTTCAGGTTACTTTTTTAAACTGAAACTAAATTAAGAGGAGGAGTCATTTAGTCTTTAATTCCTTTGCCTTTTTTCATGTAAAAAAAGATGCTTTTATTTGACAAAATCATACATGGTTTATTCTTTTCATGCAAATTAATTTGATAAGACGTCAAAGGTGAAATAAGCCGGATCTTTACTCTGTCCGGCCCGAATGAAACAGACAGAGTTAGAAATTCAGAGTGAGCTTCTTTGTTAACTTTAATTTGCATTTGGACAATCCTGCATAATATCACAACTATTCAAGAGAACAATTTAGCTGCAAGTTCATGACTGATTTAAATTGTGTAAAATAACCAGGTTAATTTTTATAATTAAAATAAAATTAGCTGTAGCTTTACTTGTAATCTTGTGTATTTTTTACATTTTTATCCTGTTAAACTAAGAATGTTTTCACATCTAATGGCAATAAAATTACCAATATATACTGCATGGTTAAAAAAAACTGTTATAATGCAAAAATTTGCCTTAGACTTCCAGAAAATCTCAGTTTGTTAGTTGTGTTTTATTAAAAATTCAAGTAAAGGATTTGAATGTTTTTGCGAGATTTACTGTAAAAATGGTTTATAGCCAATTAAAAGTGATTTACTTCACTTAAAATGACAACATGAAGCTATAAAACAGGAAAATGGGTTTATGATTACAAAACTTCTTTTCCTTTGCCATACTCACTGAATCCTGGACGGGTCAGCAGTCCATCACAGAACCAACATACACACACAAACACATAAGGACAAATCAGGATCTCTGATCAATAATAATATGGATGTTTTTGAGGGAGGGAAGCTGAGTTCCCAGTGAAGACCCACACCTGGAGCTCCTCACCGAAAAGCCCCGGTTTAGTTTTGAACCCAGAACTTTCTTGTTGTGAAACAGCAGCTTGGACCAATTATTCCACTGTGCAAAAGATTTATGGGATTTAAAAAAAAAAAAAGTAAAATGGTATCTTGACAGTTCACAGAAATACTGTATATATATATGAAACAGATGAAAATACATTTTTTGTTGTGAAGATGCCCTTTATAAAAACAAAATATCAAGTCAAAATGAGAGAAATAGGTTCTTTTTTACTGGTTTTATCTAACTTCCAAATGTATATGAAAGATTAATGTTGAGTTTATTAGTTTATTATCAGATTTAAATTAGATGTTAGTGAAACTATGATAAATTTGCTAATTTGGCTGCAGTTCAGGGGGACGAGCAGATGAGGATTAGAGGATTGTTGGTTTAATCCCAAACTCCCACATGTAAACACGCACACACCATTCTTGGTAAACAGTGAAAAAAACACTCTTATTGGGACCTTCCTGGTTAAACAC
>JAOXNZ010000091.1:22278700-22294132 GCA_028566095.1 Kryptolebias brasiliensis
CTGTCTGTCTCTGTCTGTCTGTCTGTCTGTCTGTCTGTCTGTCTGTCTGTCTGTCTGTCTGTCTGTCTGTCTGTCTGACAAGCAAAGCCCAGAAAGTATTTTTCCTACACTATTTTAAAAGAGCATTTGCAGATTATGCCCCTTTTTCAGTTCAGTCCTTAGCTCTTCACTTTTTTCAACCGAGTTTAAATGAAAAAAATAAAATAAAAACATACATAGGTGTTGGTCACCACTGCCTTACATTCATAGGTCCTGAAATGTCAAGGTGGATGTGAGAAGAAATTTGAAAACAGATTGCAAAATATAGTTTGCTGTATTTTTTATTTATTATTTATTTTTTTCTTGAGGGGTGTTTGCACTGTGATGAATTTTTAAGAAGCACTCGACTTTGAACTTGTCGTATCCAAGCATATTATCTGTCGGATAAATGTAGTGACTGGCAGGCTGAACTCGCTTTTCCATTTGTCAGTAATGTGCACTCCTTATGGCCCACGTTTCAATCAAACAAATAAAGGAAAGCAAGTGTCAAGAATCCAAACACATATTCAGGAAACCCCCTGGGAGCTGTCAAAGCAATCACCGATAATGAACGTTATTTTTTTACACACCCACTTCTCTTGGACTCTGTAGTACAGGATACAGACTTAGAAGCGTGTTTGAAACAAAAGGGACTCCAAATGTCAGCAGAGAAACAAAAGCTTCGAGTTGCTGCGTTAAACTCACACTGAGCAGGCACCAGTCGAGATGTTACTGAGGTTTCAGAGGGAGTTTGAACTTGTTCTGGGTGCCTAAAGAGGGCAGACTTTAAACGTACATACTCGTTCCACATTTCAACAACGACCATCACTCCAACTGAGCTGTGTGATTACAAATGTGCAGCGGTTTGAGCAGCGCCGCTGTTTGACGGCGTACGAGTGTTGGCGCTGATGTACATACACTTTAAAATAATTTATATCAGTGTTATGACTGATTCATCACAGTGCCAAGGGACACATTGTAGTACTGCTAAAAGTTAAACAAGAGGGGTTCTTTTTGGTGACACCTTACATTAAATAGTGAGGCCCCCTCATCACGTTTCAGGCGCCTGTAATACGTTGGGCCTGTCATAATCAGACAAAGCCAGACAGACTTTTCAGATGGTTTAATTTAAGAAAACCGAGGCCCAGAGAGGAGAAATTATTAATATTTCATAAAACAGCAGTGATAAATGTGTAATTGCTTTCACTGTTTTTCTGTCCCATTAATCATCTTGTGGCCCCTCAGATTTATGTTGCCCACTCCTTGACTGGAAACGAAAGAACCTGAGGCAACCACTGCTGTTCACAGCTGAACACTTCAGCTTTCAACACGTTTCACTTTATTTGTATGGAGTAAGATTTTCAGCAGCAGACGGCAGATGTTACTATTACCAGAGCTCCAACCTAAATGAATAGTTCTTTTGAAGTGAGGATTTGTGAAAAGGTTATGAAACATTAATATCTTACCTGTTGTAGATAGCTCTTTGAACGACCTCAGTTTGAAATAGAATTGAAGTCTGACAGAACTGATGAGCTAATGGCTAGTCTGAGTGGAGCCAAGATCAAAGTAGATTGCTGCCGCCCTGCTCAGACTAGCTGTTAGCTCGTCACACAAACCCCCTCTGCTCTGTCACACACACACACACCCCACAGACACTTGCAGACTGACCACCGGACCCCGGCAGACGTACACTCACACCTCACACACACACTCATTCACACCTAAAGACTGGGAAATGCACTGTGCTGGACATTATGGCATCTACATCTATTCGCTGCTAGATGATTTGCATTACAGCCATTCGATATGCTGCTGACTTGTCAAACTCTGTAAATTAGACTACCTTATTGTTCTGTATGTGTGAACTTTTAGCCGAGAGCACCAAACTAAATCTTGTTGTGTTACGCATAATGACAACAAAGGTTCTTGTTTCTTGAAACTCATTTCTCCAAACCGAGGCCATTCAAATGTTAACAATTCAGATGTTAACAATTAAGATGTTAATGTTTCATAACCTTTTCACAGAACCTCACTTCAAAAGATCTGAACTGGCTCTTTAAGGCAAGAATCTCAACATTTCTTCCACCAGTGGCCTTAAAACGGAGGCGCAGTCCAAACAGCACTGCATGGACTGCTTTTACAAAATGCTTCTGTGATTCCTTAACTTTCTTTAAAAGCGAATATTAATTTTCCCCTATCGACGAGAGCGAGAAGTGAGCGGGTTTTTCCATGTGTGTGTGTGTGCAGGGGTGTGTGGGTGTGTGTGTTTAAGTCTACTGGATGGATTTAAAGGAAAACCAGAAAGTAATCACTGGATGTATATCTAAAACTCATTAACATTTGGAGGTAACCAAATTCAAGATTCAAAAGATAAGCGACCTTAGCCGACACAAAAACGTGGCGTGGCAGTAAGCGAGTGTCATCCTCAACACTTTCTCTGAACTTTATAACAACTCTAACACAACATTGCTTGAGCTCAATCATACCATAATTAACAAGGTTTGACCAAAATGGCTCTAACATCATCCCTTCTCAGCAGAAAATGTTGTTTAGTCTAAATCTCTGGCCTAAAAGACGACATGCTAGGCTTTTAAATTGAACAGCCCTTTATTTCGTTGTGATACATTGCAGTCTGATCGCATGCATAAAACATTTCCTTTTTCATCAACATTGTGTTTTTGAACTGTTACTCAAGAGAACAAAAATTCCTAACCTGCTGCAATAACCTGGAGGAATGTAGTTACAGTGACTCCCACCGCCTTGTACCAAATACTATACAGTCATTCTGAGCACATTAGAGTGGAAAGAATCCAGGTTTTGATGCAAAGTGATGCAACAGTTTGATCAAATAGCGCATTTGTGTTTTTACTGGAGAACTGACCTTAGAAGGTAAGGTAGATTCTGGGAGTGTGAGCTGCTGCGGGTGAGAAGCACAAAACACAAAAATGTGAGCAGCGAGGGTCAAAGCAGCAAAAGCGTGGTCTGTGCAGAGCAGGTGTGCGTGAGGAAACTGAAAAAAGAAAAAATCTGAACAGAGATCAAAGAACAACAGGTGAGAGCTGGGACGAGAGGAAAAACGGAAAAACAGGGGGAGTGTGAGGGCTCCAGAGGAGCAGAGCTGCTGTGGATTCCAAACTAAAGTAGCGAGCAGCACCCTGACACAGAGCCTCTCACTGCCAAACATCTTCCCAAGGTTTGGACTTCCCCTGTTCGAGGCCGTGTGCTTAGATGAGAGCTCTGCCATGACCATAGTGTGTCAGCGCCGAGCCACACTTCATTATTCCTGTTTGGGTTATTAACTGCAATCGACGCAGACTTGATGCGGTGATGAGCAGGTCTGTGCCTGCAGGACGGGTCCTCATTGTCTCCTGTCTGAGAGCGTGCATCCATGCATCCATATGTCTGCGCGGCTGTGAGCACGTGTGTGTGCGTGCGTGTGTGTTTGATGTGTGTGTTGCAAGTCAGTGAGAGAGGGACAACAAGGGAGGGAGAAGGAGAGAGAAGTGAGAGGGGTCTGAGAGCTCAACGTGCAAACCCGACGTCCTGATGAGCGAGTGCACGCTGCCTGCTTCCCCTGGCAAGTTTTGGCCAAAGCTCAGGATTCTTTAGTAGAAGTTGCTGCTGCTGCTCTTTGCACTTGGTTTCGGGGCGCTGCGGGTCCTCCTCGTCCTCCTTCACCACCTCCAGGTAATTCATGCCATGTGAGCTTAACAACAAAGAACTGCAATTAGTGACTCAACTTTTCACTTTTTATCCGTTTGCTGTTTGTTTTTGCGTCAGCGTAGCAGCTCAACATTTGTGTAGTTAGAGCAAACACATTAGATGCTTCAGAAGTGTGACCGCGTTATTGTATCATGTTTATTTGGACTTTTTCCTCACAGAATCTTTCATTCTGTTGTTGATGAAAACTAAGTTGTTGCTTTTTTTCTTTATTAAAGAAGCAGAAAGGTTAATGTCGTACTCTGAATTGTTATGTTAGGTTAATATTTAAATCATAAAACATGAAAAAAGCAGATTTTCTAATCTATATTTATTATGTTTTTTACTTGTGATGAATACATTTTTTCATCATGACTTTAGTATTTTGTCAATTTTGTGTGTAGTTTTTCTTATCATCTTTTGTGAGTTACCACGGCAGTTAATATATTAATATACTGTGCACGTAACTACAAAAAATGTTTTTATATGTTTCATTTGGGCTTTTGTCTAATTAAAAAACAGGCATTTCTCTTTATCTGAACATTTTTAAGCTTCTGTCATTTGGAAAAGAAAAAGTTGTATGAATTTCAAAGAAATCATAAGAAAAGGATCTTAAAATTTGTTCATCGTACTTTTGAAAAGTTGTGAGGTTTTTGGTTTTGTAGAAACTGGTCTGATGAACAACTTTGTGATCTAAAATAGTTTGTTTAAATAAAAAAAGGTAGGACTGTGTTGTTTTTGTCATGGATCCCAGGTTCACTGTATGGTTTTGGTTTTCAGCTCGAAAGATGTGAATGTGGAAAAAAACGTTCTCTCTAAAACAGCTGGACACTCGTTCCTTATTAAGATAATAACGCTTCTTATTTTCCGGCATCCGTTACAAATTGAGCTAACACTGTAACTCATCTAAACCTGATTTAGACAAATATCTTAGTTCGAGCTCATGTTATAAAAGTTTGAATAGTATTTTTTAAAAATTGCATTGCTTACTCTGAATCCAGTTTTAGTCATACATATTCCTCTTCTTGTTTAATTTAATAAAAAAATAAACTAGTTTTCACAGTTTCAGAATGTATTAGAGTAGATTTGAGTTACACTTTTGATTAAGTTTATATTTAGACATTTGCATAAGCTTTATTTACTTTGTCAAATAAATTAAAATAAGCAAAGAATTATGAAAATTCTGCTCCATTCTGTCTTTCTGGGGATTTTGTTCTGTAAAGGTTTTATGTTTTTGCCATCATCAGAGCAACCAAAAAGTCAGCCAGAGTATCTTCAGTGTTTGAAAAGACCTTTTCTTGTTCGGTTTTGTGTTTTGATTTTTGCCCTCAAATGTGCTGCTTTTCTTCTCGTTACCTTAGATTCTCCCTGTAATAGGGTCACAATCAGAACAGGTTATGCAACTGATAGCAAAAACACAAGGGAAAGACTACGTTGTGTAAATCAACATGTCCCGGCACAATCCCTTCAATTTGTACAGTTCTTAGGATTAACCTGAGTGCTCATAATAAAACTGCAAGACAAAACCTAATCCAGTGTTTCACAATGGTTTGGTATTGTCATGATGTAGATATTCCTGCTGCTGTATTCTTTCTGACAGTAAGTAGGAAGATGACTCTTCCCCTTTGACCTGACTGTGTTTTCTCCCTGTGTGTGCTGCAGTTTGCTGCATCACTGAGGGTCTCGGGGGGACGAGCTGTTTGTGGAGCAGAGCCAAGATTCTTGCAACTTATGCGCTCACCACGTCCTGTTCAGACCCATCTCTCCTCTCCAAAACCCTCCTCTGCCTTTCTTGCTCAACAGACCCTTTCGTATTTCACTCTCTTCTCCGGTCCACTCACCTCCCCTCATTCTGGCCTCCTTCTCTCCTTGTAGCTCAGTTCCCTCTCTTCTCCACCTGTCCAAGAAGGACAGGCTTCCCAGAACTGTCCCGCTCTGTCTCCGCAGCCTTTCCTCACCCGCCTAACCCCTCTGTTCCCCTCATGGGCACCATATCAGACTGCAGCAGCACATTCCCTTCATCTTCACTGAGAGCCCCTCTCCAGCCCTAACCGCTCTGCCAACACCGACATCAACACAACCCGATGGAGACAAAAGACATGATGATGACGAGCATGCTGACAATGGACAAAGGGGAGAACGGGGGAGAGAGGGACAAAGGTAGGGAGGAGGTGAAGGGAGAGGAGGAGGAGGCACAGCGGGAAAATGGTAGACTGGTGCTGGCTGATGGTGTGGCGGACAGAGGACCCAAAAACGTGACCTCGGGCTCCAGCCAGCAGGTGTCCAACGGCTTCACAACATCCACCCCGCAGAGCCCCAGGGAGGGACCGGGAACTGCTGTGGGTGCAGCATCCGGGCCCCTAGGAGGGACCGGGTCTACGGTGCCCCTGGGAGGCCTGAGAACTCTGGTGGTCCAGCAAACAAGCTTGGAACGGCCCCGAGAGACTTGGAGCAAGAAGATGGACTTCTTGTTGTCCGTGATAGGCTACGCCGTGGACCTGGGAAACGTCTGGCGCTTCCCGTACATTTGCTACCAAAACGGAGGAGGTGAGGAATCAAAAGATGCTTGGAGGTGATAAAAGTGTGAAAAGGGGAGCTGGGGGAGGAGGAGGGGGGGGGGATTAGTGAAGTAGAGTGGAGAACAGAGGATTTTAGTTTCCGTGCTGCAGCTGACTGAATTTCAAGAATTTGGAATCAAAACAGCATGTAAACTCACAGCATACTGACTTTTTCATTGTTAAAAACATGAATAAAAAAAGATTAATTGCATTCATCTTTTCTTTAGGCTTAGATTAAGAAAGAAGATTGAAAAAAAAGTGTCAAGTTTGTGTTTTGACAAAGTCTGTGTGGCCAGCTGTGCTCTGTTGTTGCACAATTCTCACCTAGCAGCAATTTTATTGAATTTGCAATAATAAAATCTTTGCAATTTCCTGTGTTCTCTGTGTGTGTGTGTGTGTGTGTGTCTCACCGAGCGAGGTGGAGATCGAGCCTGGGAGACACTTGATAGAGGCAACAGTATTAATTGTGGGTTTTTATGAGTGCGGCCTCGCTCTCCTTTCTTTCTTTCTTGCTTAATAACCTGTCTACGAGGCAGCTGCTCAATCAACCCTTATCTTTGCTTTCATGTCACAAAGAGGCACAGGCGCACATATACACTCTGTCCCGTCTGCACACGCGAACACACATAAAGTTGAAAATCAGATAGGAAGCACGGTGAAGTGAGATGTGTTATCAAAGCTGGGGAGTCTAAGGACTTGGCCTCTATCCTCAGCAGTGTTTGGCCCTTGATTACCCTAATATGGCTTTTAGATTTTTGTTGCTTAGAAAAACACGGCCAACTTAGTATCTTTTCTCATCTATTTCAATCCTCTTTTCCTTTCTGGCTCCCCAGGTGCCTTTTTGCTGCCTTATCTGTTGATGGCAGTGTTCGGAGGTGTACCCCTGTTCTACATGGAGCTGGCTCTGGGCCAGTTTCACCGTAGTGGCTGCATCTCCATCTGGAAACACATCTGCCCCATCTTCAAAGGTAAGAGGGAACTGACTGGACAAAAGGAAGATGAGAAACAGGAGCAAAGTGAGAAGAAAGCCTGTCGCTGAGAGAAGATGAAGGGCTGTGGGAGTCTGATGGACGGCTCGTTTAACCTTTTTGCCCCTCTCAGTTTAGTTTCACAGTTTCTCGTACACTGAGTGAGATGTACTGACTCTGTTATGGAAATTGTCACATTTCCATGCCAAATGCCAGGTGCTCGGAAATTGGATAGGATGGAAATGATGGTTGTTTGGAAATGTCACCATATAAGACCGGTAGGAACTTGAAGGAGCTTGTAAACTCTACAAATGTTTCATCAGCCCTATCCTGGCTGTGACTGACTTATTTCAAACATGCCACAATCATCTTTTTTTTTTTTAACTATAATTAAGGTAGATTGTGTGTTTGGGTTAACAAAATTTTCCTTCAACTCATCCAGGAATCGGCTTTGCCATCTGCATCATAGCCCTCTACATAGCCTTCTACTACAACACCATCATGGCCTGGGCTCTCTACTACCTGCTCTCATCGTTTCGGCCCACCCTGCCCTGGACCACCTGCAGCAACAGCTGGAACACGGCCAACTGTAACCGCTATATGTCCTCCGACCACAACGTGTCCTGGTCCAACTCGTCCACATCTCCAGCCGAGGAGTTCTATACGTAAGTGCATGTAAGTCGGATGTAGAGGCGATGTAGGGCCAGAGCAAACAGGAGAAGATAGAGGATGACATCTAGAAAGGGTCTGGTTTTGGTGTCTTGATCAGATTCCCACCATCTCCAATTACAATGTTAATGAGTGAGGACAACTTTAACAATCATCTCATGCCAATTTTCTCCATTTCTTTCTTTCCGGAAAACGATCTTACACAGTGGAGTTCCTCTGTCTTATCAGCTGCTTACTGCACTGTCGCCGAGCCCCTCCAGTGAGGCAGACCCAGGCTTTATCCACAGACCTAATACATGTCTAAAAGTAACAAATTCCACAAGTCAGACGGCGCCAGAATTTCCTGTTTTCAGCGTGAATCATGCCTGCGTTATCATCCGAGCTCTGCGTGCTTAACCTGTGACCGGACATCAACCTTACAGATCATTTCAGTCTCCTTTTTCCCTGTAATGGCTTGTTGACAGAAAGTTTCTTCAGAGACTGCCAAGGCAGTCTGAACTGCATCGAAGTTTGAACTGTACTCAGATGAACTTTCATTGTTGCTCATTTAATCTGTGCTCACTGGACTAGTTTGACAATGTTTTTTGTACTTACTATTTTAAATGTTGCCTTTTCCCAAACCCGTTATATCTTCTTTCCCAGCTGCAAGCTTCTTTTTCTCATGCCATGACATTGATTTATTTCTTGCCGCTTCTTGCTGTTATCTTCATGCTCTCCTTGAAGTTTTATTATCCCTTCATTGTCTTTATATTAAATCTTATCTACTCAATCATTTCTCTTTCCTTTTACGGTCTCATTTCCTATCCTCTTCTACCTTAACCCCTCTGTGATCCTTGAGATTCTCCCCTTTGCTTCAATGACGTTTCAGTTATCACTTGTTGATTTCTCATTTCAACCTGATGCATTGCTCTCAACCTCCTGTCCTGTCTCCTCTCACCAGTCGGCAGGTGCTACAGGTCCACCTCTCCCCGGGTCTGCACCAGCTGGGCTCGGTCAGCTGGCAGCTGGCACTCTGTTTGCTCTTCATCTTCACCATCGTCTACTTCAGCATCTGGAAAGGAGTCAAGACGTCTGGAAAGGTAGCTGATGGGCCGCCTGGCCTGCGTGGCTGATGGGGATGTCAGTTAGAGTGGATGGATGGATGATGAAGAGGAACAAACAGAGGGAACTTCTGTTGTCTCTTCACCATCGTTATCATTCATTGCCAACGAAAGGTCGGCTGCCTTGAAGCTAAACATCATTACATAAATGGAGCAATTTGACCATGATCAGATATCGGCCCATCTTAAAGGGATAGTGTGGTCATTTTTGAAGTGATGGTTTGTCAAATAGTTATCCATAGTTCAAACCTTATCAGCCGTTACATCAGTCACAGAGCACAGAGTTTGGAGAAAGACCCAAAAATCTTTGTCCAGGCTAGGCTAACGACTAAGCAAATAAGTGCCAGTATTTAATAATTTTTCAGGCTTATAAAACAACTCTTTGTCAAAAATGACATACCAGTATGAAAGAACACTATGTTAGCTAATATTAAACCTCAACACTTTTGTATAACACTGACTGTCTAGTTTATCAATGTTTTCTCAACAGAACAAAGTTTGTGTTACTACGCAAATGTTTGTGTGCTCTAAGCATACAGACCGTGTGTTCGCCGATGGTGCCAGGAGGCTTTTGAATGTATCAGTCTAGTCAGTCCAGATGTTTACTCAAGTTTGACTGAAACATTTGCAGATGTCACGACTGATAAGATACCAACCATTGATAACTATTTAACAGGTCATTCCTTTAAAGTTTGAGAAAATTAAGGGAAAAGTTAATCCATCTGTTTGGTTATTGTTTTTGCTCATGTTAGGTAGTATGGGTGACGGCAACATTTCCCTATCTGGTTCTCCTGATATTGCTCATCCGTGGAGCCACTCTGCCAGGGGCCTGGAGGGGTGTTGTCTTCTATCTCAAACCTGATTGGGAGAAACTGCTCAGCACCACAGTAAGTCTGACCTTTTTTAAACATCCTTATCGTGCATAAATCTATTCCAGATGCTCCCCTTTTTCTCTTTGTAAATCAACGTTTGGTTGACCCTCCCCATTAATGACCATCACTGATCTTTCACACTGTCGCAGGTGTGGATCGATGCAGCAGCTCAGATCTTCTTCTCTTTGGGTCCGGGCTTCGGTGTGCTGCTCGCCTTTGCCAGCTACAACCCATTTCACAACAACTGCTACAAGTAAGAGCAGTCTTCATGCTTCAGTGTGGCGTTTACACATCAGTTACACCTGCTTGCTTCAGAATCAAAACTCTGCTGTAACGTATTCTAAAAAGTTTAATTTAGCAGTAATATCAACTATTTTGAATCTTTTAGCAATGGGAAAAATGGATTTTTGTTTGAAAATGTGTAAAATCCACTCATGTTCTGCCACCCATACAATTTTTCTTGTAGAGATGCATTGGTCACCAGCTCGGTGAACTGTCTGACCAGCTTTCTGTCAGGTTTCGTCATCTTCACCGTGCTGGGTTATATGGCTGAGATGAGACACCAAAGCGTGGATGCTGTGGCCAAGGATGCAGGTAGAGCACAAGTTCTGCATTCAGATTCATTTTATTGGGAATAATTTCTCCAGAGTTCAGGTCACAGTCGTCTTTGTTCCAATTTACTAATGTTTAGGCTGTCATTTGTGTTCAAATTAAAAACCATGTGTCTTAACCTGCCACTCTTGTTTCCTTCCAGGCCCCAGTCTGTTGTTCATCATTTATGCAGAAGCCATAGCGAACATGCCTGCCGCCACGTTCTTTGCCATCATCTTCTTCCTAATGATCATAATGTTGGGTCTGGACAGCACGGTTAGTCTGCTGATTACTCCCTGTAGCTGCATGTATTCCTCTCTCCTTTTTCTTATCTATCTAATTCTGTTGCGACACGGTTCTTAACTCTTCATCAAACCTAGAAACAAAAATTTCATATTTACCTTTTTCTGTGGACACCTTGTTCCCTTCGCCTTGTGTTTGCTTGTTGCGCTCATTTTTCCATTAAGGTGCTGGGTGTTATTGGTCTTCTCTTTTTCCCTTTTTGAATAACAGTCAATGAAAACAATGTGATCGGAGTTTCATATCTCTGTTTTGTGTGCTTGTCTACAGAAAGCCTTTGTTTATCTGCTCCGAGGCAGCCAGCCAAGGACCCGTAATGCTCTTATCACGCACTGATAATCATTTTAGAATCAGCATCGGGGTTGTTGTGCTCCTCGATTCTTATGACTGAGGATATTACTCCAGAACATCTCAGTGTATTTAAATTTGTTGTTGGACTGGTTTAAAATTTCATCTCGTTTGGCGGAGGTTGTCAAGATATATGCTCCGTTTGGATGTGTATATGTGGCGTCTTCACCTTAAGGTTGCTATAGAACTTTGTTTTGCTGCTCTGTCTTTTTTTATACTTTTTTTTTTCTTCCTTCTTTTCATTCTGCACCCCTATAATCTTTGTTTTTATCTTTCTTTTTCTCACTCTTGGTGTTCTTCTCCCTCCAGTTTGCAGGCTTGGAGGGGGTGATTACAGCCATGCTAGATGAGTTCCCGCATATCCTGGCTAAGAGGCGAGAGTGGTTTGTCTTTGGCCTCGTTTGTGTCTGCTACCTCGGGGCTCTGTCTACTCTCACATATGTAAGTTATACAAACAGATTACACAATGTTTTATATCAAAAACAGGCACTATTTATTAAAGTGGAGGTAAACTCAGTCTGCAAGTTCAGTGCTTGTTTACTAAATGAATGTTTTGACTATTGAAGTTCAAAAAAACCCTGGATATGCATCATTTCTTATCGAGCAATCTTTATTTGTACAGCACGCTTCAAGCTCAGGGCAACCCAAAGTGCTTTACAGACACAAAAAATCCAAATGAAAACAAACTATAAAAAGTGGACAAAGGGAAGCAAAAAGCAGTCAAAAAAAACAAAAAAAACCCCACAACTAAACAAATCAAGTAAAAGCTAGATTAAAAAGATGGTTTTAAAATTAGTCTTAAAAGCAGAGCGTATGACACACTCACATACCAAAACTGGGAGCTGGTTCCACAGGACAGACAGAAGCCTGATAGCTAAAGGCTCTGCCTCCAAATCTGGACAAACTTATTCTCAGGACAGCAAGTGAGTTTTTATTCTGGGAGCATAGAGACAGAGACTGCTGATATGGACTGATGAGGTTGGCTGCTGACAGGCTGGATCATTAAGGGCTTTGAAAGTCATTAGTATAATTTTGAGAGTAAACTTAACAAGCGGCCAATGTTGGGAGACCAGCCCAAGAGAAATGTGATCTCACCTTGTGGAACCAGTTCAAACTCTGGCTGCAGAGTTCAGAACCAGCTGTGAGGTTTTAGGAAGCCATATACACACCAGTTAGGATGGCATTACATTAGTCCAGTCAGGAGGAGACAGAGGCATGAAGCAGTTTCTCTGCATCGCTGTAAGACAAGATCTTCCTTATTTTTGCGATGTTAAGGAGGTCAAAGAATGCTGTACTGGAAACTTGGCTAGGATGTAAATTAAAGGACAAATCCTCAAACATTTTTAATGTATGTTGGTGTTGTATTTTAGATGCTGTGATGTGCCACGATTTACAGTTAGCCAAAGTCAGATCTTAGCAGAGTTAGTAAACCTTAGTAAATTAAAACTTGCTGCATTAGTGGAGTTTAGGATTTCCATTTTTTAAAAAGAACTTTTCTCGTGTCTTTGTGTCGTGTCTCAGGGTGGAGCGTTTGTTGTGAAGCTGTTTGAGGAGTACGCTACGGGCCCTGCTGTCATCACTGTGGTGCTGCTGGAAGTCATTGCCGTTTCCTGGTTCTATGGTCAGTAAATAAGATGAAGATGATGATGGAGGTAATGTTTAATTGCAATGGGGATATCTTCCTAAAGAGAGAGAAGTAGGTGATGGTCTGTTACCTGTTGTTTCTGTCTGAAACATTTTAAGAATGCACTCCTGATTTTTGACTTTGCTGGGATTGTGTGTGTGTGTGTGTTCTAGGTACCAACCGTTTCTGTAATGACATCCAGGTCATGCTTGGTTTCTACCCGGGTTGCTTCTGGAGGGTCTGCTGGGTGGCCATCTGCCCTTGCTTTCTTCTGGTTAGTCTCACTCAAAATCAACACACAAACCACCTATGAGGGGACATCATGTAAACAAGTCGCTTGGAGAAATTTGACTTTTTGTTTTATTCCTACTCTTGCACACAGTTCATTATCATTAGTTTCCTGGCATTCCCTCCGGAGGTCAGGCTGTTCAACTACCACTACCCACCGTGGACCACCGTCCTGGGCTACTGCATTGGGGTGTCCTCATTCATCTGCGTGCCTGCTTACATGGTCTACCACTTGCTTAATGCTAAGGGAACCTTCAAGCAGGTACAAATTTATCCTTTCCTTTCCTTCCCCCCCTCATTGTCCCAACCCATGTCCCTTTCATTCATGCTTCTTACTCTTTCCCAACCTTTGTTTACTTACTGACACGTTTCCAACGGCAGCCACTGCTTCTGGTTCTTTCCTTTTCCCCGAGCTGTCAGGGTCTACCCTCTCCTGTGAGCACATGACTGGAGATCAGGATCAAAGGAGAGCAGGAGGAGACGCAGGCCAAAGATTAGAGAGGAAAAAACAGCATCTATGTAGGCCCATGCACTCAAGCAGCCACCCACATTCTGCTGTCAATGTGCAGATGGTCACGTTGCAAATTTGGAGATAAAGGCTGAAAACCGTAGGAAGCCATGGATAAGCTGTAATCCTTACATTAGCATCAAACTCAGTCCAGTCAAATCATTATTATTATTATTACTGTTATTCCTGCGGTGCTCTTAATGAAAGTATTTGCTCTTTTGTCCATTGTGTAGCACCTTTTTGAACAAATACAAATGTTTTCATCAGCTCTATTGTGAATGTCTTGTTCAGACCCATGTGAGGGTTGACTGAAGGGGAGAAGGACATCAAAGAGGCTTGTGGACAGATTTTCTCCGGCTGTGATCCAATTTTGACACGACTGCCAAACTGCACAATGGCAATGACACAAGTCAACAAACAGGAGTCTGTTTGTTGTGTACATTTGAGAAGGAGGGAGAGGAAGAAGCCATCATGGAGATCAGGAGGACAGATCAGATCAGGTTCAAAACCTGGCGAGTGATAGTCATCCGCAGCTCATTCGCTTCAACACCAATCAGAACCTTCTGTTTCAGGGTTTCTCCTTATTGTCACCAAACTGTGAAGATAAAATGTGGTAAAGTTTGTTCATCTTGCTTTTTGTTTTGTTTTTTTTTTACTCTTTTTCTTCACAGCGTCTGTTAAAAAGCATCACTCCCGAGCCCAGCAGTGACAACCATAGAGACTACATTGTGACCAACGCAATCTGACCAAACCCTGACCACAAGAAGGCGCCTGTCTCACTTCCTGGGGCGGCCTCTTCTGGACACACTGAAAACCCACAGGACAAGGGGGCTAATTTTCACCGTCTTTGCCTCTTTTTAAACACCTCCTTAACTCATTCAATCTCTTTCCCACCAAGATCTAGAAACGGTGATGGAATTAGTTTGAGCCAGGATGCAGCAGCTTGTTTAGCCTTGTTTGGTTCTCTGTGCTGGTTCTGTTAGCAGTTACGTCTGTGGTATTTATCCCACAACAGAGTTTCATGATCTTTAGTATTAATCAAGCTCAACATCAGTGACCAGCCAACGAATAGTTTGTACAGAAAGTATGATTCAGTAATACTCAAATAATCACTCTACATTCCACTCTCACTATCTTGGGGTGTATTTTCCATACTATACTGTTAAGTTATGCATTTAATTCAGGTATCTCTCATCTGTTACTGAAGCCAAATATATACAATCTGTTCTGTTCCTGTTATTTAAGCTGTTTTAATATTATTGATGTTGTCATGTTGTGTTGGCTGTCAGCCTGTGTTTATCTGATGTCATCTCAAATGACTGACGGATTTGCAATGAGGTCCCAACACTGTGAAGAGATGGGTGTGTGTTGGTGTGTGTGTGTGGGGGGGGGGGCGTGTGTGTGTGTGTGCGTGGCTGGACTGTGTGTGCACGCGAAACATAGACTGTTAGAATATCCAGAAGAAAATGAAATGCAGACAGAAGATCTAATCGCGTGTGTTCATTCTATAACTGCAATATAAGAAACATATTTATTTTTTCACGTAGCAGTGAGGTCATTTTGTCTTTCCCCGCAACCACGCTGTCACGAGACGCAGTGCCGAGGGTCCTTGTTCAATCTCAGTGGCGTTTTGCACTCATGTCGTCGGTGATAGAAGCCAAATATGAATCAGAGCTAATAACATTGTCAGCAGCGTTATCGCTTTTTACTTTCTACCAAAAACTTGGGTGCCTGTGTGTGTTTCTGAGAGTGTGTGTGTAGAGGCAGGACCTAAAACATGGCGAGCACTGTACCATCTACATGTGTATTTCCTAGTCAGTCTTGGTATTGGTGTAGATTTATTATATGAATACCTGCTTCCTCCTTCCATGGGTGTGTGGGGGTGGGTG
>JAOXNZ010000091.1:22297723-22326664 GCA_028566095.1 Kryptolebias brasiliensis
TTAGCAAGTAATTTAATTGGTTAATGGCAGCTACTGGTCATTCTTTTTTGTTTTTGTGTTATTCTTTTTAAATAACAAGGATTCAAAATTGCCAGCTCAGGTGCCATTTTGCATAAAAAATTAGTTTTTTCTTTAGCCCCACCTTTTAAATCTCACAGTTTTTTTTAATGTTCTGGTCAGCACCAAACATGATTGCTTTCTATTGCAAGCAGCTAAAAGGTTAAGGGGCATTAATGGGTTTGCCCATGTGCGTGCATGTGTCTTCCTTTGTCTGTCTGTTAGCAAAATATCTCATGAACCGCTGGACAGATTTCAATGAAACCTTCAGGAAGTAGTCAATGGATACACATCTATAACTGATTAACTTTTGGAGTCAACCCTATTCAAGATGGCCGCCACAGCTAATGGACCTTAGCAGGCACAAAAATGGATGTAACTTAGCCAAATTTACAAATAGTAAGCTAAAGTGTGGTGTGGTGGTAGATGAAACTCATGCCTAACACATACTCTGAGCACTAACTGATTGCACAAGATATGTTTTTAAAACTTTTAATTAATAAGAAGTATCAGCTGTGTCTGTCTGTTAGCAAAATATCTTGTGAACCAGTGGATGGATTTTAATTAAACTAAACTCCTTAACTAAATTTTCTTACTCTTAGAAAGTAATCTTTCACTGTTTATCCAAAACACATTAAGATTTGGAGTCAACCCAATTCAAGATGGCTGCCACAGCCAATCAACCTTAGCCAATACAAAAAAAAACCCATCTCTAACTCAGTCAGTTTTACAGATACTGAGCTCATTTGGGTGTGGTAGCACCACAGTGCTAAATTAGAACGTGGCTGTGGTCCCAGTAGAAGCCCTGCTGCAGTGACAGACATTTCCTGTCTCTGTGTTTATGAAGGGTAACCAACTCCATTAGCCCTTCCTACTGACTGTGTAATAAGCTAAGAGCCCAGATCTGACACGCAACATCTGCCATTAGCACGTGAAAACAATTACCATACCCCGATTTATTAAAAAAAAAAACACGCATGACTCAGCAAATTTACATAAAAACAGAGCGAAGCAATGATGTCCCATCATGATGAAAGGGCTCAGCATAGCAGAAATCATCTGTCGCTCTGAGCCTCTTTAAATCCTGATCCTGAGCCGCCGACCTGTCAGGACAAACCCTGGGTCCTCTGCCAAACTGTGTGCGTCTGCGTGAAACACGGTGGTTTCTTGTCACCACTGATTAATCCCGACAATGAAATCTGCAATCAGCGGATCCAGGAAACAGTCTTATGTTCCCATGCAGGCAGGAACTCACAAATACAAGCTATGAGCTGGAAGCTCATGTGCAGCACGTGTGCAGATTAGTGGACCTCTAATTATGCCCGCTGCCAAAAGGCTAAATGTGGGCAACAATGATTTTGCAGAAAAATCTACAACTGACTGGCTTTTGGACTCAGCTCGACTCAAGATGGCTACTACAGCTAACTGACCTTAGAAAACACAAAAATGTCTAGACCTCGGTCAGTTTTACAGACACTGGTGCGGCAGTAGCTGAGAGTCATCCCAACACATACTTTGAGCACTAACTGATCGCCCCAGATAAGTGTTTGTAACTTTGCCATTAACTATTGAAGTGAACTTTATCTGTCTGTTAGCAAAATATCTCATGAACCACATGACACATTTAAATGAAACTTTCAGAAAGTAACCACTGGGTAAACATCTAAAACTGATTAACTTTTGGGTTTACCTTGATTCAAGATGGCCGCCACAGCCAAGTGATCTTGAAAAACCCCAAAATAGTTATAACTCAGCCAATTTTACAAATACTGAGAGTCATCTCCAACACATACTATGAGCACTACATACTTTTGAATGAAATTTTTCTTTAAAACTTTGGAATTAACTGTTACAGTCAACCCCGTCTGTCTGTTAGCAAAACATCTCCTGAACCACTGGATGGATTTTAGTGAAACTCTGAGAAAGTCATCCTTGGATGTACATCTACAACTGAATACATTTTGGAGTCAACCAAATTCAAAATGGCCACCACAGCTAATCACATTTAGCTAACACATACATGGGTAAAACTCAGTCAGTTTTACAGATATTGAGTTCAAATTTGATGTGGTAGTAGCTGAGTGACACTCACAACACGTACTTTGAACTCTAACAGATTGCGCAAGATTTCACAATATCACATGTGACCGTGCATTATGATTTAACCAAAACATCAACATAAGATAATCTTATTTTATGACGATCTTCTTGCTCTATTATCCCAAACATCAGCAGTTCTGTCTGCCAGGTTTGAAATGAAATGCCAAATGCACATTCTGGGGGTTTAATCACCCCCCCAACCCCTGATTTTTACACCCAGGGACCCTCCCATATATGCGTGTGTGTGTGCTTTATTGTGGCAATTTCCTCTAAAGTCCCTCTCCCCGACTGATGGACACATCCTGTGTTCTCTGTCTGGCCTTATCTCAGCCGATCTATATTAAACAGCAGCGCGGCAGAGCCTGCGTATCTCTCCACCTCTGCTGTACCTGTCGCCTCAGCTCCTGCCCAGCTGCCTGTCTGCCAGCCTCTCCCCCTATCAGGTGTCCATCAGGACCTTCAGCTCATTTCATCTCCCTTTTCCAGCCCTCATATCGTCCCTATTTTCTTCCTTCTCATATTCATCTGGCCAGGCGGGCTGGAGCTCTGCATTTAGCGCGTGCATCTGTGGAGCTGCTCTGTCAAGCGTGACAACCTTGTCCTTGGATCATTTGCACAGTGATAGCCTTTGCGCACCTTGCAGGAGCTCTCTTTGACTCTCCACTTCCGAGAGAGAGAGTGGCTGAGTTTGACATATCTTTTAACTCCCCCTTTTTTAACTCATCTTCCCTCGGCAGTCCTTGCGAATGTATTCGGCAGAGATCCGGAGGGTCACCCTTTTCATGCTGACAGGGGGGGGGGAATAAAAAAAGAAGCTGGCATTTACCTCTCTAACTTGCTCTGTCTGTCCTCTCTCTGTCTCTTCCTTGTTTTGTTTTGTGTTTTTTGTTTCACTCAACCCAGCCTCTGTGCTGATTTTCTGATAGTGCCACTGCCTGTGAAGAACAGGAAATGAAACTCCTTTTTTTTTCTTTTTTTTTACCTCCAATCTGTCACTCCCAGCCTTTATCGCACACAAACCTTGATTCCCTGCAATGACTGCTTCTCCCTCCCCTAATGAACTCATTTTGCACGAAAGGAGAATGCCATCTTATCTCTGCAGACAAGGCCCTCCTCTCTGTCTCTCTCTCTCTCTCTGAGACACTATTTTTTCCATTGCTCTCTAGTTCGGACTTCTTAGTTCATAAAGCTGTTGCTAAGGTACACTGAGATCTCCTTGATCAGTTATTTTTCATTTCTATAGCTAACCAGATGAAACGAAAACAAAGGAAAAAGCAAAAGAAATGATGCTCAAGAGAAAAACACTGGCTCCATTATCACTAGATTAGAAAGAAAATATGTAAACAGTTTGTTGAGATACAGTCCTGGAGGGGGGAAAATAGGCCATCCTCTTTCAATTCTATGGTTTTACAAATCCTGCCAAAATGGAAAAGTTGTGCGTTAAAAACTAAGTCCACTCTTGCTGCTTCCACAGGATTCAATAGGTTCAGTAGCAGCCATGTGCCGCTGATCAGAGAAACCTGATCAACTGATCATCACTAGTGTGAGCGCCTCTATGAAAACGTCGGTTTTGTCAGTTTGCTGCTCAGGAGCAATCAGGGGTGCGTGAACACAATGCCAAGAAGAAAGACATCAGCAATGACCTTAGAGAAGCAACGGTTGCTGCCCATCAGTCTGGAGAGGGTTACAGGTCATTTCCAAACCATTTGGAGTCCATCGTCCTCCAGAGAGAAAGAACATTCACAAATGGGAAAACATTTAAGGCAGCTGCCAATCACCCCATGAGAGTGTCCCAGCATATTCACCCCAAGGGCAGGCCGTGCAATGCTCGGAGAAATGAGCTGCAACTCAGACCCTACATGTCTCATGACAGGATAATTAGAAAAAGACTGAACAAATATGGCTTGTTTGGAAGGGTTACAGGAGATGTCGTCTTCTCCCTAGAACAGTGGTGTCCAGTCCTGGACCTGTAGGGCTGCTATCCCGTTTATGGTGTTTCTCCTGATTTGAATGAGTGAGTGCTTAACAGGCTTCTGCAAAACTTGAAGAACTGCTGAAGAGCAGGGAAACACCTAAAACCTGCAGGATAGTGGCCCTCCAGGACCAGGATTGGACACCGATGCCCTAAAAAGAACATGGCAGCATGCCTTAGGTTTGTAAAAGTTCATTTGAATTAACCATAAAACTTCCCAAATGATATTCTTTGAACAGATGAGACCAAAGTAGAGATTTTTACCCATAAAGCACGTTTGGTGAAAACCAATCACACCATATCAACACAAACACCTCATAGCAACTGTTAAACACGGTGGTGGAGGGGTGATGGTTTGGGCTTGTTTTGCAGCCACAGGACCTGGGCTCCTTGCAGTCACTGAGTCGACCGTGAACTCCTCTGCAGACCAAACGATTCTAGAGTCAAATGTGAGACCAACACCTGGAGCTCGGACCAAACTGGGTCATGATGCAACAGAACAACGATCCCAAACACAGCAGCTGATCTACAACAGAATGGCTGAAAAAGAAAAGAATCAAGATCCAGCAATGGTTCACCTCAACCTGACTGAAATGCTGCAGCAGGACCTCAAGAAACCTGAACACTGATACCTAACATCTAATATCTATAAACCTCAAAGAACTGAAGCAATGCTGTAAAGTACAGAGGGCCAAAATATTTGCACAATCATGTTAGAGACTGATAAAGTCATACAGACAACAACTACTGAGAGTTAATGCTGCTACAGGAGCCTCTACCAGCTGTTGAATGACTTAGTTTTCCGCTCACAACTTCTCCATTTTGGCGTCAATTTTATTTGATAAATAATGACATGGTGAAATCTGTTGATTGCGTTTGTGCTTCTGAGATTAAATTATTTAAAAACCCAATCAGATCATTTTAATATGCCCTGATACGTAAAACCCCCAGAACTGCCTAATATACAGGTATGAGGGGTTTTATCAACGGCACAGCATCATTAAATTTTTCATGTTGAAGCACAGGTATGTATGTGTCATGCTGCAGCTGGAGATGCTGGAAGAGGAATCTGTGATTTTCATGAGGTATAATTCACAGAACAGCAGGTAAATCTACAACTTCATAAAACAATTAACAAGTGACAAAAGGAGGCAACAAAGTGCTCACATTAAAGATAGAAGCCCTTTTATTGTGTAGTATTAAAAGTGCATATTTCCTTGGACCTGTACCTTGTTTAAATTTAGTCTAAAACGAATTCTTAATCATAGCTCCACTGTACATAGTTTATTTTTTAACGGGGACATATCACCCCCTGTTGGTTTGAAAGAGTAGCGGGACTTCAGGCCAGAGCTCCTCCCTGGATGGAGGTGCACTGGCACCCCCTAGGGAGGAGGCAGCAGAGGAAGATCATAAAAATGGTCAACAGTGTAATCAAATTAAAAGAAATGAATAAAAACTCATAGCATTCAGTTCATATCTCCAACTACCATAAGACAAAAGGCAGGCAATAATGGTCTTGACCCTGTAAAATGGCCACCCCAGCTTATTGACGTTCCCAAACACACAAATGGCTTTACCTCTGTGAATTTCACAGAATTTGAGCTAGATTTTGGTGTGCTTGTAGCTGAGACTGATCTCCAACACATAGTTTGAGCACTAGCCGATTGCACAAGATCTTTGTTCAAAGTTTTGCTATTCTTTGAAGTCAACTCTGCCTGTCTGTTAGCAAAATATCTTGTGAACCAGTGAATGGATTTTAATGAAACCTTCAGAAAATGATCATTAAATGTGCATCTAGGACTGATTAACTTTGGGAGTCAAACCAATTAAAGGTAGCCATCACAGCTGAGTCACCTTATCAAACACAAAAATGGCTATAACTCAGTGAGTTTTACAGGTATTGAGCTCAAACTTGACGTGGCAGTAGCTGAGAGTCATTTACAACACATACTCTGAGAATGACATCTTGCAACATCACATGAGATTGTGCATTTTGTTATTTTTCCCGTTTGAACCAAAGCAGCCACAACTCCAATCTTGGTTTAAATCTGGCATTAAAGGCAACAAGCAATAAGCATTCCTTCAAGTGTTTGTAGGCCATTAATCGTTTTCCTGTTTTTCATTTGCATAATCATTTGCATTGAATTCAAACTGTAGTGGGCCAAACGTGACACAAATACACACAAAAACATTAGTGTGTGTGATCCAATGTGCTGCAGAGAGCGCAGCTTTAATTACCTGGAGGATTGCCATTAGTCCTGTTGTCTTTAGCTCCACTCTAAGTCCCTGAAGTGGAATCATCCTCTTCTCTAATCCTAATCTTGTTTGCTCCATCACGTTCACTTTTTCAACTTCTCTTGTTTGTTGTGTTTATTCGTCTACGGAGGTTCTGCTACCCTTTTTCTAAATTGCCTTTTTCCATCACGTTCACTTCAGCTGCTTTCCAGACATAAATATGCTCCATATTTTTTAACCTCCACAAAGGCGAGCAGGTGCCTTTTTTGTAGAGAACCAAATACACATTATGTCTGCCTTTTTAGTGTTTTATTACTATGCAATCCAAACCAAATGAAGGTAGAGTTATGAGCACAGCTGCCGGCCTTCACACACACACACACACATACACACATACATAATAGGCTACATTCACACTGCAGGGTTGGATTTGAAGGGGGGAGGACGTGGGACGAACAAGTCATCCATCTCACTGTCACCTCTTTATTTGCAATTACTTCTATTGAGTGCTTACTCTGAATTTTTCATATCTCTGCTTTCTATTTCAGTTTCTTGCTCTCCACCTTCCCCTTTTGTAACTTTTATACTTTTCTAAATATTTAACTTTATTTCCAAATATTTTCCCCAGAAATAAATTGAAATACATCTTCAATTCCTTCCATTAAAATCTGCTTTGGCATCTTTGCTCTATTTTTGTCTTTTTGTGGTAGTTTTAGCTTTTAGCTACCATTCTGCTACACTTAGCCTTGATAGCCTTTGGCTACTTTTCGGTAGCCTTATTAGCTTCTAGCTAGCCTGTTTAACTACACTAGCCATTTTTAGCTAGTGTGGTGCTACTTTTATCTAGCATTTTGCTACTTTTAAGTTTTACCCAGCTTTTCATACTATTGGCTTCTATATATCCTTTTGATCTTTTTTAGCTAGTCATTTGCTAACTTTTAGCTTTAGCTATTTTTTTTTTTGCTACTTTTAGCAAGCCTTTTGCTACTTTTACCTTTTAGCTACCGTTTTGGTATTATAGCTAACCTTTTTGCTGCTAACCTTTTGCTTCTTTTAGCTAGTGTTTTAGTACTTGTACCTACCCCTTTTGCTAGTTTTAGTTTCCAGCTGCCATTTTTGTACTTTTAGTATTTAGCTAGGCTTTTGCTACTTTTGGTTTTTAGGTAAATTTTTGCTTCTTTTAGCTTTTAGCTATAATTTTGCTCCTGTCAGCTGTTTAGCTAATGTCCGTTTTTCTTTTTAACACAGCAGTCATTCAGCATTCAACTGCATTCTCACAAATAATGCAGTTTCTCCTATTTGTATTTATGCTCAAGTTCAATGAAGTCACTGTTGCCTACTCAGCTGTAGTTTATGCATCTTTCCTCCCCATTTTCAAGGCCTATTATAATAAGGAAGGAGTACCCCCACTGAGGATGGAGTAGGGAGGTTGGAGGAGGAGGAGGAGGCGATGACCCAGATAAATGCAGTGAAGAGTATCAAAATGAGCCATCTATTCTGGCTCAGACCTCAGCTTCACACCCATCCAGGCCTGTCATTTGGCTCTGAGCCTGTCTGAGCGAGTAAATCTGAAGAATACCTGAGGTGTCTTGTTAAAACGCACTGACCGTGAACCGAAAATGGCAGGCATTTACCATTCTTGTGAAATGACACTTCAAATCAAGGTTTGTAAGGCTCTTTAGGATATCGAGCTGTGTTATCTTCTCACATGCCTTTTCCTCCTTCTGACTCTCCTTTTCACTGTCACCCCTCCCCCATGCTTCCCACCCCCACCCAGCCACTGCATCTCATGTCCCACAGGGGAGAGGGCAGCCTATAACTGAAATACAAAATGATCTGAGGTCAGGTTTTTTTTTTTTTTCAGCAGCAGCTTCTGTGTAAGAACAGAGAATGGCATGCACATACAAAATTCATGATGCTATTAGTCACCTGTCTAATACTTGCCTTGATACACACGATCTCTGAGTAATCTTTTAATATTTTCACTTTAATTGATCGATGGATAGTGACCTGAGCATGAATAAGCGTTTATCAAGCTGGCACTAACACGTTTGACAGCTGAACACACTGCGCATGTGCGCAACGCCGGCCTGTATTGTTAAGCGAGCAGGTCAGAAAACACAAGGCAGGAAGTGTAAAGATTTTTCTAGCAAAATAAAAGTCCTAAATGTCTCACTCTTAAGAAAACGGCAGCAAATGTTGTCTAAAAGTGACTTAGATGTAATAACGTACTTAACAAACTAATAGTAGCCTCCAATAAATATGTTTTAAAGTCTTATACTTTAAAAACTTGCGTTTAAATTAGTTTCTTCAATTCGTTAAAACGACACTTCCTCAGCCCAGCTATTATTTTGAAAGAGCACAGACCGGATACGAATGATTACTCTTTCCTGCTTGGCACTGACACGGCAGCTAAGCAACCTCCAGAGGAATAACCTCGGGAGTTCCTCCTTACAGTAGTTCTTTCCCAAAATAATGTATGATATCCCGGCTTTTCAGTCTTCGAGGTGACCGGGATCCTAGCAGCAGCGGCCGGGATGGCGCTGGTCACTGTCCAGCGGTCTCCGACACCGAGCACTACCTCCAGCCCCTGTGTTTCTGTGAGTATGTGTCAGCTGGACTGACATTTCGTGTCAGTTTGTCACACAGCAGAACCGTTAGCCCCGGTGCTCAAGGTCCATGTACACATGGGAGGCTAACTTTACTAGCTGCTAGCGTTGTCGGCTTTAACACTAAAGTTACCGTAAATAGTCCCCGTGGCAGGCTGGAAGTTTGTGTTAGTTATTTAATAAGCTGAAATACGGACTTGTGCTTTATAAAATAAAATAAAAAAAAGTTTTAGAGTCACATAAACCAATAATATATTAGCATTACCATTTCATAACTATTGCCTGCTGCCGAAGCAAATGTTTTTGCGTATGTGTGTGTTTTGTGTTTGTGTTCGTTTGCTTGCCTGTTAGCAAAATATGTCCTGAACCACTGGATTGATTTTAATGAAACTTCTCCCTGGATGAGCTTCTACAACTTATTACCCTTTGGAGTCAGCCCAAGTCAAGATGGCCGCCATAGCTAACTGACCTGAGAAAACACAAACATAGTAGCTTTAACTCGGCCAGTTGTACAGATATGAAGCTTTAATTTGGTGTGTTAGTAGCTGAGAGTAATCCCCAACAGATAATCTGAGGGTTAACTGTTTTTAAAACTTTGCCATTATCTATTAGACTCATCTGTGTCTGTCTGTTAGCGAAATATGCCATGTACCACTGGACGAATTCTAATGAAACTTTCAGAAAGAAATCATTTGATGGATTGCTTCAGCTGTTTGACTTTTGGAGTGAACCCAGTTCAAGATGTCTGCCACAGTTAATTGTCCTTAGGAAACAAAAAAAATGGCTATAATTCAGCCAGTTTTACAGATAATGAGCTAAACATTGATGTGGTAGTGGCTGAGCGATGTCCCCAACGCTCACTTTGAGCACTACACGCTTCACAGTTATTTGCTTAGATGTTTGACATTAACTGTTAGCTGTCTGTTAGCGAAACAACTCGTGAACCACTGGATGTATTTAAATGAAACTCTCAGACATACATCTGCAGTTGTATAATTTTTTTTGTGTCAGTCAATTGAAGAACGTGGCTAAAACTCAGTCAGTTGTATAGATATTGAGCTAAAATTTGGAGTGCTAGTAGCTGAAAGTCATTCATAACACATACTCTGATTAGCTACAACTTTGTCATTTCATATCTTGAGATATGAGATTTGATATCTTGAGATATCTTGAGATTTCAGATGAGTCTGAAACTTTGGCATGAAAGGAAGTGAACAATATGCATTCCTTCAATGAATGTTACTCCTTTTATTATTAGCAGCTTCAGACCAGTCTGGCTAATGAAATGGATTTGATAGTTGCTCAAATATGTACAACTTGTAAAACCTAACATCAATTATGTGTTCATTATGTGAATAGCGTGTCATTATAAGCACAAGGTATATATGCAGCTTCCTGTGACTGTATGTGTTCATATAGCCATTCGCTCCAAGCAGCAACACTCAATTGTTCTGGTTTAGCAGAGTGACAGTGAGGGACAGTCTCTGGCTGGGAATCGGGTTAGTGTGACAGACTCGTCAGCTCTTGTTGGAGGCTGTGGGACTGTCCTGTTATCCACTCCGACACACTGAGGCTCTCCTGGCTCCTGACACAGCTCGAAGAATGAGTGGTGGTGTGGCCGCCAGAGATAAGACCCCATACCGTCACCATAAGTAGCGCAAACCAGGCTAAAGGAGCTGTTGAAGAGTTTATATGGCTTTGCAGAGTGCTGTGTGAAACAGATTGTCGTTGTCGCATGTTAAAAAACGACATATTTTTGGGCTGATGCCATCCTGAATGGTGCAGCCTTGTAATGTTTTCCAGGGCCTTACCATGTTGGAAATATTTAAACCCAGGCCTGCGCTGTTATGCAAAATATATCTCATAGATTGTAAAAATGATCCTCAAAGAGAGAGTCGTCAAATGGCTAAAATGGAGAGAAGGGTTGTAAATCTAATCAGGTGATGAGGAAAATTGACAAATGCTTTAAACTACAGCGGCACAATATATCAATACTAACGCCGCAAAACACTGCAATAACTCACAGACACAATATGCATTTAAATAGTATGTTTAGCAATCAGACAGACTCCTGGATGCCCACCACTGATTCTGATTATAGTGGCTGAAATGCTAAAGTACGTCTGTTAGCAAACCGGTATGAAATTTTCTATGACCAGTGTTGATTTTTAGAAATCAGGGTGGCTGATAGTCAGTATACAACACAGGCTATTTACTTTTCATTTAACAGAATATAACCGTGGTAATGTAACTTAAATAAATGTGCATGTGACGACCTTTTGAAAAACTTGTACACTTATTAATAAGATATACAAAAAACTGTGGGCTACAGTAAGCTGGGTGTAGCAGCGGCTGTGTCTTCATTTTCCTGCTTGGTGATTGGTTAATGGAGAGTGCTGTGAGAATTATGAAGACAGAAGAAAAAGAGAGGAGTGAGGAGAATATCAGCTTATTGCAGCAAATATTGTCATTACAATATTCAACAACATGTTTTCCTAATATTGTGCAGTCCTTCTTCTGGATTTAGACCCATCCAGTACATTTTAGAGAAGCCTGTTCCAAATTAAAGAAAGAACTGTGCACAAAGGGGACTTTTTTACAGTGAATATTATAGTTGTCGGATTCAAATGCGAGGTGGTAAAAGCATGAAAGCATGGCAGGCCGAGGTTAGCAGCTGCTTGTCATGAGACTCGTCTCTGATTAGAAGCAACCATGTGAGCGCTCCTGTGAGGCGTCTGCTGCTGCTGCCAGGGAGGACAGCACAGATACTTAGAACAGCGTTTTTTGGTTTTGTCTAAAAGAAAGATGAACTCTGATTGAAGGCCTTTGACTCTTCAGCTCACATGATTAGCTTTTCTTACTGCATACTGCTTTCTAAACATTTTATCTCTGGCTTATTTTATTGCCCACTGCCCGTGTCTGTGTGTGTGTGTGTTTGTGTGTCTTTCTATTACCAAATTATCTCATGAACCACTGGACGGATTGGAATGAAACTTTCAGAATATAATCATTAGATGTTCCTCTAACTGATTACCTTTTTGAGCCTACCCAATTCAAGATGGCGTCCACAGGCAACTGACCTTAATAATAGCAAAGGTGGCTATATTTCAGTCAGTTTGCCAACATTTGATGTGAACACATATCTGAGTGTGATATCATGAGATTGTTCATAGCTTTATTTTAAAGGTTTGACCAAATATCATTTCTCAGCATAATGATCTTAGTAAAACGACGGGCGATATGCATTGCTTCAAGGGATGTTAGGACTTTAATTTTTATGCTTAGGATTACTGAACAAGTGCTAAAAAGTTAAAATCTTATGCAGACTGGCGTTCGCCCTAATGATCTGCCTAGCAGCAGGCTGAATCCCCTCGTCTCATTGGCTATATGACCACTCCCTACACATCCATGCATTGCCATTGTAACCATGGCGATCAGCTCGTACCAAACTAGGGGCCAGCTTTTAATGGGATATTGTTCTAAACTTATATTCTATCCCTCCTGCACGTCAGCATTATGTGTGAGTGCTTTGCCGGTATTCTGATGCTACATTATGCCTTTGGAATCTGCTGAGAAAAGCATTTTCTCTGGTGTGTGTGTGTGTGTGTGTGTGTGCAGCAAGCATCTGTTCACGGACTCCAGTTTCTATTTTGTCTTGAATCCAGTGTGCTGATGCAAGGAGCATCATTCAGCCAGCTGCATTTCTTTTTTAATTTCAGCCTAATCACATCTGTGGCAGTAGACACAAGGGGATGAAACCAAAGCTTCTGCTGCATCCATCTCCCTCCATCATCTCTCATCTTTCACCAGCATCAGCAGTAGCACCTGTTTGTGCTCAGTGTCTGAGTGTTTCCACACTGAACAAGTCTGTTCTGCGTGCTTCTTTTTAGCACTCGTAGTGGTCAGGGATGACAGATTGATGCCGAAGAGAAAGTTCTTAGAGTTTTTGGAGGGATTACAGAGACAGGCTGGGATTAGGACTGTGTGCTGATTGCTGCAGTGGGGGAGGGAGGATAGCATTTAGCAGGGGGAAGACAGAGAGGTGTGTGTGTGTGTGTTGGGGGGGGGGGTCTTTTTTGGCCTTATCCCTGCTCTGAGCCCCACTTAAAATAACACGCGGCTCGTGCCTTGTGAGATGAAAAGCTCCATGTTGACACCCTGCTGTAGCTGCCTGGCAGTTCAGTGCTTGTTTATTCAAGATTAATTAAGTTCGACACGGCGTGTGATGGAAATAGTCACGTAAAGTCTTATGATAGTTTGTGCGTCTGTGTTCATTTGTCTGTAGTGTGAGCAAAATATCTTATGAACCAGAGGATGGATTTTAATGAAACTCTCAGAAAGTAATAACTGGATGTACATGTACAACTGATTAGCTTTTGGAGTCAACCCAATTTTTAGATGGCCACCACAGCCAAGTCACCTTAGAAAGCACAAAAATGGCTATAATTCTGTCCATTTTACAGACACTGAGCTAAAATTTGACGTGGTAATCGCTGAGAGTCATCCCCAACACAAACTCTGAGCGTGACATCTTGTGATATAGCATAACGTTATTTTTCGAGCTTTAACTGTCATTCCTCAACTTTAGATAATCTTATTCTAAAACTCTCACATTCTGAGTTGCTGCTTGATGACAAGAGTTGAATCCGTATTTCTGTTTACGTGTTTCTCTCCAGGAGTCGGGCAGCGGTGAGGATGACCATCGCTCTCAGCCCAGGAGGTAAGACCTGTTTTATCCCACTACACCTCCTTGTTTCTGGAGTAACACCACCTTTAAGGACTGTAGGTGGATGCTGAAGCCACTAGGGGGAGACTGCACATCAGCATCATTACTTTTCTGTCCTCTCCAGTGCATGTTACTGATTATTGTGCAGTTCTCACACAACACTTCATATGATAAATACTAACATACTTATTGCATTTAAACACTTCACACTTTTCTGTACTATTACATACGTTTGTATCTAACCAGAGAACTTGTGTCACTGTGAGTCAGCTGAAAGTGTCTATTAGACCATTTTTTAATGATTGGCATACTGCCTCGACAACTAATAGTAAGTATCAGTGTTTTAAAACAGGAGAACAATGTTGTTTGTTTTAAATTTGAAGGTAATAATGTATATGTGCCTTATGTTGCTAGTAAAATATCAAAGAAATATGACAATTAAAAATAAAGGCACATATTTTCATTTGAGGATTGTGCCAAATGTTTTAAAAAGCTCTCTGTTTAACAAACACAAAACAAATGGTATCTTTGTGTGAACTTTTTCTTTAGGGGGGGTGTAAATATTTATCTTGTGTCCTGGCCTCAGAGACTGTGGTTAATTTGCATTATACGGCCTGACGGGTTGTGGTGGAGTCGATTTGCTGATGACGTGTGTGGCTGCATCGTCATAAAAAGACGAGGTTGTCAACACTGTTGTTGTTCCTTTGTTTTGGTGACTCGAGTGGCCCCAGAGCTGCCTGGCCCAAGGCTCTCTCTTAAAAAAAAACTCCCTACAGGTTTGATGATGGTCTGGTGGAAACGCTGTTGTTAATTAATGGAGTGAATTTATAGTTACTGTACAGAAATGCAGAAGTTTATAACTTTAAATGTTGAGTGTGCTCAGGGAGAGTCATTAAAATGGAAGTGGAACATCAAAGCCTGCGCAGCCTATCTGTCTTTGTTGGACTTTGTAAGGGGCTTTTGGAAACAAAGCTAAAGTTTGAAGTGCATTTTTAATAGTCCACTATTGTCATTTCACTTTCTGTCTCGAGCTTTTATTGGTGATTGCTCATATTTTTATGGGAACCAATGTTATTGCTCTAGGTACTGTTTAACACGACAGGTTAGACATTACAGTAAACCCTGTTATTTGTTGACTTTAGTTTGAGACAGTTCAAGTTGTGGACACCAACAAAAAGCTTCAAACTTAATAGAAAAAAGTTAAATCAAAAAATCCACATGCTCAAAAAATTTTATTTTTTCAAGTTCTTTCCACAAGAGTTTGCAAAATAGGTTTAATTTTATTGTACATAAACAGGTAGGGAACTGGTACTTTTTGTTTTATTGAGCATTTTGATTTTTTTTATTTCTGTTAGCATTCTTTTTATAGCTCCCCCCTGCACCACTTCTAGATATACATTCACACCCAAAAACACACATTTCTCTCTCAGTCAGAAGCACAAGTAATGAACCGAATTGTGTTGCAATGAAATATGCTTCAAAACTGTCTCCAGAACAGGCCTTCAGCATATGTAATATCATTGGTGTTAACTGTACTATTTAAATCAAAAGAATACAAATTTCTGGTTGTGACTGGATGAGCCTGTGCGTTGAGTTCCTGCTCAGCTGAAACAGGCTGGAAAAGATCTGGGCTTCCATCACATGTGACCACTGAAATGTGGTGATATAACTCGTGCCTGTAACACACCCCAATCATGATTAAAAAAAAAAAACATCTGGTCCCAATTATCTGTTGAAGTCATACCCGAGGATGAGTGTGCTTAAACCCACACCAAACACACGTGTGTTGCACTGCAAAATTCTTCACAATTTGGCTCAGTTACCCAGCTTGACATTTCAGCATCACTCCGCTGAAGAGCAGGGTGCAGCCAAGGGTCTCTCTGAGTGACCTCTGATGCGTGTTACATAAGAACCCAGGTCCAATTAACTGAGCTCGTCCCACCTCACAGATGGCAGGGGACAGAAGGGGCGGCTGAGATTGAGGGGAGCGTTCCCTGCAGTGCAGGGTTTTATTATTATTATTTTTTTCTTTTTCAGCCACTTATCAACTGAGAAATGGACTGCATCTCTCTGTGTCAACATCTCTTTCACTCTCCCACACACACAAATAACTGCCACTGTGTCCATGCTGTGCAGCATTTGCTAATGCAGAATCCAGCATACGTCAGTGTATTGTTTCTACCAGAGAAGAAACATTGTTAGCGGTTTGCTTGAGGTATTTAGTCTTGCTTTAGTTGACTGTATCAAGAGGCCTTTACTTAAACACACCAGATCGACCTAATTCTTTCCGACAGTTCCTCAGTCAGAGTAACTTGCCTGACAAGTCTATTCCTGTGTCTGTTTAGTATACACAATGTGGACTCGCTCATCAGCTCCAGCACAGGTGCACACAAGCGGAGCAGGTTCATCAGGCCTACAGTTTAATGCTTCTGCTCTTAGAACAAAAAGAGCAAGATGGAACAACGAATACCAAACCAAGAGAAAGCTCCCGAAATACCTCCTCTTGTACGGACACACCTCTTTAAATTTAAAAGCAGTTGTCTGTCAGTTATATAGAATGTTAGACAGCATTTTTACCCTCTTTCTTCCATCGGTACACTTGCTGTTTAAAATGGATCACTCACTCCCTGTTCGATGTTACAGGCAAATCTATCAGTTTGCCACAAGTAAAAAAAGGCTGTACACATTATAGAGCATACTGAGCAATTTGTTCATGTATCTAAGGTATGGTACCGTTTGTGTCCTAAAAGGTACTGTGTAAACAGAGTCTGACATTATTATTCTATTGTTCATTTAGTTACAGGATTATACAAACAAATAACTCTGAGGATGAGTAGAAGGCCATTACAGAAGTGTGATCTCTAACACTTTATTTGTCTTGTACAGTTTATCCCAAAATGTATGCTTTGATGTAAAATCTAATATTTGAAGAAGTAGCTTTAATGAAACTTGTGTATATAACATTCACACTTCAATGTAGATTTAATGCAGGAGCCTTTTTTAATTGGTACATTTTTTTTTCATCTGGACGTTGACAAGATTGCAAGTGCTCCGATCACTGTTGACTGGGCTGAGTGATCAGTAAATATTTAAACTAAAGGCATTGCCATCCAAACCGATTTTTGTGTTGGTTTGTTTTTAATAGTAAATTATTTATTACGCACTGAAGGCGAAGGGCCAATATTGTTTTGCCCATGTTTGTGCGTATGGTTGTACATCTACAACCGATTAACTTTTAGAGTCAACCAGATTCAAGATGGGCACCACAACTAATCAGCCTTAGCCAACACAAAAATGCCTGTAAAGTAGTCAGTTTTTTAGATAATGAGCTAAAGTTTGACATGGTAGTAGGTGGCGGGCGATATGCATGCCTTCAATGAATGCTAGGCTTTTAATTTTGTACACCTTTGTGACCTAGGTTCCGAGATGATCAGACTTTCAGGAAAAGTTAAGATTTGAAGAAGGAAGTGACATGTTTTTTCCAAGATACAGTAAATAATACTTCAGTAATCTATTTAAATGATGCAAGGTGCGTCTTTGTATTGTGCAGCCTGATGGTAACAGTAGCTTATCTCCACCTCCGGGTACACTAAACAGCTGGCATCAATCACTGACTTATCAGGCAGCGAGCTTCCACAAACAAACACATACACACACACACAGAGCACCCTTGGCCTGGATGTTTCTGCCCATTCCCTCCAAGTGACAAAGGAAGACGAGCCGTGGAAGCCGATTGTGCAACTTGTCCAGGCCCCCAGCTTAACACCGCAACACATTCTCGTGTTACGAAGCCACAAACAAACAAGTTTCCACTGAGTGCTGGTAAATTTGATGACACTAAACAGAACCACATGACTGAAGAACATTAAACTGTGTGTTTGCGTGTTGAGCTGCTGCTCAGAGGTTTCCCTCAGAGTTCACAGAACAGCATGCCACAGTGACGCAGGAGTTGTCTAACAAGAATCTGACAGAAAAGCAAAAGGTAGGAGCGCAGGTGTTGGCGCGCTTCTTTCATACGTGACGTAACCAGTTCTGCGGATTATGGAGAATGCGTCAGACAAAAGTTGAAACGTGTACAAACACTGACTTTTGCATACGCCTCCTTTAAATAGTCCCATGACAAAACAAAATCTTCAATAGATTAGTTCATTCTCACATTTGTCAAATGTATTGTAGAGCTGTTTATTTTAGTCACATTATCTGGACTCAGGTGAAAACTCAGGAAAAATGTGTATATTTTATAAAAAACAGTACATATAACATGTTAATTTGTTGTAAAAGTGAAGGTTTCAGAATTTAATGTTACTAAAGTTTTACCACCTTTGTGTGAAGCTTGGATTAAATATTTAGTTCAAACTTTGCTCACATTAAATGATTGACTACTTCAGCAAAGGCCGCATATACTGTTTGAGACAGATGTTTTATAGATTTGATTAGGAGCAGGACAAAATGTTGATCAGGAGAAATATTTCTGTTCATGTTTGTGCCTCACAAGAATCAATGTGATGGTGCCAAACATCTTTTTGATTTAAAAAAAAAAAAAAAAAAGTTACTCTACGATTTGTTTCTGCTCCTGATGTTGCTAGTTCATATCTTCTTGTGAGGAAACCTTTACCAGGAAGAACGAGCATTCCTTGAAGGAATTTATATCTCTTCAGTTTTAAACGAAGACGGTTTTATGATCAGAAGAAACTGGGAGGTAGTCATTTCACTCAAACCTTGTACAGACGTTATGTATATTCTCACGCCATATTAAGAGATCTTGTGAGATGTATATGTTGGTAATGACTCTTAGCTATTACCACATCAAACTAGCTCAATATTTGCAAAGTTATACCCACTGATGTGTTGACTAAAGTCAGTTAGCTGTGGTGTTCATCTTAATTTACATCATTTGACATCAAAGGTTAATCAGTTGTAGTACAACTAATGATTACTTTGAGAGGTTCATTTTAAAGTCCATCCAGTGGTTCGTGAGACATTTTGCTAACAGACAAACAGAGTTGACTCTAACAGTGAATGTTAAAGATTTTAACGAAAACGTTGCACAATGTGTAGCTCTTTTGGGGATTACTCTCAACTACTACCACGCCAGATTTTAGCTCAATATCTGTAAAATTCACCGAGTTATAGTCATTTTCATGCTTACTAAAATTGCTTTGCTGCGGTGGCCATCTTGAATTCAGTTAAAAAAAAGGTCATCAGATGTAGATGTACATTTATTGATTACTTTCTGAAAGTAAAAAAACAATATATATGATATTTTGTGGAGTTCCTTGTGATTCCCAAGAAGTCTGTTGGATGACCTACAATAACTAGAAATACTGACTTGTGTCAGAATTATTTCAGAAAAGGAGCCCATGAGACTAGAAGCACTCGGAGAGCACAAACCTCCGTCAATGCCACAGGGTCAACAAAAAGTTGTAGGATCCGCATTGTAATCCGGATCACCACCAAACTTTAATTACGTGTTTTTGTAACGAGCCCAACATTTTCTGAAAATTTCATCAAAATTTGTTTATTACTTTTTAAGTAATCTTGCTAACAGACAAACGAATGAACAGATGGACACCCCTGGAAACATAACCTCCTTAATGCAGGTAACTAAAGGTAGTTTAAGGACAAGTGCAACTTATCAAAATATACCTCTAATAGCTTGTGATTGTTTATAGGGCTGGACCTCACAGAAAACAGTAAGAGTGGACTGGAATGTTCCCGATGCTGGGCCAAACTTGTTTAAAACATTTTTAATAGTCCTTCATTTCTCAGTCAGACTTTTAAAAGATACCCTTTCATGTTAAAAGATGCTTAAAGCTTTCCTTTTAACGTAAAGCTTAGCCCCACCGCGTTGAGTCACGGGTCATCTCCTGCAGATGTTTTTTATTTAACATTTAGGACGTTTGGCGCATGCTCGTTTAATCATGACGGAGGCTGCATTTTTATTGTGTTTTTTCAAATTGTTGACAGCCTAAATAGAATCATGCACGCTGGCACGCCTGTAGAATATAAAGCCTTTAATAGGCTGTAAAATGAGTCAAACGTTGTATCTCAAGGAGGATTCTGACCTCCTCAGACCAGCGCAATGTGCAGGCTCGCTGGTCTCCCAGACCTTCTCTGGCTCGGGTTCATCCAGAGAGTCCAGGCCCACTGCTGCTACAGCTCAGGCCGAATGATTTAAACCTGTTTCTCATTTGTTCTTCTTCCTTATGTAACCAAAACCACAAGGTTAGTGTGTTATGAGAAATGGGTGGAGAAACAATTGAAGTCTGACTGCAGACCTGCACATGAGGGTTTAACTGACTCTATTATGTTTAAATATTTCTAATCAAATCTCCTATTGACTCTCATTTACCAGGACACTAGATCAGCTGTTGGACCGCTTGCAGCAATAATATAATAAAGTTCTTAAAGGAGTTGCTCTGAAACCATGGTTCTCAACCAGTGGTCCTCAGGCTCCCTTTAGTAAATGATATCAGCTATTTACAGGTTATATAACAAGCTAATTAACCAGCTGAACTGTGATTGGAAGCTTAAAAGCAGAGAGAGACAAAATGATGAGTGGTTCAAGAACATTAGAGTGTGGCTCCAAAAAAACTCTTGGAATTAAAAGTCCAATAGAGAATATTTCAAGAACCCTTGTGAAAATAATGAACCCAGAATGAGCGTTGGCTGCTACTTAAGCAGAACCAGTGAATTTTTTTTTATAGGACTTGCTTGTAACCAAAGGTCCAAAACAGTGAGGAAATGGGATTCAGTTTATGGAAATTTGTATTCAGTTATTCGGGGACAGAGGGAAAGCCAGGACTATGTGGTGCCATTCTTAAAGCATATTCAACTGAATCAAAACTGGCAGCACTGATGGACATCAGTAGATGTACCTCTACAACTGATTAATTTATTGGGTCCACCCAATTCAAGATAGCTGCCACAGCTAATCGACACTTCCATGGACATTTACATTTACAAGCAATGTAAAGTGTGGAGTTACAAATACATACATGTTTCAGAAAGTAGCAAAAAAAAAAAAATTAGCAGGTTTCAATTCACAAAGAATATAGCTCCAGCCATGTAGAATTACAGAAATTTAGGGGCCATCCACACAGAAACGGTGTTTTAGGAACCCCAAAACAGTAATTATTTTTTAAAACTAGTCACAGAGTGAAAAAAATCTTGAGCCACCACCCTTGCATTTTCATGTAGATAGCCAGAATGTAATCTTTTGAAAATGATGGTGTGATAGCACCACCTGTAAACTAACCTAAAACCTGAGGCAGTGTCTTTTTCGTTTCCATTTTTACACCCAAGGTGTAAGTTTTATGCACATGCCCCACACTTTGTTTCCTGTGTCTGGTGTATGTTTGTTTTGGGAAAAACTGTCCTAATGGCAGTACTTGGCAAGCTTGGTGTTTTCTGGGAAAAGTTTGAGAACCATCTCTTTAAAGGTAATAAATAAGCGGAGTAGTTTTTACCTTTGAACCAAACAGAACAGCAGCAATGTTCTTGATAAGAGCAGTGATAAGAGGAACTAAAAAAAAAAGCTGGTGTAAACACCTCCGCCCCTCACTGCCAGTGTTTTGTATGTGTATTAGAGCCACTAAGGAGAAAGGTTTTTGTTTTTGTCGAAATTAAAGTGTAAATGTCAAGATTAAAGTGGCAATTTTAATGACAGAAAAAAATTGACAATGTTGAAAAAAAGTCATCTTTCAAGACTTAATCAGGTGCTCCCGTACCTGACTTATTTCTTTAATTTGTTATTTTTATTGTATCTGAGGGTTATGGGTGCACTTTTACTGAGTTAACAAACCATATACATTGATGTAGTTTAGTTGAAGCAGGTCAAGGTGCCGTTTATTACTCCTGCGGCAGCGGAACTTATAGAAACGTATTTTAATCCTTCACAATAAGAGTCTCAAACACTGAGTATTGGCTTCTAAATACTCTCAAAACTGTTGGTAGTCTGGGGTGCGGTATCCATTTTACTGAAGAACAACATTATGAGCTATTTTCATAACCTTCAAATGTTTAGAGAAAATTTGAGGTTACCACTCAGCGTATGCGTGTGAGTCTTATTGTGAAGGATTGAGTTAAGTTCGCTGCAGCAGGAGTAATAAAGAGCACTTTGGATAGCTTCAACTAAAACACTGCATGTTATTTTGTAGCTAACTCAGTAAAAGTGCACCCATAACCCTTAGATACAGTAATAATAACAAATTAAACAAATACAGTCGGGTTCAGGAGCACAGGGAGGCTCTCTTCCTCTGGTTTAAGTTGTGAAAGGCGACTTTTTTTGTTCAACATTGCAACTTTTGTTGTATGTCATTTTAATCCTGACGTTTGTACATTAGTCTCGAAATAATAATAATTAAAAAAAACCTCCTCCTACTCTTTTTTTTTTTTCTGAGTGGCCCGTCGTGGTTCCGTAAGGAGCCGTCGCTGCAGAAGTTCTCCCGGTGTGGGCGGTCGCTCGTGCCCTCTGCGGCTCCACATTTTTTTTCCCCGGCAGCACGTGTCCGCGGCTCCTCCCTCCTGTGACTCCTCTCCGGCGAGAGTTCACCCAAGTCATACGTCCCAGTACTGTACCCCGAGAAGAGTTTGTCCCGACAGGAGATGAATTATGTCGAAGAAACGCCACAGGAGCCTGTCTGACCCGGACTTCTGTGCCGCTTGTTTGGGAGGTCACGGACACCCAATCCCCGCCGCTGTCACAGACAGGAACACAAAGATTTAGTGTTTGATCTGTTTGATTTTTGGAAACGTCTTCCTCGGGATATTTCGTCACTGAACTCAACAAGGCACCAGATTTTTTTTCCCCTCTTCCTCCTCCTGTTCCCGGAGAGCATCATGACTGCGTGAGAGGAGCAGAAAGTTGTTTCTTTCAGCCTCGTGACGCCCTCCTGCTCTTCCTTCCCCCCCCCCCACACACCGGTATGACCCTCGGCACCGTGGCCGGCTCGGACAGCTCGTCGGCGGTCAGCTTCTGCTCCTGCTGCGGGGCGAAGATGGTGCCCTACTTCAGCGACGACGCGACGGTGTCCAAGAATCAGATGAACCAGCTGTAAGTTGTGACACCGGCAGTTACTTTAAAACAGTAAACGGAGAGGACAGGGCAACGCAGAAACAAAGCCTCACTTCTGAAGACTTTATTTATTTAACTAGAAAGTCAGTTTGAAAAGTGGCTGTAACTTGAGCCATTTGCCAACCATCTGACTAATGTTACAGCGGTTTTGCAACATGAGGGCTGAATGGAGTTCTCAGAGATTTAGCAACAATGTACTCATCTTGGCACTTCCCTTTGACCAAACTAAGACAAGGAGCTCTTCAAGTCATGTGATTCATCAAAAGCCACTTAATAAAAGTGACTAACACTGTACTTTAGGAAGCATTCGTCACCTGATTGCTTAATTAAAAGATTTAAAGGAGTGTTTGGTCCAATTCATTCAATATTTTGAAGGCGTAGCTGTTTGGTTTTGGACTCTAGTTAGATTGGACTTCTGTCTGGGATTCAGTGTTAGGTGATGTCTTTGAAAAAACAGATTCAAGTTGGTTTGTGTCTGATTGGTTTCAGGTGAAATACTGAAACAAGGTGACATATGTCACTTATAAAACCCAACCCCTGTGCAACTTAACTAGTAGTGTTAGTCACAGTCAGGTTGTCTAAATATTGGATGTTCTGGCTGAATTCAGGGTAACTAACTGTGATCTTATCCACAATCCTGCTGTGTCTGCAGCCTTTTTTTTTTTTTTGACATGACATGTAAAAGGATTAAGTCGACTTGTTCATGTGGTCTGCCCTTCAGGACAGATCAAAGGCTCATCTCTTCCAGCGAACCATCCCGGAGCTGCTCTGATAAGCTTTGCAAAGTCAGAGGAAAAGAATAAATAAATCAATGGCGATAATGCTGCAACAGGATTGAGTTGAGTTGGACGTTTTGTCCCCCCCCCTCCTCGTGAACTTTAGCTGATTTGAACTGTTTCGGTGTTCCCTGTTGTGGTTTGCAGAAGAATCGAGGGTGACGTGTGATATGATTGCGTTATTTTTCAGCTGTTTTAACACGTAGTGTTGCAGTGTGATTGTTAAGTAAACCAGGCGTTTCTTAAGACTGCACCCACTTTTTTAGGGAAACGCTCTAAATGTGACGTTGCTGTTTTATGGGGAAGATGTTTGTGCAAGACCCATCATCTACTGGCAGGCCACATGTCTTCAGCAGATGTGGGAATCTGGAGCAAAATACAATAGCGGTTGGTTGTCACGTTTGTTTTGCATCAGACAGAGTGGACTAATAATTTTAATGTCGTTTGTGTGGCCTGGGCCAGGTGGGACCAAACCTCTGTGTGTAATCACAACCCTTAGAGCTGCTGCTGGAGCTAAGTGTTACCTGTGGATACGCAGCATCTGGAGTCCCACTGTTATCCTGCTAATTTCAGAAATGCAGCTTAAGCCCTCTTCCGTTCCAGCCATATGATTGTGTTACGCATGTTTTCCTAAGAAAGCAGAATAGGCGCAATAAGGAAGTGAGGCGTACGTTTGTGTTAGACTTTCAGAAGCTGGACGCTAGCCACTACTTCTGCTTGTTTGTGTTTGTTGTGACGCATTCCAGATGGTACGGCCCACATAACTTTGCTTATATTATCCCCATTTGCGTCTCTAAGTGCAGTAAAATCAGACCCGATGTATCACAGCTTCTACTGTCTCAGACAGATGACAGCTGGCATCAGTGACACCGAAAGGAAGTCTGACCTGGTTTGTTCCCTGTTTTGTTATCACTCCTGACCCTTTCTGTTCCAGTAACCCTCTTCGGCTACTTTCACATACAGTCAGCTGTGTCTAACAAGTGGCTTCTGGGTTGTACTAATATATCAAACATTGTTTGAGGCTTAAGTAGATGTATGATGTTAGATTTCTTTCTCTTCTTGTCCATTTGCTGCTGACTTTGCCAACGCCACATTTTTCTGCACAGCACGGCCCAACATGGATCCCTGAACGCCCACACACCAGCTAACTGTCCATCTTTCCCATGAGTTGAATCTGTCTCGGGTTCAAACTCATAAGGCCTTAGCAGGGGCCTGCCCTGTATAGAACCGCCTGGCCCTATATTTATCCCGCTCTCCTCTCCAGAGTGACTAATATGGGCACAGGCTGGAGGAGGAGGGTGGGGGGGTCGCCCAGTTATCTGCCCACTATGCAGAGTGGTCCTTACATAGTGAGGATTGTGTCGGACTGTTGCCCTAACAAGTACCTACAGCCTCACTTCGGTCCAGAGTCTAGGTAAAAGCCAAAAAGTGACCCGGCCCGTTTTCTGCCCACACACTCTGACTGGGTCTTCTTTCTTTATCTGTTTTACTTCAAAGCCCACTTCCAAATCACTCACCGTGTGGAGTCCCATTTCACTGAACCTGTTGCCCTAGATCCTTTACCCCACTTGACACTCCTATATGTTTGTATTGGCTCTCTAATCAGTTTGAAAAAGCACATTTTTAACTTTCTGGACTCTCTTCGTCAGCACAATTGTTAGAAGATAATATTGAACTCACTGCTATGTACACAAAATGTCATTCATCAAGGTGCATTCTTCATCATGACTAAGACTGCTGTCAGTCTCTAATGGTGTCACGACAAGTGAATCAGTTCTAATGGTTTTATTGCCTAATTCTACAATCAAGAGTAGGTTTCATCAGTAAGATTTGTAAATTATGTCGTATTTTGTATGAAAATAGTGCAGCAGCTTCATATAACTTTCTTCAGTTAAAATCTAGATTATCCGCTTGATTTAATTATTTATACTTTTGTCTATAAAATAGAGAACTGTTCAAAACACGTTAAGTTCCCAAAGCCTAAAGAGATTTATTCCAGCTGTTGTGTTAGTTAAACAGCTGTACTACTGAGTCCTTCTAATAACAGATATGGTGCATGCAGGTATTAAAAGAAAAGTTCAGACATTTTTGAACCGGCTCTTTAACCGGCCTGAGTTTGGAAGAATAAATTTAACTGTGACATGACTGAAAAGCTAACAGGGAGTACGAGCCGGGCCAAGATCAAAGTGGATTGTTGCTGTTTTAAAACTGATCCAAACTTTCACAGCAGTTCGTGTGACCGCTATTTACATTGTCGCTAATTTCACATTACACGGGTATTAACTTAGAATTCTGTGGCTATATGCAAGCACATTCAGCAGCACTTCCAGCCTAATTTTCATAACATTTGTTCCAGAATAATGTAAAGGTTTAGAACGGCAAATTTGAATGAACTGCTGAAACATTTTGGAGACCGGAGTTGTTTTAGGATCACAGCAATCCACTTTGAAAGTGGCTCCTCTTGGGATGGACTGTCATGAACTCATCAGTACAGTCTACAGTCTTAAAACAGATCCAATATGCAAAGTTTCAAAACGATTCTTGCGCAGGATTTTTTTTAAACCTTTACACTGCTGTCATTTTTGTGTTGAAATATTATGAGACTTCTACTGGAAGTCCTACGGCTAGCTGCTGCTGCTGCTGCTGCTCTTTGTGTTTGCAAATCCAGGAACTACAATGTAGAATTATATGTAAAAAGTGATAATGGTATAAAGGTTTATAAAATAGTGTTTTGTGCGAATCCCTATAAAATCTTTGAGATTGGAGTTGTTTAAAGACAGCAGCGATCTATTTTTGCCTTCAAAAGCTCTGAAGTATCCCTTTAAAGTTTGACATTTGTGAGACTGGAGGGAGAGAACGTGTTTAATGCTTACAAGAGAAGGGGATTTCATTCTCTTAAATGATCAGGAATCCAAAAGCTTCCTGTCAGGTGATGAAATAGTTTGTGGGTCACTGGTCTGCGTGTGCTGCACCTCCTCCCAGGCTCCTGAACCCCGTCCCGTTGCTGGATCCAGTTTCCCTCCACTTCTGTCAGAGTAAAGATTCTCTGTACAGTAGCTCAACTGTGCTCCGATGAATACAGTCTATCAATAGCAGAGACTTTTAAAGGACTAGAGTATTTTTAGCTACTGTATTCGAGTGCCTGTGTCACAGCCCCCACTCCCACAACAGTCGAGGCTTATGTTTCCCTTTCTGCATTTCTAGAGGCAGGTGTAGAAATGTTTCCTTCCCGCGTGTTTTGTGGCCTTCCATGAGATTCTCAGGGTGGTGTTTGGTTCCACATGACATTGCCCAGTGGCTCGATTACACACAGACAAGTACAGTCCGTTTGTCACCATGTGAGCGCAGTGGGAGAGATGGTACAGCAGGAACCTGGCGTCGGAAGTCAAAAGTAGGACAAAGCTGTGAGAAATCCCAAAAAAAACAAAAACCAAGTGACAGAGGGGGAGAGTGAGAGGAAACAGCTGGGTCCAGGGGTGGGCGGGTTATGGGAAATGAGCTGCAGTTGTTTTTGCTCTTGCGCGACTGTTTTCTCCCGATTCCCCGCGTCTCGTGGTTCAGCAGAACTCAGGAAAGTCTGTTGGAGGAAATACAGACGAAGCTGCCGACAGAAAGGCTTCCTGCCATCCCCTAACCGACAGGCAGCACCACGTTTTTAAGAGCGTGAAATAACTGAACTGGATGAACTACAGTCGGGCTCAGTGGGTGTAGGTTTGTTGAAACCAGCTGCCAAAAGTTCACTCTGTATTTTCCAACACAGTGTTTATTATCAAAATAAGTAAATGTACCAAATAAGTCAAATATCTCTGTGACTTTAAAAGATTTGCACAGTTTTGTTATCCTCACCTACCATTAATGAACTTTTGTGAACTTAATACATATGCATGCTTAATTCCTGACCCCAAGGCTACGAAACCACTTATATTCTTTCCTTTTTTTTTTTTTTTTTTTGCAGAACTGGTTGGTCTACTTCATGAATCAGTGTTTCCTCTTGTAACAGCAGGTGTGTGTGTGTTAAGGGCAAACTGCATTGAGCAGTGAGGTTAGTCTTAAATATGATTTTAATACTGTAAGTCAGTGGTTCTCAAACATTTCATCCCCCTTTTTAAAGGAAGAAAAGCTTCCAGCGGCCCTTAGCTAAGCAAAACTAAGACAATGGGAAAATAAAAACCTCAATATTTTCTTTACCTTCAAAAGACCCTTGTAAGTAATGTCAACAAAACTAAAATGTGAGCTAGTTTTTGTGATATTTTTTTTGATTCTGTGCAGTTTTCAAAATCAAGAACTTTTAAATAGGAGCTATACTTTGCATCATCAATAAACATGAACTGCTTCACCAGCTGCTGTTTGTTCAAAAATAAATAGAAACAAAACTAAATGAGCAAGAACCATAACAGTAAAGTTCAGTCTGCGCACAGCAAGCCACCAAATAAAGAACTCCACATTATCGCTGTATGATCAGCTGCAGTTAGTCTATTTCCTCTGTAGACTTTTAATAAAGAACAGTCCAGTCTGCAAAAATCCAAAATATACGCCGGCATATGAAGGAAATATTGAGTGTTTTTATTAGTGAGCATTTAGGTCACCTTATCACAGTATTTGGGACTTAGTGTTGACCATTGCTGCTGTTTTTAAAGGGATTACTTTCTGCTTCTGGTAATCATCAACTTCTTTAAAAAAAAATAAAACTCAAACAGATAACTAAAGTGGTTGGGGTGTACTGTTTCAACTGTCACTTCTATCCGGGCCATGCGCTGGCTGATGAGTAAGAAGTGGACCCACTCCTGCGCTACACGGTCTGTCTAATCGTCATGGAAAAGCTGCTTGTGTCACACAAAAACAAGTCGCAACATTTAAAGTCTAAATATTAGTTCCAGAGATTAAAGTAAAATAAAAACTGGCAGTGGTTACATGTCGTCCCTACAGGGTCTGCCCCACAGTTGAAGTCTTGGATTCTTGTTTTTGTTTGTTTTACAGTCCAAGAAAGTGCTTTAGCAGAAACGTGTTTAGAGTAAAGATCCATATTAAACTGATTATCGTGACTGAGGCATATCTCTGCCTAGATACAAGTAGTTTCTGCTGCAGAGTCAGCACACTCTGTGTGTTTTAGTTACTGGAATGGATTTTTCTTTACTTGTTCTGTGAAACCAAAAGTTTGATAAGTGTCTTTTTTTTTTTTCTCTCTTCATCTACCAGATCAGTAACACAACGCCTGGTGTCCTAACCTCCTGCTTCGACAGCTTTAAAAGGCTCATTATTAGACCCACAGACTCCAATCAGATTTTTTCCAACCTGTTTTACGAGATTTAAACAGGTGTAGATTCTCAGTCATCCAGGACATGGTAAATCCAAAAAAAGTTAAAAACAAAAGCAACTGGACTTCAATTTGT
>JAOXNZ010000091.1:22326764-22348589 GCA_028566095.1 Kryptolebias brasiliensis
CATCCAGGACATGGTAAATCCAAAAAAAGTTAAAAACAAAAGCAACTGGACTTCAATTTGTAGTTTGAAGACGTTTAAAAAGCTCTTTGAGCTTTAAAAGCTCAAACTCCACACACTCTACTTTTGAATTGAGAAAGCTCCACGGATGAGAAGCGAAACGTATTCAAACTACAAATTGAAGTCCAGTTGCTTTTGTTTTTAACTTTTTTTGGAGATTTAAACACTAACTTCAGTTTTCTTTATGTATGTTAAATGCAACCTGCATTTATCATGAATAAATTCTTGTTGAGAGTTGTGCGTTGGCCAGCTCTTATCTTTTCTGCGTCTTCCCTCCTGGAGCCCTGGTCTCCTCTGCATCCTCCTCCTGTTCCTCCCCACTGGCAGCTGTTTCTGTGTGAGTAAGTGTGTGTAATCCAGCTGTGTGGAGGAGCAGAGAACATTGTGTTCTGACTTCACACTGGAGCTTGGATCTTGTTTTTGAATGGCTCGCTCTGACAGCTCTGGTTTTGGGAGCGTGCAGGCCACAGATGAGTTGAATTGAGCATTGTGACCCATGACAACCCCCTCCCCCCTCCCCCTCCCCTTATTATTATTATTTTTTTTTTCTGATCCACATTGCGTGCCTGTTTTTTGGGAAATTGGGGACAACATGTGCAAGGAAGGGATTCCAAAAGTGTTACTTTTAATGTGGTTGGATAACTTGGCTGACCCCCCCTTCCCCCCCCCCACACACACATGCATTTAATTTTCTTATTCACGTTCCATTTTTCTTTTCTCTTCTGTCGCAGCATCAGCGAGAGCTTCCTCACAGTGAAAGGTGCAGCCCTCTTCCTCCCCAGGGGGAAAAGCCCCACGCCGAACTCTGCACCTCGGATCAGCCAGCGCAGGAACAAGCACACAGGTGAAGACGGGTACCTGCACATGTGACTGCTGCACTTCTTTTTAGGCTTTATTTAAAAACAAAAACATTTGGGAGAATATGACAGAAATTAGAAAAAACTTTGCTTGTTTTTCATGAAATGTTTTTATTTTGACCTGTCGGGAGAGCCGATTAGTTAAAGGGATATTTTGGCCACTACAGCTCCAATTTCAAAGGTTACATAGCACTGCATTTAAGCGCTTTAAATTGCTGTCAGCTTTGCATTATATGTTTATTTAAATACAGTTCTTGGCCATATGCAAGCTCATATAGCACCTGCAGCTAGCTGTAGCACTCCCTGTGCAGCCCGGGGTCAAATCCAGCAGGAATTTTATGATATTTCTGTTGAAATTACTGTAATTCAAAGTTGACGGCAATGTGTAGGTTAAAATAAATAACAGGGTTCACATGAGCCACTATGAAGCGTTTTGAATTTTTCAAGATGACAAAATTCTCCCCAGAAGTGCGTCTGCTCGAACAAGCTGCATCAACTCAGCAATATTACCCAAGCAAATTTATTTGAAAAGAGGATTTTTGAAACATCTTCAAAATGTCTTCAAAAGATTTTATAGCAGTTTCCCCAAAGGCTATTATTTATATCAGTGATTCCCAAACTTTTTAACTTCTAATCCAAAAAAAAATACAGAAGCTTGTGACCCCAAATATTGCCAGTTTAAGGATACAAATTATGTTAATAATCCTATTAAAGATGCTCATTATGACAACACAACTTCAACTACTATACTATTTTTTTAAATGTATGATTATTGTCTTTATTCTTTGAAATAATTATGATAAAAAATATGCTATTAGCAACATTTTTTATGTTTAATTTTATTTCTGGAGATCATGTGGGGACCCTCACTTCATGGTTCTCGACCCGCACTGGTTTAAACCGTTGCATCACTGTCAACTTTGCATCGCATGGTTATTTCTGTAGAAATGTTAGGAAGTTCCTGCCTGATTTTAAGATGGCAGTAATGTACATTAGTCTTGGCTGTGTTCAGACCAGCCTTTAGCTTGTCAGTCCTGTTAGATGTAAACTGAGGTCATTCAAAGAAATATTTCCAGGAGGAGAGATATTTATTGTTCATAACCACACATCACAATGGCCACAAATCCTTTTAAGTTAGAGCTTAACCAAAGTAAAGGAGACTATTGTGCTTCAGGAAAAAAAAGACACATTATTTGGTGTTTTATGTTTATCTTTGACTAAGACTGTGATTACATTCCAGAAGACACTGAAGCTTAAGGTGCATTTGTGAAACTTATTTATTTCTTGTGTCCAGGCGACCTCCAGAAACACCTCCAGACCATGTTCACTGTGCTGCGCCCTGAGGATACCATCCGACTGGTCAGTAACGTTCTCCCCACACTCACCTGCGCACGCAAACACAGGGGCAAACGTCAGCTGCAGGGTGCCAATATGATCAGAGCCCGTTTACTCAGGTTCCTGGTTTCAGTTCTTTGTTGGGAAGCATAAAAGACCTGAAACTTGGCCGATGTGTAAAAACACACATCTTTTCACACCTATAATAATACCCTTGGATTAAAAAAAAATAGTACAAGACTCAACAAAGTGGGAGTTGTGGGTATTCTTGTCTTTTCTCTAAAATTCAAACTGAATATTTTCTAAAAGAACAATAAATAGAATGGCCTAAATCTAGAAAAACTCACTCAAAACCCCCACAGTACAACTCAGAACCTTTTGGTCTAAGCCTGCTTTGTGTCAAAAAAAAAAAAAAAAAAAAAAGTCCCCAAACAAAAGCCACTATAACCTTTCAGGGAAAGTAATCAGTCCAAAGAACACGTTGTTCAAGTTGTTTCACACACTGTTCCCACATCTCACCTTTTCTGTTCTGCTCCGGCAGGCGGTGCGTCTGGAGAGTGCCTACCCTCAGGTAACCCGCTACATGGTGGTGGTCTCCACCAATGGCAGGCAGGACACGGAGGAAAGCCTTGTGCTCGGCATGGACTTTGTCTCCTCTGATAGGTCAGTCCCATAACAACAGAACGCAACTGCTTTGTAGCCAAATAACAGCAGATTGCATTGTTTGTTTTAACAATTAAATAATACTTATTGCTGGGTTTTTTTTTTTCCTGTAAAGGTATTATACTAATGTTTACAGTGAGAAATGTGTATGGACAAAAAAGTTTCATGCTGAGTCATTGTGTCTTTTGTGGTGAAAGGTGCTCAAACAAAGAGTGAAATTGACATGATTGTCAGACTTGTTTCTTTTGTTCTTTTGTTCGTCTTGTGCGTTGCTATCTGTCAAGCTAAGTTTTCCTTGTTTTATCGATCTTTTCGTGCAGCTGTTGCACTGTGGGGCTGGTTCTACCTCTGTGGAGTGACACTCTGATCCACTTGGATGGAGACGGGTAAGACACCACCCTTCTACCATATTTCCTCTTACTTTTTCCCGGGGGCAACCTGACTGACTGATCTTAGACGAGTTCTGTACACGCTGCTTTTATCTGGAGCTCTGTCGTTTACCAAATATCCCATTTCTGATCTGCCGCTCTTTATTTCTGCAGAGGCTTCAGTGTGTCGACGGTAAACAGGGTTCACGTCTTCAAGCCTGTGTCTGTCCAGGCCATGTGGTGAGCAACCTCTTCCAGATTTGAAATTATATATTTGCCGTAATGCCCCTTTTTGACTTAAACCTCCTTTCTTCTTGTTTTGTCTTTTTTTTTTTTCTGTTTTCCTCACACATGCCAGTCCTGCCTCTTCAGTTCCTCATCTTGTTCTCCTTTTTTCTTGTCTTACTTCAGCATCCTCTGATTCATCCACACTTTCATTGCTGCATTATCTCCCCACATAGCTGTAACGACTCCTCTCTTCTCACATGTAGGGTTGAGACACTTGGCATTTAACAGTTTGTGAGACTCATAGGCAAAACCTGTTCCCTTGTAACTGTCAGGTCGGCCCTGCAGTCGCTCCACAAAGCCTGCGAGGTGGCTCGCTGCCATAACTACTACCCAGGCAGCCTGTTCCTGACCTGGGTCAGCTACTACCAGAGCCAGGTCTCGTCCAGCCAGTTCTGTATCAACGAATGGAACGCCATGAAGGATGTCGAGTCCCACCGTGCCAACTCACCCATCCTTTTCACAGACCTGTGAGTAAATGCATATTAAAGTGGTTGGCTATAAAAAAAAAAAAGAAAATGGAAAAAAAAAGTGGTTGGGTATGAACTCCAGGCATGATTTTCTGTGGAAAATCCCCAGCGTTTTGTTGAAATATTGCTCACAGATTATCCCGCTTTAAGTAGAAAGTATATATACGTTCAAGCTTTGCTTAACCCTCCTGTCGCCTTCGGGTCAAATTGACCCAAAGTTACAAGGGCTCTTCTACCTCTCTCTATCTCACTCTCTTTTGAGGGCTTCAGGAGGGTTAAGTTACTGAAACATACAATTTTTTTAATATTTAAATTAGCCATTGCTTTCTTTTTCAAAAGTTGTAGATATATTTCCAGTGAGCTTAGTTTAACACGACCACAGCAGGGTGAACTCTGCACCCGACTCGTGCAAATGCTCTTCAGTGGCGCATCAAACGGAGCACATGCTTGGACCACAGATTCAGAGAAAGCTAAAGTGGATTCACAGCAGCTGCATGTATGTGCGGTCAAAAATAAGGCTGCGTGTACACAGCAGCGTGGCCTTAGCTCTCCTAACGCTCTGACAGCGTCGGCATCTCTTCAGAGAAAAACAAATCGCTAATTGATCTTCTGGAAATGGGGTCACGCGCTGTCTCGATTAGACAAGAGCAAAGAACAGTATGAAGAAATGTTTAGCTTTACCATGATTTGTATTGCGTCGCTGATTTGTTGTCAGATTTCCGACGAAGAATTAGAAAGTGAAGGAATGACACGATGCTTCTGGATTTACGTCTTAACTATGAGCCGGGAAATTCCCCTCCGAGCTGCTCGAGTCACATGGTCGACTGCCTATTTGGAGCGTCTCTCTCAAACACACACACACTTATGAAGTGTCTAAAATAGCTGAGGCTTTAGCCTGCTTGATTTACTTTTGGAAAAAAATAAAATGCAGACAGACTCAGGAAGGTAGACGAAGACGGGGACGGACAGAAGCAGGTGGCAGGCTGAGAAAATGAGGTGTGTGTCCGGGGGGGGGGCATGGTTGGATGGTTGGAGCTCTTACGCACCTGATAGCTCTGAATGGAAAGAATGGAGATGAGTCGGGTTCAAAGTAGTTGCTATAAACCTGACAAATAAGAAACCTCTGTATTTACTGCCTGCCAAGGTGGTAAAGGTGTGTTTGCCCTTGAGTAAACTGATCTTTAAGATTACGTAAAACACTTCACAAGTTCCCGTTCGCCGAGTTAATTTATTTTCTCGTATGGAGTGACTGCCAAGGCTTTTGTTGACACATCACAACTTATTTCCCTGTAAAAGCCCTGAGGCTTGTTTCTGGTGTTTGCTATATGGGCTTTACTGTTAATACCTGTAGGCCCCTTATCTATTTGTGGTTTAAGGAAGTGGCTGAAAATTTCCATCCTTCGTGTACTCATTAGCTCCACTGCGTGTCGTCGCTCACTGCACGTAATTTTTGTTTTTCAGTATTTGTTTTCATCCTTGGTCTGTTTCCATGCCAGGCCGTCACCCTCTCAGACCATCTGCGGGCGAGTTGGGGCATGTTGTGAGGTTAAATTATCACTCGATGTTAGTAACTACACCTGCATCTGTCGATAAGGGTGGAAAGTCTTTACTTCTTACAGTGAATAGGTAAATGCGTATTCTATCGCAAACGTTGCATTTAAGTTTGCAGGACTACGTCTGAGATCATCACGCTTTCCCTTTTTATTTTTTATTTTTGGACTTTTGACCCACACTGCGGTGAAATATTAAACTGCTGAGTAAGTAAATAAACAAGCTTACTAAAATAAGAGAGGACAAAAGGAGAAGCTGAACTGAGTTCCTCTCCAGAGAGGTAATTAAGCCACTTGTTGGTATCATCAGCGTGACATCCAAAGGCTAAATGCGTCTCCCAGCAGAGCGGTTGGAAACAGAGCCAGGCACAACAACAGGCGTTTTTCTACAAGAGGACTTTGTTTTGGACTGCCAGCGGGTCTCGCGCTCATATTTTCTGTCCCCTCTCCAGTTTCTAAGAAGCACACAAAGTGCCAGTTCTCTTGTGGAACAACTGATCTCATTGAGATTATGAAAACGAATGAATGTGAAGAACGCAGAGGTCTCGATAGTGTGACTGTGAAGGTGTCCTTTTGTGTCCAAACCTTTACAGAAAATGCTTTTAAAGGTGTTGTATATAAAGCTGTCGTGCTGTGTGTGCAGGCCCACAGAGAGGGAACGCACAGAACGGCTGATCAAGATGCGCCTCAGGGAAATCATGATGCAGAAAGACCTGGAGAACGTCACCAGCAAGGAGGTGAGGGCCAGTCATATCAGCATTTAGCTCTCCTCAAGTCCCGCTTGTAGCATTTTGATTGTTCGGACACAGTTTGTAAAGTGTCTCAAAAGCTACCATCATTATTAATCATTAAAACTAATTACTGACTTGGAGTCTCCTTGTTAAAAATATAGTAAAAATGATCGATTTATCAACATGTTCTGAATGATTTGTTTTCTCAGATCCGAACAGAGCTGGAGATGCAGATGGCGTGTAACCTGAGGGAGTTTAAAGAGTTCATAGACAACGAGATGATTGTCATCCTGGGTCAGATGGACAGTCCCACAGAAATCTTTGATCATGTCTTTTTGGTAAGAATTCAGGAGCAGTAATGTTTTTGCCCATGTCTCTTTGTGTGTGTGCAAGATCTCTTTTCATCGTACAACTTTGCTGCTGTTTTTTCTTTTTTCTCTGTCTTCTCCTGAATTATATTATATCTATTTGCACACATCATGGTACTGACTGGGCTTGTGTTTTTTTTTCTGCAGGGCTCTGAGTGGAACGCCTCCAATCTAGAGGAGCTGCAGAACAGCGGGTAAGAGATCAGTACTCTCAGTGCTCTTAATTAATGCAACCTCCAAACTGTAATTAGTCAAAAAGCAAACACTGTCAGTCACTGAATTCTAAGAAAATAACCATAGCCCGCCTTGTGGATTGAATAAGCAAATTCATCCTCGTAATTTTATCGTAAACTCCACAGACTAGTTCTCTGCAGTGTTTTCATTCAACGTTGCCTCCACATCAGTCACATCCAGAGTAGGGATGTGCATTTTAGACAAAAACACTCTGAATTTGTCAGGTAATTATTTGATTGTTCTTCGACTGTTTGACACTCCCAACCCCAGCTCCTGATGCAAGCAGTTCTTCCCGATGGCCCAGCAAATACTTGGTGCTGAGTTGGCACCGCTTTTCAGTGCTTTCAGTGCTGGAACACCCCCACCCCTTAGAATAAAATATACATTTATAGAATAAACAGTTTTCCTTTTGTAATAAACTTGTTTCAGTAATCCTTCGTCTCCATGTCTCTGATGTAGAGTGCGCTACATCTTGAATGTGACCAGGGAAATAGACAACTTTTTCCCAGGAATGTTTGAGTACCACAACATCAGAGTTTACGACGAGGAGGCCACCAACCTGCTGGAGTACTGGAACGATACTTACAAGTTCATCACCAAAGCCAAGTAAGCATCTGCACACTCCAGCGCCTTTAAGTTCTCCCCTTAAAGTATTTGTTGTAAAGCTCCTTTTTTTTTAATTTTGCTTCTCTCCTCAGGAAAGCAGGGGTGAAGTGTCTCGTTCACTGTAAGATGGGTGTGAGTCGCTCTGCCTCCACAGTGATCGCCTACGCCATGAAGGAGTACGGCTGGGATCTGGACACCGCCTTCGATTATGTGAAAGAGAGACGTGCCGTCACCAAACCAAATCCGTCCTTTATGAAACAGCTGGAGGAGTATCAGGGAATCCTGCTGGCAAGGTTTGTTCTCGTACACAAACATCTGTACGGTTTGTACGATGCTTGTTAGCGTTTCAGAACTAACAGACTCTCGTTTTCTCTTCTCTCTCTACAGTAAACAAAGGCATAATAAGCTCTGGAGATCCCACTCTGACAGCGATCTCTCAGACCGGCCCGAGTTGATGTGTAAACGTTCATCTCCTTCTCTGGTCCGCGCCGACTCGCACAACAACAACACCTCTTTACATCACTTCCTGGGCGTGGCCGTCCTGCAGGCGCTTGTTGCTAAACCCGAACACTCTGCCAAGTCAAACAGCACGCACTGTCCTGTCTCGCTCCCCAACGGCGTGGGCGAGTCAGACGTCCAGGAGGAGGTGAGACCGGACTGTGAAGACCCCGTTCCACTTCTCCTCCCCAGACCCCGAGCAGCCACCGTCATCCCAGAGGAAAGACTGAACAATTCAGCGAGCGTGGCTGTCACCGTGCCTGTAGCTCTGCCACATCCTCCTCCCTCACTCCTCATCTTACCTCCTACACCTGAACTCCGGCGGGCTCATCGGGGTCCTCCCACACACCTGTCCATTTCAGTGCCTAAATGCAAACCAGAGGAACTGAATGCATCCGAGACCTGCAGCTCAGGGGAAATATCCCCTCTCACTCTGGGATCCAGTGACTCAGATTTGCTAAATCAGTCTGTTTTAGATTTAACGAGTGACAAACACAGCCCTCTACCTCTGGTTCTCACCATGACTTTGAAGGACGACAATAACAACCCCAGCCAGCCGCAGACAGGCAGTCCATCGCACAGCCGTGGCAAGGCCGACGGCTCGCCCAATCACAGTGCGGACAGCATCAACTTCTTCACCGCCAGGGAAAAATTCCTGGGCCTGGCGCAGGACGGTCGAGAACAGAGGACACCGCTGTCACCTGAGGAAGAAGCAGAGGTCAGCGAGGAAGAGGAGCAGGAGACGAGTCCAGTGAAGGTTTGTTCAGCTGCTTATGTCTGTTTTGTCTTTGAAAAAATAATACAGCTTCATTCCTCATAAACACAAGCAGTAGTTACTGTAGGGCTGCAACTCAGTTTTTTACTATCAGTTAAAGGCTTGGCATTTGTTTATTATTTCATGTTAGAGTTTTAGACAAAAACATCATCTGATGATGAGAAATGAGTGGTAGGCACAGTCTCATGAGCTGTTGGGGTCTGTTAGCTCTCAGAATATGGTTTGTTATTGACTCTCAGTTAGTACCACATGATTTTAGCTCAATATCTGCAAATTTGACAAAGTTATAGAGATTTTTCAGTTGGCGATTACCGGCCAATCTAAATTGGGTTGCGTCCCAAAGTTAGTCAGTGGTAGACGTACATCCAGTGATTACTTTCTGAGGGTTTCAATATCTGTCCAGTGGTTCTTGAGATATTTTGCTACCATAGACCAATAGTTAATGCCATGGTTTTAAACACGGATCTTGAGCGATCAGTCAGTGCTTAGAGTATAAGTTGCGAATGACTTTTAGCTGCTAACAGACTCAATTTTTGGCTGAGTTATCAGCCATATTGTTTTCTGAGAGTTTCATTAAAATCCAACAACTTGTTCCTGAAATATTTTATTAACAGACAGGCAGACAAACACACGGGTAAAAACATTGTCGCCCTTTTGCCCAGTCATATTGCTTTGAAAACATGAGAAAATGAAGTGAGGCCTCTCTTTAAAAGTTGGAGCTGTGCGTTAGTGTTGTCTGAAAGAGAACCAGGATTTTATTACTGAGAATCCACTCATTGCTTAGTCAAAGCAGAGAGCAAATCTGTTAGTGGTTTTAGAGTTTCCTGGCAAATCAGCTCCAGACTGAACCTTGGTCAGCTGAGTCGATCTTGCTGTTATGCAATGAGGATGTTTCTGTTTACTGCCCTTATTTTCCTGTCAGTCACCGTTCAGCTGGTTGTTCAGGTTCAGAGATAATTTATAGCACGGTTTTACATAAACGCTGTCATCACTCCAGCTGGAACTGGTCTGAGACAACAGGATTTATCGTAGTGACACCTGCTGGGACGTGGGAGAACTGTAACAGTAGTAACGTGTGGAGGAAGCCTGAGTAACTAATAAAATCTGTTTTTGTCTTTCAGGCATATCTGCAGGCCGACACCTGCGACAGAACAAGTTCTGACCGAACCCGTCCCACTCACAACGATAATGGAGTATCAGTCCGCCACATCGTCATTGAAATTGAAGCCATATCACACTCAGCCTCTTCCCCCCTCACTCCCTCCTCCTCCTCTTCATCACTCCCATCATCCTCCCCCAGCCCTCAGACCGTCCGGTCGGATCATCAGGAGGAGGCAGAAGACTCCAAAGTCCCGCTCGGCTCTTCAACTCCACCTCCGCAGCCTCCAAGTGATTGGGCGGCGGGCTCGGTGCGGCGGGCCACCGAGCAGCTAGAGCTAAAGCTGAGACAGGAGCAGGACGTGGCGGCGTCTCAGCGTTCCCCGCTGCACTCCCCCGGCACCGAGCAGCCTCCTGTCAGACTGACCCAGTGCTCCCAAAGTCCAGACCCCCCGCACACAGCAGAACACGGCACCACTCAGGGAGAGAACACGCCTGTTTCTGCTGAACCCAAAGATGGAGAGAAGCACACAGAGTCTCAGATAGAGCTTCAGATACTCGATTCCTCAGGCACAGACAAAGTCCAAGATCTGTCCTATTCCCAGAACTCACATCTCAGCCAAGTCACTGGTGCTATGCCTAAACTAATGTACACGTCCGATAATGGTAAAACTGTGACATCACTGGTCTCTGCGAATTGGTTAGAAGAATCATCTCTAGATACCTCAGCCCAGTCTCACAGTCAGGGCCAGCCGCCCCGCCAAAGCCTTCAGAGTCTGGCTGCTTCACATCAGATGGCTCTGGATGGAGTGACGGTGCAGGAATCCGATACAGACGAAGGGCCGGATGCCTGTCTCCAGGGCAGGAGACAGGCCTGTGGCCCCGACTGTGACGTTCAGAGCCGTCTGGTTCACAGCAGTCAGGAGCTGGAGCGGATCCAGCTCACGCTCAGAGAGCTGCAGGCCTTCCTTCAGGAGGGGGTCAGCCTGGAGGACACAGACAGACGAGCACAAGAACTGGAGCAGCCTCAGGGGCTGAGAGACACTATGGACACTGAGCCAGGACATTGTAAAGGGTCGAGTTCTGAACAAAACCCTCCAAGCCGGGCACATAGGCAGCAGCTAAGAGACAGACAGGAGGGGAGGGGTCCCTCAGAACCAACAGGGTGGCACAGAACCGTTGAGCTGGAGGCTCGAATGCGGCAGGCGGGCCTCACCCCTCCTTCTCTTATGAAGAGATCGGCCTCCTTAGCTAAACTGGACTGTCTTGAGTTGTCAGCCAATGACCTGAGCGACCTGGACCTGGACCTGAAGCCTCAAACCAGGTCTGCAGCATCATCACACTCCCAGAACCCCTCCTCCTCCTCCTCCTCCTCCTCCTCCTCTTCCTCTTTGACCCAGTCCCATGCGGATGACACCTGGAAAAAGCAAAAAGTGCTCAATCTGAACAGTTTTTCAGATAAAACAGGTTTGTCTCTCAATGGCACATCCTCCTCCTCCTCCACAGAAGAAGAGAAAAGAGAGGGGTGCGGGAGCGACGCAGCAGATGGCCACAGTAGCAGCGCGGCCTCTGCTTCCCGTCAGCAGGGCAGAGGGCACTCATCAAGGCGTTCTCGTAAAGCCTCTGCAGAGAGGAAACAAAGATCTCTGCTCTACAACACCATGTAACCTCAGTGCAATGGACCGAACGGACAGGACTGGAGGCGCGTGAAAGAGGCTGTGTGATGCGCGTGAATCTCCTGTGAAAGCTTTAATGTGTGCACGGAGAGACATGAACGACGAGCTTAAGTTTGCATGTAAACCACTGGATGTTTGTTTCAACTGGAGTTCAGGTTTGTGTGTACAGTAATATATGAATGTGCAAACTGCGACTGAAGCAGTGCAATATACGCACTCCGTTATGTGTGTGTGTCCTTTTGTCCGCAACTATTTTTAGTGTGATCCTCAGTCCCTGTTCAGACTGTATAAAACAGCAACCAAGAGGGGCTTTTTCTCAGAACATGCACTTTATTGCTTAGGTGATTTATTATTATTTTTTTCTTTCGTTTGAAATTCTTTTTTTTTTTTTTTACGCTGGGGAAGATTGTTTTGCACTGTTCTCTGTCGACTTGTCTTTGTGTTTTTTTTTTTTTGTTTGTTTTCAAAGACATGTCTTTACTCAGATTTTTAATTAAACCAGGATAAAGCTTATCTGTCTGCGTCGTTCTGTTTTTATCTTTTTTCTTAGTTGGTGCTTTAGCAGGATATAAATGTGACAAATGAGGAAGAACCTGTTTGTATTATTTAGTGCCTCGGTGCCACCTGCTGGCGCACGCTTTTAAACAAGTCTTGATGCACAAAACGAAAAGATTAGACAAACCCTCCCGATTCTGGTCAAATCCGTCAAGCACAGCTCATCATGGCTGATAAGAACGGATCCACCCTGTTGTTTTACAGACAGAAGATTTGTCTTTGAACACGCTGTTGGGGTTGCCATGGGGACAGGCTGACATTTTACCTCCTGTTTCATGTGGGTAATTAAACTCTGAGATGTAGGCCACGAGACGCACCGCTGAGACGTGAACACACACATCAGCCGGCCTGACATTAAAGGACTTAACCAGGTTTTGAAAAAGAAAAACCACAGATAAGTCTGAAATCCAAACTCACAGCCTCGATGGAAGTTTTAAATTGATAAACCACATCGGGTGGAAATGGATCAAAGAGGAAGTTCTGACCCCTTGATCAAATCTTCTTTAGCTGACTTTTAAAAAAACACTTTAAATAAAGCGTGTGCCCTGAAATTAATTGTCATGAACTAGGGAAAAAAAGATTACATTTTTCTTTAGGTTTCAGGCTTCTCTAAACGGAGTTCACTGAAGTACTCAGGCTTGGTGGCTGCTGCCCCATAGAGTGAAAACATCCTCAGGTCTTCCTAAGGTTTTGGTTTTGGGCTTGATAAATGTTACTCCCACCCCTTCCTCTTGTCTCTCCCTCTCTCTCTCACACACACACACTCTGTTCTATATCTTTGTTTTTTTAAAGTGTGTGCCAACTATCGGGGAATGACATTGCTCAACCTCTGAAGGAAAGTCTGACTGACCGTGGAACCTTGGATTCAGGAGGAGAAGGGCAGCTTTTGTCCAGACCCTGAGGGGGGGAGGGGGGGTCACAGGAGCTTGACTCTCCAGTCTACATATGTTTTGTGGATCTGGAGAAGGCTTGAAGGGGAAATGAAAAGTGCTTTTAAGCTAAATCAAAGCACAGATCAAAGGTGCCTGTTTTCAGTCTCTCATTTTAAAAAATGTACACTAATTTGAAATTAATAATCAAAGATCGAAAAAATTACTAGGGTCTCTTCATCATTTTCCATGATCACTCTGAAGTGTGACGTATCGAGTGCCAAACAGGAACATGAACAAGGCAGTAAATAATAAATACAGATAGTGTGGGGGTGAAGTGGTTCAGTGTAAACTGACCCAAAACTCCAACAGCTGCTGTTCTTCAGCTTCAAGAAGGACAAGAAGGTTGGATGGATGTGGTTAGTTTAGCTCCTGGTGAAAATGGTGACTGACTGCAGGTAATGTTTTGAAGAGGAGCACCTGAAATACTAACCATCAATAGAAGAACCACCACCTGTCGGACCGCCACCTGTCGGACCGCCACCGGCCGCCTCCTGCTGTCTGGATGGGAAACTCCTTGAAGACTGTGTGACATCATCGTAAAGTTTGGGGGTTCCTCTTGTGAAATGTGGGGCTCCAGTTCCTGACAGCATAACTCCAGACCAAAAAAACCAAAACATCTTTTTTCAAACCGGTCCTCTTGTTAACAAAACTTGCTTCTTCTTCTGCTTCTATTTTCCCTGATAAACACTGACAGTAACCTCCTCCATGTCCTACAGCGGTCTGCCACAGCTGGCCCCGCCTCCTTCTACGTCACCAACCAAGGAGGTAACTCCTCCCACACAATCACCCCACAAAAACTCTAAAGACAAGTCATTAATGTTTTAAATCAGAGAAACCGACCACTGGAGTGTTTTATGATAGTGTTTAACTAAAAGAAAAACATGAAAACTCATTATTTTCATATTTTATTTCATTTCCCCTTTAAAACCGTGTTCCCTGAGGTATTCTGTTAGGGGTGCTGAAGGAGTAAGGCCTCCCTTTCAAGGGCTACCGGCCCCTGTGGAACCAAAAAAGAGTTTTGTGCGCATCCTCGGCACAAAGTTGTGCCGTGTTGCCTGGTTGGACACTGCCAGCGCTGCAATCTGCGGCCGAGTGTGAAGCAGTTGGAATGGGTTTCTCCGAAATGGAGGCTGTGGTACTTGACTGGAAGTAGGTGGAGTGCTCACTTTGGGTTGGGCGCGAGTCTCTGCCTTAAGCAAAGGAGCTCAGGTACCTTGGAGTCTTGCTCATGAGCGATGGCAGGATGGAGCAAGAGCAAGACCAACAGACTGGGGCTTCGATTGCAGTAAAGAGGGCATCGCTCCGGTCTGTCATGGTGAAGAAGGAGCTGAGCTGAAAGGCGACGCTCTCAATTTACTGGTTCGTCTACGTTCCAACCCTCACTTATTGCCGTGAGACATGGATCGTTAACAGGATGTCTCTCTCTGGAAGTTTTCCAGTCCCACTGGAAATACCTTGGGACCGCCCGGCAGGAGCTGGAGTTTCTTCAGCTGCAGAGACTTCTCTTTGCATGCTGATGCTTCCAGAATATTTCTTTAGCACGCAGCCATTTTGTTTTATGTGGATGGCTTCACACACATGCCCTGCAGTCCGACATGTGAACAGTCCGGAGGTTATCTGCCGTTTGTGGATAAGTGGAAAAAGCTTGTTCCACACCGGTGATTCCTGTAAGATTACTGCAGTTTTCTTGCTCTTTCTTGTCCTGATTGGTATTTTCTTGGCGGGTTTACAGTCTGTAAGCACTTCCTGTCTTCTTGTCAAGCCTAAAATAACTAGAGTCAAGCGTCTCCTTGGATCCTGACCGAGGCACCGGGAATCTGTGTCAGAGGGAAGATGATGAAGGTGGCAGCTGCTAAAAACAGATCAGTCCTCTCTTTCACTGATTGACTGCAGCTTTGCCCGTCTCGCGACAAAACTAATTGCTTTTGTCACTATCTTTCACCCAGGAAGCCTAGAAAACTTTGGGATCGGGTGAAGGGATTTAGAGCTTTTCAAAGCGTTTCTCTAATTCAAAGAGAACCAAAAAAAAAAAAAAGGAGGTAGGGGGGAATATCAATCAAACACTGCTGGTCCAAAAGAAGTTTCTTTATTTGAATCACTTCCCAGGATATATCATGAAAACATCTCAATGCATTGGTTTCAAAAAGTAAAAAGAAACTAAAAAAAGAAAGTTTTTCTAATCAACCAGTCAAGCTTCACAATGATTACAAAGGAGGCAGAAGTACGGATCTCCTCAGTTTGTGCTAATTATCTTAAAAAAAAAGAAGAGGGAAAACAAAACACTTGAGCTGCTCCTGTTCTCTCTTGGTTTGGCTAAGTTTGAGCACTGCAACGTTAAGTTACTTACAATTATGAGCCAACATTCGGTGGTTTCGGGAACCATTTGGAACTTTAGTTGTGCTGCTGAGCGGAAACATTGCTACTGGATGTTCACCGCGCCTCAGGGAGCATTTTCTGACATCACGGGTCTCCAGGCAAGACTCAAATCAGGCAAGTTAAACCTCACTCAGGTGTACGCCATGCTGAAATATAAACAGGTACGTTGGCCAACAGGGGTGTAACGGTGCGCGTACGTCACAGTTCAGTCCGTTTAGCAGTCGTAGCGCGGTATAACAGGGAAAATAGTAAAAGAAAATCGAAACATTTGCTCTCTTTTATTTGTGTCCAGAAAAACAAACTACTTTTGCAACTTTTCCTCAACGTGACAATGCAAAATAAATTAGGGGCCTAGTCTTCAAGGAATCCATATAGCCCGCTTGGAGTTTTACACCAAGATCATCATTTTACACTGAAAAAAAAACCACAGAGTTCTAGCTGTTTTGGTCAAATCTCAAAAATACGATTATGTGTGAGATGTTAGCTTTAAGAGTATATGTTGTGAACGACCCTCAGCTACTACCACACAGACTTTTAGCTCATTATCTGTAAAACTGACTGAGTTGGAGCCATGTTTGACTCTGTTGGTAAAGTTTGTTTCATCATTAACCACGTTAAAGTCGTCTGCGATACAGACACTTTTTGTGTTTCCTAAGTTTAAACAATTACTTATTGAGTTTCATTAAAATCTGTCTACCGCTTGATGAGATATTTTGCCAACAGACAGACAGCATGTCCTCTTGCTTTGCTTTGCTGAAGAGTGCTTTAGACAGTATCTTCCTTCCTTTTCTGTCATATCAGTTGGCAAAAAGTAATAAAAAAAAAGCTCGCCCTCATCCAGATGAGAGTGCTGATCAGCTGGGACTAATGTGTTCTTCGTTTGGTTGCACACGCCGTGACTGTTTAGTACAAACACACGCACCGTTACACCACTATAGTGACTAAACAGAAACACACAGGAATAATCTGGTCATTTAAGGTGATTAAATGCACATTTTGTTCAGTATTTTCTCTACTCCACAGTTAACTTACATACAGTAGCACTAGCATCTTCCCTTTATTAGTTTCATTACGCACAGACAAAGTCATCCGCAGACAGTGTAGTTGGTGCACCAAGTGTTCATCCTGTAGTTGTTTTGGGGTTTTTTTCTTATCAGACGGGCTAAAACAGCGAGCCTGACATCACTTTGTGCTCAAACTCATCGACAACATTCATTAACAGTCATATATGTGATCCACCTGCAAGCTAAATACAGTACATGTTGATTTTTGTGAAAATCACATTTGAAAAAAACAAAACAAAACAAAAACAAAACAAAGAACAAGTAGATTTTTTTTTTTCATTATAAACAAGGAAGTCTGATGTTTGTTGACATTCATCATCTCTACACTTCTGATCTTAACTTGGCACAGTTCCTTTTTACATGATCACAAAGAAAACCCTGATGACTCAGTGGCAGAAGGGATCAAAGTGTGTGTGTGTGGGTGTGTGTGTGTGTGTCGGTGTCGGTGTGTGAATGCTGGAGCAGGACGTTGGCCTCACATGTTGTGTTTTCTCAAGACAGAAGGAGAACCTGGTGCAGAGAGCTGGTTTTGAAACATAATCGCAAAAAGTCAAGAGATTTTTTTTTTTCTTTCTGCAAAGGCATTCCACTAAATTCGTACTGGATGTGTTGTTTGTTGTAAACTGGCACTGCTCAGTAAAGTACCGTGTGGCACCCCTGAAGAGGAATGTGGTCCCCACCCCCTCCCTATCTGCCTGTTTAAAGGCTTGACAGCAGCGTCCCCCCGTATGGCTTTGTGGGAAAGGTCTGGCGAAGGCGGTGGGAGAAAAGAGAAGCAGGCGATTTAATGGTACTAACCCACAAAGATGGTTTCTGGGGTGGGTTTATTTCAATGTGCTTTAAGTTTTAAAGTAGCCGGTTCTGCTCTTTTCTCCCACGTGTCCTCGTATCACGAACCCACACACCACCCCCGACCCCCTCTCCGCAGACTCTCACTTCTCCATCAGAGACAGCTGGATGATGCGCTGCAGCTCCTCTTCCTCCCGCCGCCGCCGGAGGTCCGCCTCCTCCTGCTCCCGGGCCGAGATCTCCATGGCGATGCGCAGCTGCTCGTCGTAGCTGCAGGTGGGCGGCTTCTTCTTTGAGGAGGTGGAGCCAAGGCCGGAGGGGGGGCGGGGCTTGTGCTGGGGGTTCCTGGGCACAAACAGAGCGAGAAAAGGAGGAAGGAGGATGTTTCATTAAAATGTCCACCGATGAACAGAAATATGGAGTGACAAACGCACTGAATACCATGACTAAAATTAGGAATGTCCCGATCCAATTCCAAGTATCGGATTGGAGTACCGATCTTCTCATTGATTGGTATCGAAGTCGCTGCCCCACTCTGCTCCTGATCTTTGCTGTTGACCTACTGCTTAACTTACTGCTAACTTTATTGTACTTAGGGTATATATTCTGCAAGCCTGTGCTGTAATAAAACACAAAATAATGCAAGTACCGGTTGAGTTTCAGTATCCGTACCGTCCATCTTCATCTATAAAGCACTTAAAAGGCAGCAACAAACAAGAACAGGACAAAGGATAAAACACATAAATCTACAGAAGTAAAAATAAGAAATAATTAAAACAAATGGATAAATAAATAAAAGGTCAAAGTCAAAAGTATTATTTTGCCTTGAAACACCTACTCAACTTTTATTTTTATTTTTTTTATTGCACTTTGAATTTTTCTTCCTCTCTATATTTAAAAGAGGAATTTTTTTCACATGAGATAAGTTTTCCTAATTTGTCCTCTTATTGTTTAATTTGATGCCAATTATTTTATTTCTTTGTGGTTTCTTTTATTTAGCTTCCTAAAATTTCCCACTGAGTTGTTGCATTTGAACGAAGACGGTTCAAACATTTTCTCGTGCCTCAGTAACAGGCGGCACCTGAAACAGACTGACTGAATACAGTTTGCAACGATAAATGTCAAACACTAAAACTGTTACAAAAGGAACGCAAAACTACTGGGAGGAAGCGCAAAAAGTATTGTGCGGGAACGTAAAACTGTTACAAGGAAACGCGAAACTTTTGCTAAGTTAGCAATCCGTACCGTGTTGATAACTACTAAACTTTACTGAGCACAAACCTCAGTGTTCAGGTTAGATAAGATGAACCTAACGTGTCAGACAGGCCTTTGAACCGAGTTTCTCATTAACTCTCCTACTGTCTGAAGTCTTCAGCTCTTTCCGTCAGCCCCTTGTTCTTCTCTCACACGTTTGTTCCCGTTTTCAAAGATTCCTAGTTGTGTTGAGCGTCACCAGTTTTTTTTGTTTAAGTAGAATAAAAAGGATTTGCTTTCATCGCCTTCCTGCCTCAGGACTAAAACCATTTACCAGGTGGAGCTTTCGGTCATATTCCATGTACGAAGCCCAACATGAGCTTATTTTCCCTTCAGCAGACACACCCGACTGCCTTCCTGGTTCCTCTGCACGTTCTGGGATGCATCGGATTTTATCCCCTGAAGCATCTCGGTGTTTGTTTGTTTTTTTGATATGACACAAATGAGGATCTGCTAGAATCCCAGCGCTTCTTTCCTTCTTCCCAACATGCTGAAGGTGAACTGAGTGGAACAGGAAGCGGTCACCTGATAGTACATGAAGTTCATGAGGAGGAAGCAGACATCTGATGCTCAAACCTGACTGTCTCAGGGGGAAAACTAGAGGGAAAACAAAGACAAAGGGGAAATAATAAATCACTACAAAACACACAAATATATAAAAAAAAGGAACACAATAAATGAATAATGTTTAAATAATAAATAACTTATAAAGTAATTTACTTGAAGTATATAATCACAGAAAATGACAGAAAAGAAATAAAAAATGAATGTAAAATACAAAAAGATGCCTTTGATTTATTTTTATTATTTCAAAGTGTAATAAAGTATTATTACTTTTTTTTTACGATTATAGAGTTGGTCTTTTTATTTGTTTTTGGCACTTTTGTGACTTGTGAACATTTTTTTTTACTTCTGAAGCTTTGAGAGACTTTTAAAAGGTTTTATTGTGAAACATGGGAAACGCTTTAAGACCAAGCTGAAAACAGGACTTTTTTTGTTAGAGGACATGAACTGTTCAGAGATGTGTGCTTTTTTTTCTGAAACAAAGACACAAACAATGAACTCAGAACATACAGTATGTGACATTCATCATACTGTCCAGTGGTGTGGAGAGTAATGCAGATGAGTTTGTCTGTTAATAACAAGAAAAAAGAATAAGAATAAAAAATAAAATCAACACATACAATAATGCAGAAGTAAAATAAAATGAACACATCCACACCTTGGATCCTCTTTTCTGCAAAGTGTATGTTTTTAACTTTTTTCAGAGAACGTTGCTGATAATCCAACTTTTATCAAAGTGAAAGAAATGAAACAGAAATTTGAATTGTCATTGTCAAAACCTCTGTTATAGTCTGACTCTGTGTGTAGAATTTGAACCAAAATTAACAACAAAGAATCGGTTTCGAACTTTGTTGTTAATTAAAAGAAATACTAACGAAGACGACTAATAAACGGAAAAGGCCATAAGTTTCCTCGCTGCGTAATGTTAACGTGAACAGAGGAGATCGTGTAAAAATCTGGAACGCCAACAAACCTTTCCAAAAAAACTCTTTTACATTTGCCAAAACAGGTAAATAAACCTTGCAGCAGCACTGGCACAAACATGAGACATAAATGTCATCAGAGGAAAATCTTTTTACAAACATCTGCTTTAAAAGCTTTTTAAATGCTTATCTAAACAAAACTGTTATGCTTGACAGGTAGGAGAGAAGAAGGACGCTCCCTGACAGAGTGAGGCAGCCAGAAAGAATGCTCTGATTTGGACAGATGTTGGTCCACATGCAGACCAGTGATGGGGAAGTAAATGAGTCGGTATGAAAGGAGGTGGGACGTCTGGATCTGGCAGACAAGAGGAGTGATGGTGTTATCAGGCAGTCACTGGAGTGTCTGACAGTCAGTCGAAATGGTGAGTGAAGGCCAGCAGACACAGACGATGCCTCATAGACGCATCGGACAGCCTTACCAGCACTTGATGCAGTTTGCCAGGGGTCTCATTGTGGGTTTGGGTGATCGTGTTGCGCTACTACACCCTGTGCACAGTCCTCACAGTGGCCTGATGTGAGAACCAGCGGGTAACCACTCATGCTCATTCAAGACAGATCACGCCAAGGGAGGACTGGCGTCTTGTGTACAAAGCATTACAGAACCTCATCACATCTGTTCCTGCCATCTCGACACAGGTGTTGGACTCTTTGCAACACCCTGTGTCCACCCAGAATTGTGTCTTCATGACTGCCATCAGCCGGACTACAAGTTCGGTATCTTGTGCTGCCGTTAACACCAGAGCTGATACGGCTGCATTTAGGGTGGCGCCATAACCAGGAGGCATGAAATGAGGACGAGGGACATGTATCGTGTTCAGCAGGAACCACAGATGACCGTTGTGTAAGCATATGATGGTGACGAGGGGAGAGGACAGAACCTGCCAGTGTTTCGGTAAGACATGCTGGCACAAAACTTTTTTCACAAAACGCTTCAAGTCGAGACTTTAACTTCTTCAGGCCTTCTCTGCATGATTTCTTGTTACTTTACTTTATTTGTCCCCATGGGGAAATTGATTTGCGGTAAGAAAAATTAGTCCAGGTATATCTCAGGCGTAGACTTATACGATCACTCATCTACAACACAAAAATAAATCACAAGTATATACAGACAACAAGGCATTCCTTTAAATACACATATGTCACATATATAAGAGCTTAATGGCTCGTGGAACAAACAAATTTTGAATTTTGTTCTGTTTTTAGCAAGAAGAGGCAGAGAGAGCCGTCGCCCAGATGGAAGGATTTTGAAGCAGTGATTAAGGGGGATGGGGTTTTGTCAATTATAATTTTGTTTGCCTTATTGACCACACCTTGTAAATACTCTCCATACTTGGTTCTGCAATTCTTAACAATTTACTTGCTGTTGTCACTGTTTTCCTGATCGCATTTTTCTGGGCTACAGAAGCATTTCCGAACCAGCAAATGATACAAAAGGATAAAACGCTTTGGATAAAAGCACAATAAAACATATGAAGAATCTTGCTATGAACATTAAAAAACAACAACTTCTTTAAAAGGTACATACGTTGTTGAGTCCTTGTACTAATGAGATCAGTCTATAAATCCCACTTGAATTTATGATCAAACACAACACCAAGATATTTAAAACTTGTAACAGACTCTATGGAGTCATTACAAGAGTTGGTATATCATATAAAGAGCTGGTGTAGATTCTCAGTCATCCAGGACATGGTAAATCCAAAAAAGGTTAAAAACAAAAGCAACTGGACTTCAATT
>JAOXNZ010000091.1:22382087-22408066 GCA_028566095.1 Kryptolebias brasiliensis
GGATGGATGGATGGATGGATGGATGGATGGATGGATGGATGGATGGATGGATGGATGGATGGATGGATGGATGGATACAGTCCCCCACACAGAGATTACTTCTTACCTTGTCCCTTGAATATGAAGCTTCTGTTGCCTCTCTGCCAGGTCATGTGTTCAAACCCCGTCAGGGTGGTGTCCACACGGAGACACTGTCCACTTTTCCAAACTCTGTAGGTGTCACTGGGGCAGATCCGAGACACCAGGGGGACTAAGGGACAAACAGAGACGCGTTATTATTATTTATTTAAGATAGCATCACTTTACACTGTGATTGACAACATGACAGCCTGTTAGCGGGCTGGGAGGCGGGACTTTCATATCAAGGGCACAACAAGATTGGTTGGGACTGCTTGGTTCCAGCCTGCGTTTACTGAGCCTAAAAGATGTATATCATGCACTCACCCCAGCTTGTGAACTCCCACTTCATCTCCACGTAGAAGTCTTGGGCCTGAGCCGGGAGCAGAAGAGGAGAAGAAGGAGAAAGATGTGGATGAGAGAGCACAATGAGGAGAAAAAAACATACAAACAAAAAACAGTCAACACTTCAGCGTCAAAGTCAAAGTAATAGAACAAATGAACTGACGGATGGAGGGGGGGGTAAAGGCGAGGGTGAGAGCAGCAGCAGATGAACACCTCTGTGATGCACATTTGCACTTTTTGTCGTTTTAAAAGTGCGAGTGAGATGTTGTGTCTACCGTGTGAGTATCATTTCACGTGTGTGTCAACGGAAAACGCCAGTTGGAGCAGAACCCCGGGCAGAAGCCATCCACCTGAGCTTCATCAGCAAAGTGCTCAGCCTTTATTCAGAAAAAATACTCACTCCTTCAGGAGCAAGCATGAGTCAGACTACCCAGAGACACAGATCTGCGCAACATGAAGGCATATCCTTTTGGTGTGTCTCCCTTGTTGAATAGTAAACAAAGTTATAAATACCTTCAAAAAGAATATGTTAGGCTAAAAACGACAGCTGCAGTTCAGATGAAAGCTTATCCATTTGATGTTTGTGCATGAATGACATCTAAGAAGCATGAGCATTTATTTCCATCTTCGTGTGTGTGGTCCTAAGAGATTTTCTCTGTGTGTGTGTGTGAAATCCCACTTGTCGCAGTCGCTCTAGCAGGACGGGGATGCCCGCCAGCCTCTTGGCAGTCCTCTGGTAGTCACGGTAACAAAGCACGAGACGCACCAGCTCCGGGTCTCTAGTGCTCACCGCCTCTTGAAGAACTGAGAGAGAGCGAGAGATGGACAGTAAAACACTCAGGCTTCATCTAAAATTTATGTGAACAAGCAATTTGAGGGGTCGGCGAGACCCGCTGAAAGTGAAGCGGGCCAAAGGAGAAGCTGGTCGGACCAATTACTGCTGTTCACCCATAATTCATCTAAATGACTCTTGGCTTTTTATCCGTATGAGAGGCTCCACACCCAAGCAATTATACACCAATGCTACTTTTCTTTCATTATTACCAAACATCTGAGTTAAGCCTAATACACACAAAAACACATACTACATACATACATACATGCATACTCTCTTTCAGACTAGATTCAGTATTCAGGAATAAAAATAAATCTTTATTTGAATATAACTGGAAACTTAGAAATACTGACACCAGTAACAGTTTACTGTACCTAATCCAGTACTGTTAAAAAATTTAAACTAGCATTACTTGAAAGACTGTACATCACCCTTCACAAGTTTTGAAGGAATATCTTGCACGACCTGTTGGCTTTCAGCACATGCGTGGGGGATGATGCTCAGTTACTACCACACCAAAGTTTAGTTCAATGTTTGTAGAACTGACTGAGTTATAACCATTTATTTGTTGGCTAAAGTCGACTTGCAGTCATGGCCATCTTGAAACAGGTTGACACCAACAGTTAATCAGTGGTAGATGTACATCCATTGATTATTTTCTGAAAATTTCATTAAATTATTACAGTAGTTGTAAACTATTTTGCTAACAGACAATTAGGGTTGACTCCACCCGTTAGTGTCAAAGTTTTAAACAAAGTCATCTGTTAGTGCTCACAGTATGTGTTGAGGATCAGTCTCAGCTACCACCAAACCAAATTTCAGCTAAATATCTGTAAAGTTTATTGAATTATAGCCATTTTTGTGTTTCCTAAGGTTAATTAGCTGTGGCGGCCATCTTGAATCAATTTGGCTCCAAAAGTTAATCAGTTACAGATGGTGTACCAGTGATCACTTTCTGAGAGTTCATTAACACCTGTCCAGTGGTTCATGAGATATTTTGCTAACAGACACTGTGAGTGACGTCCACGCACTCACAGACACAGGAATTTAGAAATTACATGATCAACCACTTTTTCTGATGGCAGGCAATAAAGAGAATGACAGAAAAAAGGATAACTTTACAGTAGAGGAAGGGTATTGCATTCAGCTTTTTTGGTGTGTTTAAATAGCAACACTCTGGTTTAAATTTCTGTGACAAGGAAGTTTAGTAGACAATAAATGAGTCACTAATATCATCAAGTTAAAGATGAACAGAGGTTACACCTTTAAATTATTTTAGAATATCATTGTTCTGTTTCTTTTTAGCAATTTAAAATCTAGAAAGGGAAAAAAAGCTCCAATCAAAAGGTCAACCACTTTAAAAATGACTCAAAAATCTTGATGAAATTGTTATATTCAAGACGTGTTAAACGCCTTTTACACAACTTTTAAAACCCTGACCCAACAAACATTAGAAACAAATGGATTATTGGAAGAAAAATACAATTACAAAGAGCTGAAACTGCTCAATAACAACTGAACTACAGTTGGGTTCTGAAAATACAACAATGACTTGTAAAATAAGTAGGGGTGGGTGCAACACAGACATTAACAATTTTGAATCAATTTTAAAAAATGACAAGGATCAGTTATTGTTTTATGTTAATAACATCATGTTGAGAAATGCAAAATGTAGAACCGCGGCGCCAAGAACGTTTATGGTGCGTTTAAGAACGAGGCTGACCGAGACATAAAGCGGCTCCTTGTGTATTAGAAGCCAGCGTTTGGACATAATTCGGCATCTATAAAGTTAAAGGAAAAACTAAAGTTGATAATGGCCACGCTGCAAGCAAGTTTTGGACATGTTATGGAGTTGAGGAGGAAGAAGTAAAACAGCCAGTCGTAGCTGCCAGTGCTAACCAAACGACCATCGAGCAACGTCAGAGTTTCCACCTGACTCGGAAAAGGCGAAGCACATTAGTTAGTTAGGAACTCTTAACGCTCTTAGGAGTTAGTTTGAAGTGACTATCGATGCAGCAATAATCATTTTAAAATCACATTGCAGCCCTTTGAATTATAATCGAATCTCGAGGTGCCTAAAGATTCCCACCCCTAACAACAAGGCTTACTGGACATATTTGTAACTGTGAAAGATGAATAAAAGAGTAATTGGGCTTAAAAATTGGAATCGTTGTTAACTTGATGCTTCATGCGGAAATCAGTTCATATTTGAATCATTTTGGCTCTTAATAGCTCAAATCCTGATCTGGGTTGGAAACAAATTGCATTTCATGGTCAAAAATTAATTTATGTCACTCGCCTACTTCCTGCCATTGCCAGATCTCCACGCTATAATTTTGCAGCGCTGGCAGACGTCTGGCAGAGCCTGAGAAAGATTTAGTGTTTAAAAAAAAGGAAAAAAAGCCACTAAAAGGACAGATGCGTTCAGAGCTCCAATACTGTGAAAGCTACTGTAAGAAAACATGCTATAATAAATTGTACATAATATAATTATTTCAAAATATGTCCACGTTTGTTTTAAGGGCAAATAGAGGTGAAGATCCGGTTAACATTTGTGACTTTGAGTATTATTACAACCCGTTTAATAAGGACACATCAGGAGGAGGAGACAGTTTCATCATATTTCAATATAAAAGACATTTTATTACAGAAGAATAAAAAGCCATAACATACTATTTCAAAAGGTTTAATAGTAAAATTAGGTCTAATTTTAACCCTTGTTGTTGCAGGGAAACTACTATTTTTCTCCCCCATTATACACCAACTATCCAGCAGTTGATTGGCGTTGATAAATTGTGAAGTAAAATGCTTCTCATAGCATATTTGTCATGAAGAAGCCCACTCCAGGTCCCAAAAGAGCAATCACTGAACAGATTATGCATACTCCACATTATGCACATTACAACGGGCAAATGAAGTTTCCTCCACAACACACACACACACACACATACTGTACACTCACCGGTCCAGCCATTGCGGTTCTCCTTGCTAACGTCAGCTCCGTGCTGCAGCAGGACCCGGGCACATTCCAGGTGGCCCAGAGTGACAGCCAGGTGGAGAGGAGTCCGACCGCGAGGATCCAGAGACTCCAAATCAGCCTGGGTGGACAGGAGCGGCGAGAACACAAAGGAGGAGGGAAACAGAAGGAGAGAAACTTTGAGGCGAGCGGTCAGAAACGGCCGGTGATAGAAGAAAAATGGAAGAAACATGTTAAACACTGTAGCGCAAAGAAAAAGAAGGTACCAAAGCATAAAAAGAAAATACAATGAGCAGGAAATAACAGAAGAATAGACAACACATAAAAAGGGATGTTTCACCACTATAACATGGCTGGGTACCGACTCCTTGGTTCTTAACTGGGTTAAGGTAGCTCAGGAAATTAGATTTCCTCTCTGTGTTCCTTTTTTATTCCTCTCAAAAAGGTTTCTTTTTTGTTGATTTCGAACAGCACTGTTAATCAAAAAGCAGGAATAACGCTTAGGGTTTTGCTTAAGTTCTCAGTTTCACAGATGTATGACTATAAGACCTCATTTGTCAACCATATTATATTAATGTAAGTCTTTCATACCAAATTTGCTCCTCGGATGCATGGAATGCAAAAAAATCTAAGTATTTAGCTTTAAAAATGGTTGCAAACATTAAAAAAAACATTGGTTGACAGTTGCCTTCTGACTCTACAGACCACCTCTGCCTCTGGTTCTGAATGTCCGACCCAATCACTAGCTCCTTTTAAACCCCAACTGTACTCATACAAATTGTGGACAGGGCGATGCTAAATGGTGCCCAACCTTTACAGCGCCTTTTTAACCTCTCCAGGTTCTACAAAGCACTTTGCAGAGTTTCTCATTCATACACACTATGTACAGCACTTTCTTATATTCTCACTCATATACCAATAAGCATATTGGTGGGCAAAAAAGGTACAGTGTCTTGCCCAAGGACACTTCAGCATGCTGCCTGGGCTGGGGATTGAAGCCCTGACCCTCCACTTAGAAGGAGACCTCCCTACCTACTGAGCCAAGTTGCATTCAAGACAACTCAGAAATACAAGATGAACCAATTCCCTTACTGATTAAAAATAGAATCCCACATTTTAAGGGGAGGTGCAGCAACTCCATGTGTGTGTTCAAAACAAACAAATAACTAGAGGTTTACATTGCATGATTTTCAAGTGAAGACAATGTCTTACATTTATGGTAAACCACTAAACTCTAACATACAATAATACAGCAAATTACTGAAAGCTCTACAGTTAGCATCATTTAAAAAAAAAAAAGGTAAAGGTACTCATTGCAAACTACGAAATCCAAGTCAGGCACACCACCTCTGGGAAATAGTTTTAGCAATTCGGGACAGAAAACTTTACAATGCACTTCTTTCACCATTGGCACAGTAACGTGTCACAATGATAAGCATAAAAAAAAATAATCTGTAACGACCATAAAACGCCGCTGTAGAAAAAAAAAGGAATCAATCAATGAGACATTCGGCACACTGCTATTCTTCAGACTTGCAAATATATATTCTAAGTTTCCCACTTTAACTGTCCACAATTTATCAAACTGTGTGAAACCTGCTCATACATACGCATACAAAAATACATAAAGATGAATATAGAATACTAGGGGGAGGAGCTATCAATAAAAATACTCAAAATACAGTTTTATGGTAAAAATTACATAGGTTGGGAACTCATTATGAGCATATCTAAATTGTAATAAAATTGTATTTGTGTTTACCAATAAGGCAGGTTAGAAATGTGTATAATTTTATGTACTTCTTGTAATTAGTACATAAAATAACTGTGCTACAAGAAAAAAACAAAACATAAACACTAATTTAAAGAGGCGCGCTGCATTAGAGAGAGACACTACATAATCATAACAACTATACCATAACCAACCATAAAAACTACCACAACCATCCAGCTATCCATTTTCTTCACCAGCTTCTCCTTTCCTGGTCCCGGGAAGCTGGTGACTATCTCAAGCAGTCTACCACAACCATAACACACAATACCTGGAAAACCAGTTCAAGGACTTTTGTACTATGGACAGAACACTATAAACATGTTTAATGACATTTTTTTTTTGGTTGTTTAAATCTTTTCGGAGTAGATGTTCCCAGCTCTACCTGCAGCCTGTCCAGGGTGTACCCCACCTTTGGCACAGTGACTGCTGGAGACAGGCACCCGCTCCCCGTGACCACGAAAGGAAAAGTGGCCTAAGCTGGAGGCTCAGGGTAGTTGGGTGGATTTTTCCCAACTCTGGTCCTGCACATGTAATCCAAACGAGTGCGTCATTGACAAGTTTCTGCAGAACCTTATGACCTGCTGAGGAGATCATTTGAATTATTTGAATCAAGTGTCCTGAAGCAGGGTCACAGCTAAATCAGGCAGGACAGAGTCCTCTGAAAACCAGGGTAGGGAACCACTGAGAGTATGAAACCACAACAATCCAAGTTTCAGGGGCAGAGTCCAAAGCTGCTGCTCTAAAAGACGCTTCCTCAAAATCAACTACTTTTTCTACACTGATCTAAGATTTGCCATCCAATTAGACAGAGCTGCTGACGGCTACCATTGTTCCTATAGCCTAGGCTGCTCCAAGGTCAGTCCTGTCCGTCACTTGCGGGCTTCAATTCCTAATAAGGATTACTCTCAGAGCTAAGCTTGTCTCAGAATCGATACCTTAATACAGCAGTAGAAACGAGACAATTCAGAGAGCACACATTTTCTTATAATGCCGCTATGAGGTAATGAAAGGTTCATGGGGAAAACATGGGGAAGTCCAAAATCGCGTCAATATAGAGGAGGGGGGGATTTTTTTTTTTTTAAAGGAACAGATGGAACTAAATAGTGCAAGTCAAAATAAGCAAACTGAGTGTGTGCTACACACACTGTGGGACGAACGAGACCGAAAGACGCAGCAGTTGTTAATCAGTTACTGCAGCCTCCTATTTCTCCTATTTGCAAGGGAAATTAGGAAAACCGCACAGCATCCCCACAAACACGGAGCGCAAACAGAAATACAAACGCTCACAAGCCACTCACGCACTCCAAAAACGTAATGTATTTGAATCGAGTTACGTAAAGCGTAACCCAATAACGAGAACTCGATAGCAGGGTTTTCAGTGCCAGCTAATGTGTGTATTATCTGCATGTCGTTGCCATCTCTAAACCCTTTGGTGAAGCAACAGTAGAGCCATAAAGTCAAACTAAATCTTTCTATTGCTGAAAGTGTTGTCTGTCAGCAACACCTGCAAAATGGCACCTGCGGCAGGCGACCACGGTGAGAAGAAAGGGATTAAAAAGAAAGAAGGAGAAAACAACATAAGGGAGTCCCTCAGGAGAGGTGTAAGATGGGGGAATAGATGGAAGCTCGTAGCAACACAACAACACAACCGAGCAGTCAGCTTTGTTTGCATTTTCTCGATAAAAAAAAAAAAAGAAACGGTCCAGCTACTTTCAGCAACGTATGCGTGCATGTTTAACACCTGTTTAGCAGTTTTCTGCAGAACGCTTGTGCTTATGCAGCATAAACGTGAAGATCCATCTCAGTCACAAAATAAAAAGTCTAAAGTCAGGTGTTTATCATTTTACCAACACAGGGCCCGAAGAGAGAAGGAAAATCTGCAACTAAATAGTAAAAGGTATATTATACAAGGACACAAGAGGAGGGACAAAAACAAAGAAAACTTTAATGGGTCCTTTTTTATAACAGTTGTTCTGCATGATCTTATAGGTGTCCTTGCTTCCTCTTCCGGTGACTGTAGAACATGAACATATGGTGAGGTGGAAGGAGGCAGAGGTGAGAGGGAAAGTCATGGCGGCTGGGTCATTACAGAGCAACGAGAGGTTGTTGAAGGATCCTGTTCAGAGAGAGAGAGCAGAATGCTGCCAAAACAAAACACAGTGAACAATATCTAACAAAGGCAACAACACAGCAATTCCTGTACTGTAACTCACATTGCTGCTTTTGTTTTGATATTTCCCTTTTAACCCTCCTGAAGCCTTCAAAAGAGCAAGAGAGACAAAAAGAGGTAGAGAAGCCCCTGTAACTACGGGTCAATTTGACCCGAAGGCCACGGGAGGGTTAAAACACCAACTGAAGCACAAGAATGCAGATAAATATCTGTCTTTTTGGCACAAAATGTCTCATAGTATCCCTAGTATTCCTCAGTGATGTATTTTACATTCAGTTATTAAAATCTCCAAAAGTTAATGCCAACGTTTTAAGCAACGATGTTGCACTGTGTGTAGTTCTCAGAGTATGTATTTGGGATGACTGTTAGTTACCACCACACCCAATTATAGCTCAATGTTTCTAAAATTGACTGAATTAGTTATTTTTGAGTTTGCAAAAGTCAGTTGGCTGTGGCAGTCATCTTTACCTGGGCAGACTTCAAAAGGTAATCAGTTTTAGATAGGCACATCCAAATGGTTACTTTCTGAAAGTTTCATTAAAATTCATCCAGCGGTTTGTGAGATATTTTGCTAACAGACAGACACTGTTGTTTCCAGTAGTTGTTGGCAAAGGTTTAAACAAAGATCTTGTGTGCTCTGTCAGCAATTCAAAAGATGACTCTTAGCTACGACCACATTCAATTTTGGCTCACTATAAGCAAAACTGATTCCATAATAGTAATTTTTGTGTTTGCTCATGTTGATTAGCTGTGGCTGCCATCTTAAATCAGGTTGTTAATCAGTTGTCAATGTACGTCCAGTAATTACTTTCTGAGTGTCATTAAAATCCATCCCATGACTCATGAGATTTTTTTCTAACAGATAAAGGCAAAAACATTGTGTGCCTTTTGATGAACGATAATAAAACCATACAGTTTTCATGAAGAATATATTAGCTTTACAGGCCAAAAGCTTTTTTTCTTTTTTTCAAGGTGTAAACTTGTTTGTTTTTGCCGTTTTTGACTGACTTGTTTTTCGAAGCCTGCCCCTAGTGGCCATTGGGAGGAGCTGCGGGCTTTTGCCTCCCCCCCTCTGTGTTGGCTTCTTTTTTCAGACTTGGAGGATGCTGATTGGGCTCGACTGCAGACACTCAAGCATAAACACACAACCCCAGGAGCACCACTTGTGCTCACTAAAGAGGTAATGGCTTCCCAACTTACAGCCTTAACCTGTAGACATATTTACTTATTCTTATGTGAACAAAATTCAGTAGAGAACACACACACACACACACACACACACACACACACTGTGTTAAGTCACGATGAGGAACTCACCTCATCCCACATTAACAAGATAGGAAGTCTCAGGAGGAAATACTGTTGTTTACAACTAATGGACCGTGCACTCTGTCTGCCCTCTCTCTTTCTCTCTATTTAACACACACACACACACACACACCCCACACACACACAGACAGAGGTAGTCTACTCATGGTTCTGTTTGACTTGTGAGGTTGGGCGGTCACGGTGGGAACATTATGTCATCTTAGCTTCCACTTTTTACTCATCGTTGAAGTCAAGCAGTGTGCAAACAGGGCAAGGTAGTGATGAACCGTGTGAATGAGCTACTTTAACAGTGAACAACAGAATCCTTTTGCTTTATTTGGATAACTCGTGGTTTCACAAATAAAATGCAAAATCGGGGTTATTACAGAGTACTGTAGGCTGTTGATTCTAATTTAAGCCACACAGAGAGTAAAGCTATCACGTGGTCGATCGCATTCTCCATTATAAATTCTGTTCTAAAGATAAGATGTTACAAAGAGCCATATCTCTGTTCTTCCTTAATGAGTTACGGCAGAGAGACAACATGCCCGGCAGCCTGTTTTATACTGCAGGCATTTAGATGGAAACTAGTTTTAATTTGCTTTTCCAAAAACCCATAGGAGTCGTGAGCAAAACATGCACCGTGGGACAAAATCAGCTAAGAGCAGATATATTTATTGTCATTTTCACATTTTCCAATGTGAAAATGACAAATCAATTAGTTAGAGTTGACAGAATTACCTGCTAAGAAATACACTACATTGCCAAAAGTATTCACTCGTCTTCATCCCATTCTTAATATGATGTTGGTCCACTCTTTGTAGCTATAACAGCTTCAACTCTTCTGGGAAGGCTTTCCACAAGGTTTAGGAGTGTTTATGGAAATTTTTGACCATTCTTCCGGAAGCGCATTTGTGAGGTCCGAGACTGATGTTGGACAGAAGGTCTAGCTCTGCTCTAATTTTTCCTAAAGGTGTTTTATCGGGTTGAGGTCAGAACTCTGTGCAGGCCAGTAAATTTCTTTGACACTAAACTTGCTTATCCATGTCTTTATGGACCTTGCTTTGCGCACAGTCATGTTGGAACAGGAAGGGGCCATCCCCAAACTGTTTCCACAAAGTTGGGAGAATGAAATTGTCCAAAATGTCTTAGTACACTGAAGCATTAAGAGTTAATTTCACTGGAACTAAGCAGCCGAGCCCAACTCCTGAAAACAACCCCACACCATAATCCCCCCACCACCAAACTTTACACTTGGCACAATGCAGTCAGACAATAACCGCTCTTCTGGTAACCGGCAAACCCAGACTCATCCATCTGATCACCAGACAGAGAAGCGTGATTCGTCACTCCAGTGGCGGCGTGCTTTACACTACTGCATCCAACGTTAAAATCTCACTAACAGTTGACTGTGGAATCATTAGTAGCAAAGAAATTTCACGACTGGACTTACACATGCACAGCACTGGATGCACAGGTAGCATCCTATCACTGCACCACGCTGGAATTCAGTGAGCTACTGAGAGCGACCCATTCTTTCACAAATGTTTGTAGAAGCAGTCTGCATGCCTAGCTGCTTCATTTTATACACCTTTGGCCATGGAAGTAATTGGAACACCTGAACTCAAGGATTTGGATGTGAACACTTTCGGCAATATAGTGTACCTGTAAAAGTGACACCAGTAAGAAAAACATTTCATGCGTTGTTTTTAAAGAAAACTAATCACAATCAAAGTAACTGTTGTTGTGTTTGAAATGTTTACTTGTTCACTCAATCCCTCACTGCATCATGCTGCTCACTATACAGTAGACTAAAGGTGTCACCTCACTGGGCTGCGACTAGTTAGCGAACAGCATGCGCGTGTCTCCAAAATGTCTTGGAACATTCCTCGTGTGAGGCACAGAGGCACGCATTCTCATTGTTTGAGTTTTGAACATGTTCCAAAAACAATATGGCAACTAGATTTCTATCAGAATAGTCACAGAGTCTGGGAAGTTAGTTGCTAACACTTCAGTGATTTCAGTGAGACTGCACTACCCTAAGCGAGCAGCATCAGGCCAAAGTGAGGCCAAGGAGTAGATCTAATTCTTACATTTATAACTCTGCCAATCGAATGTGAGTGATTTTTTTTTATTCCAATGTCTTCATCTAATCCCACAGGTTTGATTAAGCAAATTAAAATGAAAAAAGGTAAAGTGTGAAAAGGTCTCTCGGCCAAAGAGTCGGGCAGCCGAAGGGCTTCTCTGGTTTCCTACTGAGGAGGTTTGACTTTAGGTACCGAGCCGTAGCTGCTGACCCAGTCCCTCTGAGGATTGGGTCAGCAGCTCATTTATTCAAATAAAGTTCAATAAAAGCATATAGTTGTGGCCAGCGCATGTCTGAAAAGTCATTTTGATTTTGAGGGGAAAAAAGGGTTTTATGTATTTCTTTTTTTTTTAATAAACCAATATTCACTTATAGCAGCGGTGTCCAAACGTTTTGACAAAATCACCCAATTGAAAGAACTCAAGGCCACAAACATTTGAATTTTTAATTTCAAAACATACAAATAAATGTTTTGATATTTGTTTTTACTTTTAAACTCTCAACAACGTAAACACCTAATATTTTAGTGAGAGGACAAAAGTGTACAAATTTCGGTGGAAAAAGACTTTTAAATCACTACAGTTCCAAAACACGAAAAGACTTGCAAACATTTACTTTATTAAAAGAAAAGCCTTTTGATTTGTTGGGTCCATTGTTGTTTTCTTGGACTTGGAACAAACATTTTATTTCACTCTCTGGAACAAAAGTATAACTTTTGTCACTTTTCTTTAAAAGCAGTCGTGCAGCCTGGCGGTAGACACTTGAAGTCAGAATTTCATCGGCTCACAGTTTGAATCCCACCTGAGTTTCTTCAAAAATCTTCTGGACCCACATGAGCATGAAAGGCCCGTCCTAAAAGAGTGGTTGAAGCACTGAAAAAGAGCACAGCTAGGTTTGAAGGGACAGCAGTAAAGGTGATTGAGTTGTATGTAAATTATGTCTATTAGGTCTCATTTCCCATCTATCAATGGTTAAATCCACAGCATTGTTTCTTTTTCACCCTTGATATATTTAGCCAAGTTTTATAAATAGTTACCAAAAAGCTTACTTTATGGTAAAAGTCGGTCAAGGTTTGTGGTTCTTTTGACCATGAATTTGAATTAAAAATAATAAAGAGGGTTTATTTTAGGAAGATTTTTCCATCTTAAAGGTAAAAGTTCTAAAATCAAAACCCTTCAATTTTGCAAAAGGTGTCCATCTGCGTCAACCTCTTAAGCCTGTGGGCCAAAATTCAACCATTCTTAAGCTGCAGTCGCGGGCCGCACAAAAATCACTCAGAGGGCCGCAAACAGCCCGCGGGCCAGTCTTTGGACACCTCTGATTTGTAACCTGCCAAAGAACTCCAGAGGCGTTTTAGAATTACCTTTTTTGTAAATTATCCCAGAAATCCGGATCTCTTTTCTGATTTTTTTAATCTTTTTTCATTGTTCTCCACCACGACAACGTGTTCTAAAGCCCCGCCTTCACGCGTTCTTGTGTCTCTTTCTTTTTCCTCTGTACCTTTTTCTCCTTTACGTCTTTCATAGCCCGTAATCCCCTCTGTAAAAAAAGACCTCTTTTTCAGCCATGGCCGCCTCTCTCCCTGTTTCGTTTGCTCCTGCCCTCTCCTAATAGCGAGCTCTGTGGAAGTTGCATTATTGATCGGCATCTCTATCTGTGGCATCTGCTCCTTCTCTCTGCAACCCCCCCCCCCCCCTCGCTCAGTGTGTGCTTCGCCTGATGCAGCTTGGCAGGTACTTAGGCTGGCATCAATCTTTCATAAAAAAAAGAAAAAAAAAAGAACACTACAGACACACAAAACCCACACACCCAACTGAGCTTATACACACACAGCAGCACCCTTTCCAAAATGTTTGCACATGGGACGCAAAAGAGCAGAAGAGGGAGCCATTAGAGGGTGGGTTGTAAAAATAACTTCTCCTGCCCCCCCCCCCCCATGTCTTCGGTCTCGCCTCTTATTCTCCATCCAGAAGAGACGTATAGACAAACGCTAGACTGGCGGGAAACGCTGATCTGCTTTTAACGTGACACCGTTTCTGAAATAAAAGCAAAAGGCGCAAAAGCCTGCGCCGCAGGTGACGGCGGGGCAAACGGCGAGGGCAAACCAGCAGAGGAGCAAAAACCACCTGAAACGTCTGACGTTCCGCCTAACGCAGCCGTGATGTGTTTACACTCAGACATCCGAGGAGGCCTGCGAGTTCACAGAGACAGAGAGTGAAGCAAACTGAATCATCAAGTGAAAGACGCTGACCTACATTCCAGCATATTTAATGTCTCTCTGTTTCACTGCACCTCATCTGTTTACTGTCAGAGTCCGTTTCGACAAATCGCTCGGCAGACAGATGGCGAGATGCCGAAGTGAAGCAAGGGAAGCGGGAACGAGGTGAGGTTGCTGATTGACCCGTCAGAATGGCGGGCAGAATGTAGGCGGGAGGTGATGGTTAACGCCCGCTCCATGCAGCTGTGTGTGAGCCGACAGAGGCGTGAAATGAAGCGGTTGTTTCAAAGTGCATATAACGGGGGGGGGGGGGGGTTAATCAGGTAACGCGCCCCAGCTGTTGGCTCCGCGCGTGAACAAGCGAGCAGCGTAGAAATCTTGGATAAAACCCAGTGATCCGAGGGCGAGACAGCTGCAGTGAGCTCAGGCTGATAACGAAATCAGAGGGTCATCTTTCTCCAGGACGCGCTACGTCTCGTCGAGTTCGGGTGCCTCCTGAAGCTTAAACAGGCGGTAACGGCGCAATTAGTATTTCCCCACGAAAACAAAGACGGGAGGCAGCAAATCCATACGTTTAGAAATGTCACCGCATTGATTGCGGGTTTGTTTTCCACAAACGCATTTGAAGATGGCTTTGCTTGCTTTAACCCGTACGCGACTGAGTCAAATACACCTTCGGCTGATTTCAAGTTGGCTAAAGATGTCAAATGAGGCCTGGTGCTTTTGAGGAATTTACAAAAACTGTAAGACACATCTCACAGAATAACACAAGTTAAGAAGTTCTTTCAAAGGTTCTTTGTGGGAGGCTCTGTTTGGTACGTGTGCAGGTTGTACATTGGGGCGTTTTTGTCTTCTTTTGCCAGGTATGTCTCTAGCAGTTGTGGGGCTTGTGGTTTTTGTCTCCTCCATGGACTTCAGCTGTGCTTTGGTGCAGGGTGTTCTCTTTGTTACTGGGAGTGGAGGGGGTGGGGTCTTCTTGGCTTGACACGTCTCCTGTGTGGAGCACTGCGGGGAGTTTCTAGCGTGTGGCTCTCTGGGTCTTCTTCTGACCACAGTTTCGGGGCTTTCAAGATCTGGCTTGTGGTTTTTGCTTTGGCATTTCTTTCGAACACAGCAGCCGCTGTTTGTTTGGGGCTTGTTTTTTGTCTGCCTTCTCGTTGGCTAGGCGGTCAGGAGGGCGGACGCAGGTGTGTGGCCGCTGTGATGGACGTGGTGAGCCGCTGGCAACTGCTTTGGCATTTCTTCTGGTCTTGATTCTTTTTGCGCTCCTTATGCAGCTCATGCATCAACGTGTGGGTGTTTTTCTCTTGACCTGGACTGTTGGGGTTTTGTGTGGTGACTTTGAGTTTTCTTAAGGGATTCTCTAGTTATGGTTGTGATCATTCTCAATATGAATGTTATGATTACTGCTACAACCACTGTCACTGATGTTACTTGTATCAATTTACTACTTTTTACCTTTTTTTTTTTTCTTCCTGTCTTCATTTTTGTTTTGTTGGCTTTTGTACTCAGAAAGGAGTTCTTTGAATGGAAAGAACTCATTTAAAGAGCTTCCTGTCTGCAATAGGTAAGATAATAATTGTGTCTAACTTTTGCGATAAATCCCACTTCAGAAATGTCCAGACTACCCTTTAAACAAAAATAAAGTCATGGTGTAACTCTCCTTATGGCCCCTGAACATAAAAAAATGAATATTCATTCATATTCATATTTTCCTAGTTTATAAAGGTGTGCTTATAGTTGTGAATTCACTTTAATTTATGTCGGATTTCTCTTCCATTGTTGGTCATTAATCAAATTATCATTTGAATTAAAGAAAAAAACTATAGCAGCATCAAATGGTGTTAAATCTGGTAATAAAGACAGTGGCAAAAAAAACAAACCATAGTTACACATCAAATGTCAATGACTGGACAGATATACTGCATGTGTTTTACTGAACAATTTCAAGAATGTGACGGCACATTTCTGCCAGACAATTGTGATACAGATCTGAAGATACTTTCCCATGGGAGCTTTACCAATGACAGGAGTAGACAAGGATGCTAAAAGAACAACTGCACCTTAAGGCCTGAATCTATTTTTTCCTCCACCACGGTCCGGTACAGCAACAATACTTCTGCGACTGACACAACCAGCCACCTTAATGAGATACTTGAAGTCTTTCAGCTGAAAACGCTGCTAGGTTTGGAAGGACACTCATTTTTTGCTCTACTTTTCAGACACATCAACAGGCATTTCAGCAGACTACAGCTATAAGTCCTTGTCAAGGTGTCTCAGTGGTACAAATTAAAACAGTTCACTACCTTTCTTAAAAGAGGGGAGAACTGACAGACTGAATGGCAGCTAGCATTAAGAGCAAAGCAGGTCCAATGTGCATTACTATGGTTGAAAAGTTCTGTTTTTCAAAAGCTGTCAGTGACCTAAATAATAAATAAATTAGCCCAAACCAGGCCCTGATGGCATCAGGGTTGAAAACCGAGTCTTTATTGCAGTGAGGAAAGTAGGGAAAGTAGGAATGAATTTGATGAATGGATGCTTGGAGGTAATCACGAAGGAGAGCATCATGGACAGACCATAGAGAAATCTTATTACAGTGGGTAGATGTGACTTGGGGATAGAAAAAAACGTGAAGAGAGAATGAAAAGCAGTTCAAAGGCAGCCTGACAGCAGAAGGTTGCCATATATTTACCTATGAGGCTAGATATATGGCTCTGTTCCCTCAAGCCAGCAGCCCAGCCTAAGGTTTTATGATGCTGAACTCACTTTAGCTCCTCGCTGAAGACATCATAATTAAACCTTACACTGAGTGACAGACAGAGGGGTGGAACACAGAGATGAAGGCAAGCAGCACACCTCAGGAAAACTTCTTGGCAATTTCCTGCCTTTGTCCTGAGATATATTGTCCCTCCTCACCTAGTCCTGCTTTTTGTCAATTACACTGGGCTTTTATGTCTGTGCAAGACCAGACAGACTCCGTTCACGGTCCAAGTCTGTTACTATTTTTATCTTTTCTCCATTCTGTGTCCTGACTCCTGTCACTACTTTGTGCCTCCGATGCTTGGTTCAGTCCGTCAGTGTTGTCTTCCCACTTCCCCTAATTTCACATTTGTGTTTACCTGGCACATAACTCATCTCCTGTTCTGGTTTCCTCTTATCTCCTCGCTGGTTGTTCTTCTTTCTATTTGGCCTTTTTTTTCCAACTGTGTGTGCAGTATTTGTCCAATTCTTCTGCTGCTACTGTGTTGAGTTTATCTATATATGACTTTGTTACAGGTCTCTGGCCAACCCACCCCCCTCAAAAGAAAATAAAAGCGTCCCCAGGCCAGAGAGGCTCCTTAATCCCTCCAGCATGTTCTGGGTCTTCCCAGGGGTCCACTCCCAGTAGAACATGCCTGGAAAACCTACCCACAAAAGGTGGCACCCGGGAGGCATTCGAATCAGATGCCTGAACCACCTCGCCAGGATCTTTTGTTCGTTTGGTCAAGATCCAGACCTCATGACCATAGGTGAGACCAGTAAATTCTTCACCGCTACAGACAGGAGCGACAACCTCATTACTGGAGACAAGGCCCAGATCCGTCGATCCATCTCTCGCTCCGTCCTCCCATCACTCGTGTACAAGACTCCTGGATACTTGAACTCGCTCCCAACCCGGAGGGAGCATATCAACCTTTTCCAGTCAAGAACCACAGCCTCAGAGTAAAAGGAGCTGACTCTCATGCCAACTGCCTTACACTATGAAAGTATTTCCCATGGTCTTGTTTTGATAAACAATGTCCGATTATTTTCAGTGTCGGACCTCAGTGGGGTTAAGGCTTAAATTCTTTGGTGGTCAATCAACAATCTCCTGAGTGTTTAGTTTATTTCATGCAGATCAATAATTTAACCCCCTGAAACGGCATGGTTGTTTTAAGGAATAAGAAACTGCTTTCCGGATCAATTAGTCAAATCACTTGTTTTCAGCACAAACGTATTATTCAAAGCTGTACTTTTGCAATAGGAAGCTCTTACCTCTTTTGCTTAGAAAATCTAGTTGGTGACTTTTTATTTTTGTGAGCAGGTAGCGTAAGTTACATTACAGGGACATTATAGAAGAAAGCCATCTACTCCCCAACACAAAGTGTTGCAAAACAGACATTTAAAAAGAAGAAATTGAGTTTTGCGCCACATCAGCCAGTCAGTAAATTGTTAAAGTGAAACACAATCAGAAACACTGCTGGATATTTGCTGCAAACGCATGTAAAATGAAATGGAAAGGGAACGACTTCGTTGAGCAAGCTTTAAAAAGCTCAGATGAGGTGGAGACCGTAAATTTCTTTTTCTGTTTTCCACTGAGTCGTAATGCAGAGGTTGACATTTTTACACTGTTCCTTATCGGACGAGGAGCCATAAAAGTTAATGCAGAATAAAAAATATCAGGGAATACAACTGCCTTCATCATTTAAGCTGTCATCAGCGTGGCTATGGTGACATCTTTATGTCAAAACAGGCTCTGTTGTAATAATACTGTAGGTGGGTCATAAACTGATTTGTTTGTCACATATATTAAGTAAAGTTGGGATCCTTCTTGTGTTTCGCCAATCAGATAGAAAATAAGCTTCAAAAATAGAAAATAGGCCTGAAAACGTTACGAAACTGTTGATATACAATGGTACTGTCATTTTTCCCAGGTCAGCTTTGTGTTTTGCCCAGAATGAAAAAGATTTGCTCAAACTGGGCGGTTTATGTTACTTTGGCTCTACTTACACTTCCAAGCAATTCAAAACCCAATGGTTTCCGTGTTCTGACTTTTTTTTAGAATTTCAAAAAAGACAACATTGCAGAAACTACACATACTAGAATCATACTATTTAACTGAGATACAACTCGTGAAATATTGTTACCGCCCACCACCATGACAGGTGGGTGATCGTGTAATTGCCTGTCCGTGTATTTGAGTGTTCCTTTGTCTGTTAGCAAAACATCTATTGAATCACGGAGTGGATTTTAACGAAACTCTCAGAAAGTAAGCATTGGATGTACACCTACAACACATTAACTTTTACAGTCAACCTGATTTAAGATGGCTGCCACAGCTAATCAAACTTCTTTTAAAATGGCTATATCTCAGTCGGTTTTACAGATTTTGAGCTACAATTTGGTGTGTGAGTCATTCCCATCATATACCCCAAGCATTAACTGATCATGCATCGTCTTTGTCTAAAACTTTGGGATGCAAGATGAGAGGCAATATGTAGTCTTTCAAGGAATGTTGGTTTCTTATATATATATATATATTAGCCAGAACCACTGCTTCTTCCTGTTCCTCCATGTTGTTTGTTCATCTAGTTGGTCTGTCTGTAGTTTCATTTTAACCCTGTAGATCAGTGGGAAATGTACGTTAGTGGCCTTCACTTTTATGATTTTTCCAAATGTAAACATGGAAATCTCAGTCTGGGTGGATATGAGTCACACAGTGGCCTGGTAAGACTCAGGAGGTAGGCCTAACGGGCTTTGGATGAACTCCTTGCGTCCTGATTTACTTAAGCTAGTATTTTAGATCCACATAAAAAAAATATTTTACAGTACATTTTTATTAATGTTTTCCACCATGAAAGCTGTTCTCAACGGCTGTCACCGTATTAAGCCAACAAGCCATTAAAATACTGCAAATACCAGGAATACTTATTGATCTCAGAGTTCATCGTGAGTTTCACACAACATGAGCTTTTAATTTATAAGTTGTTGACATCGCCCGCTGCTGAAAGCAAAATAGCGATAATGTTTTCGCCCATGTCTGTGTGTGCGTTTGTCTTTACCGTTAGCAAAATATCTGATGAAGCACTGGATGGATTTCATTGGAACTTTCAAAAAGTAATCATCAGAAGTACATCTTCGACTAATTACTTTTTCGATTCAACTCAATTCAAGATGGCCACCAAGTGACCTTAGAAGAGACAAAAATGGCTATAACTCAGCCATGTTTACAGATATTGAGCTAAAATCTGGTGCTTTAGTAGCTTAGAGTCATCCTCAATACATTACGCAGCAGTTTTGTTTAAAACCTTGGCATTAAGTGTTGGAGACAACCTTGTTTGTTAGTAAAATATCTCATGAACCGCTGATCAAATTTCAATGAAACTCCCATTCTGGCTGCACCTCTTCAACTGATTAAATTTTGAACTCAACTCAAGTCAAGATGGCTGCCACAGCTCATAGACCTTTGCCAACACAAAACTGGCCATACCTCCATGAAATTCGCAAATATTGAGCTAGAATTTGCCGTGGTAGTTGCTGAGAGTCATTCACAACACATACCTTAAATGCTCACAGATCGTGCGAGATCTATATCTATATCACATGAGCTTGCGTGCAGGTTTTTTTTTTTAACTCCTGGCTATAACATAAGATGATTTTAGTTTGAAACTCTGGCATGAAAGGTGGTGGGTGATGTGCACAAAGGAAGGCTAGGCGTTTAATGTTTGTGTTTTTTCATTATTTATTGTGTTTCATTCTTTAGTTTCTTCTTTTCTATTTTAAAGTACAGCATTTGCCCACTGGTTTAAATATGCTTTATAAATAAACTTGCCTACAATAGCTTGTTTGTTATATGTGCCGGCACACCACATACAGTAGCTTAGTTTACATAAAAAGTAATGATGATGGAACATTTCTGGGAACTTATGCTTGTTTAACAGTAAGTTTATGCATTTTGTGGCCGTTTTTTTGCGTGTGAAGAAAAATATGTTCTAGTAGACTTGTAAAACTGAAATGCAAATGTGCATACACCCACACAGAAGGTTGAGCCACAAAGAGAGCTTAACAGGCTGGCAAAAAGTTCATCTTTCTTTCTCTGCTCGAGTGCTCCAGCCGTTTCCTCGCAACCTGCTCTGCTCTGCTAACAGACACATCGGCTAATTTAGCCTTACAGTTTGGAGAATGCTCCTAAAGCTGACACTAGGAAGGAAAACAAGGAGTTAGGACCCCGTAAAATAAGGACAACGACAAAAACAAAGTGTCGCTTTCTTCACCTTTGTCTCATCTGGCCCCAGTAACCAAACCACTAGTTTGTATAAAAGCTTAAGGTGTAACAAGAACTGTGAATGAGCTAAAAGTTTAGTGTAAAACAACAGTTACACCAATTGATTTGTAATTAAGATTGTTTTTTGTCACTGTTCCCACCTTAAGAGAATTAAATCAAATTAAATTAAACAGCTTTAATCATATGAATGCCTTCAACACTATTTATTTCCAGCTGTGGACTTAGCTACTGATTATTTAATAAGTGCATACAAAGTTAATGCAAGTGGATGGACTAAAATATTTGTTTCTTGGGACACAAAGCAAGCTGAAGATGTGCTGTACTTTGAGCCCACAGAGCGTGTGAGAGGAGAAAAACAAGAATAAGGTGACAAATTATATTAATTACTCATTTACACCAATGGCAGTGTGTATATTTCACTTTAATAGGCCTATCATGGAAGGCAGTGGGATGCATTTGTAAATCTGCAGCAAAAATAAATAAATAAATAAATAAAACCAGTCATTCAAAACACCACAAGTCAAGAGGAAATAAATAAAGCTGGTACATTTGTATTTATAATTGCCGTGCAAAGTAATTCCAGGGTCGTGTTCTGTAATTAAGGAGCAAAGCTGATTAAAATATGGCATCCAGCATTTGTTAGCAAATTTAGGACCGCTCATCCGTTCACCACACACAGCTGTTTAGGTTTGATTTATAAACCCTGCTGGTGACAGACTTCTGTCTGTCTGTTGTAGGAAGTTAGAGGAACATTATTGGTTAGTGGAACAGAATGCAGAAGAAAGAAACCCAAGACTGCATCCTCACCTCCAAATACAGGCATCTCTTAAAGGAATGCATCACATCAGAGTTTTAGACTATTATCTTATACTGAGAAATAATGGAGTTGTAGCCATTTTGATCTTTACCCTGCCATCAGTTTCGCATTACAGTTATCCCCAGGCTGCATCAGACGTGCTACAGCTAGCTGCTGCTGCCATTAACCCTTGCAACTAACCATAAACTTCTTTGCAATGAAGAGATTATATTGACAATAAAGTAAAGGTTTTTTAAAATAGTGTTCACATGAACCTCTTCGAAGGATTTTATTGAAGTTGTTGTTTTCAGATGGTGGCAGCCCACGTTGGATTTGGCCCTAATTGGACTAGCCATTAGCTTGTCAGTCCAGTCAGAAAAAAAAAGCTCTATTTCTCCCGACTGAGTTCGTTTAAAGAGCTGTCTACAACAGGTAAGATATTATTTGTTCATACTATTTTTCACTGAATCCCACTTTGAAACATCTGAACTCTCACTGTATAAAGAACTGAAAGAAATGTACAATTTGTGATGCTGAGGTTCTTCCGGAGTGAACTGGGTCCATCCGTGGTGACCAAGAACACCCACCATACGCTACTACATCCATCCATCCATCCATCCATCCATCCATTTTCTTTTCCCGCTTTTCCATTCCAGGTCGTGGGGAGCCGGTGCCTATCTCCAGCAGTCACTGTGCGAGAGGCGGGGGACACCCTGGACAGGTTACGCTACTACAGTGCTCAGAAATTAAATTACCTTTATGATTGCCAACAGCATATTAAGCTTTAGCTGTTACAAAAAGATGAAGACAGTAGTCATAAAGGAGGAAAAAAAATTATAATGAGGCTCTTGTTTTCTTGTATACTTTAACCAGCACTAGTCAGGGTCACAAGTCTGTACAACTTCTAATTTGAGTCAAAAGCTGAAACATTTACAAACCATTATCAGCACAACAAAACCAAACAACCAATGTGGAGTGATCTATACATTTAAAAACAGCAAAGATAAAAAATAAAATAAAAACAGAGATGAGAAAAGTTTGAGTTCTCTGCCTTGTGTGAGCAAAAGTATTCATTTCCATCTAGATGAAACTAATTATGTCACCTCTGTCACTGACTTGAACACCTGAGGTTAGAATCACTTCCATCAGGGAGCCATGTCCTGTATTTCCAAATAATTACTGTCAAAGGTTAAGCAGTAAGTGCCACCTTAAATCATTGTAAATTTAAAGGGAAAGGGAAACATCTGCAGTGGTTCCAGACGATTTCGGTATGAAAAATTGCTGGGTTATAATTTTCAAGTAACAAAAGGTAAAAAAAAAAAAAAAGTGTGCAACATGCACACGTATAAATATGTTGAAGTGTGATGTTGTGTCTGCTTGACGCTCCGTGGACTCAAAAATCTGCTTATCTGTGAATCTGCAGCACATCTCTGATGCTTCAGCACATTTAGGAGAACAAAAAAGTCTTAATTTGACAAGCAAGACGATTCTTCTCATTCTGTCCTCCGGCTCTCCCAAATTATAGTTTTATTCTTTACGTGAACGCCCTCATAAGGATTCTGATTTTCCTTCAGCTAAAAATGACTGATCCATGCTGTTGACTTTGTGGAAAAACCAGCATCTTATAAAGCAAATGCTGAGTCAGCGCTCGCACTGTTTGCTGGTTTAAAGTTTCTTCTGTACATATTTGGAATCAAACTAGATCTCTATAATTTGTGCTGTTTTAATGATTCATACTTACTCACATACTTACATAGTGATTTGGCTCAGTCAGGAATAGTGCGCTGTGACTTTTGTTTTTTGTAATTTTTATACTTAAAAAAATGTAACTTTAAAATAAAATCCTCTATAGAAATGTACTGAGATCTCTTCAGTTCTTTCCAAATCATTGTTGTCTGAAATCTACTTCAGTTTGCTCTGTTTTTGTCTTCTTATTTTAGCTTTTAGGTAGGTTTTTACTCACAGTTTCACTACATTTAACTATTAGCTACTGTTTTGCACATTTTAGCTTTCAGGTATTTTGAACCTGTTTTAGCTTGTAGTAACGATTTTGCTAATTTTAGCTTTTACCTATGTTGTTACTAACTTCTGCTTTTAGCTACAATTTTACTCAGTTCACCTTTTAGCTTAGTTTTTTAGCTTTAGCTAATACTTTTGCTATTTTTTTTTGTTTTTAGCTGTTTTGGCTTAAGGCTTTTAGCTACATTTTGCAAATTTTAGGTTTTTCTGTGTTAACTAATGTTAGCTTTTATCTATGGCTTTGTACATTTAAGCTTTTAGCTATGTTTTACTAATTTTAGCTTTTACATACAGTTTTACTAATTTTATCTTTGTTTTAATTCATTTTAGCTTTAGCCATGGTTTTGCTACATTTTAGCTATGCGTTTACTAAATTAGACGTTAGCTACATTTAGCTAATTTTAGTTTGACGTTTTTACTCATTTTAGCTTTTATCTATGGTTTTGTTCATTTTAGCTTTTAGCTAAATTTGACTAATTTTAGCTTTTAGCTACCGTTTTGCTAATTTTAACTTTTAGCTTCAGCCAATGTTTTGCTACACTTTTTGCTTTTAGCTATGCTTTTACTAATTTAAGCTTTTAACTGCATTTAGCTCATTTTAGTTTGGCATTGTAATTTTAGCTTTTAGCTAAGGTTTTGTTCATTTTAGCTTTTAGCTTTGTTTTTATTAATTTTAGCTTTTAGTTAGTTTTGCTAACTTTAGCTTTAGCTAATCTTTTTGCCAATATTTTGCTAACGTCTTTGCTAATTTAGACTATTAGCTACATTTTGCTCATTTTAGTTTTTGTGGTTTTACCTATTTTAGCTTTTATCTACGGGTTTGTTCATTTCAGCTTTTAGCTATGTCTGACTAATTTCAGCCTTTACGTATAGTTTTGCTAATTCTAGCTTTTAGCTACAGTCGTGCTACTTGTAGCATTCAGCTACTGCTTCAGCCGTTTCAGCTTCTGCCCTGCTTGTTCTTGAACAGGTCAGAGTCCTTCTGTCAGCACAGCCGCTCAGCACTCAGCGGTCACCCTGCAGTTTTTGTGTTTGTTTGTTTGTTTGTTTTGTTTTGTTATTTCAGAAAATGTCATTCCTGTAGTTTTCTGCTGTGTTTTCTGGTGACGGTTGGCAACTGCTCGCCCACATGATCCAGCAGCCGCATTGTCTCACCCACTCACCGGTGGACTGGTGGGATGGAGGAGAGGAGGCAACAAAGCTGCTTATATGTACAGGAATAAGGCAGCTCGGACTCACACGCACACACACACACACACACACACACACACACACACACACACACACCTACACAACCAGGCTGCACACTGAACGTCCAGGGGGATAAAAAGAAGAGAGAGGAAAAAAATCCTGATGCAACTTCCCAGGCATATTTAAATGACTCTCTCTCTCACACACACACACACACACACACACTTGTCATGTGTAGCCTAACGCCTGCTGTAACAAACAGAAGAATCCGGTCCACAAGTGTCTCCCTCCACCTCCCACAGAACAATTAACTGCGCTACTGCCCAGGATCTTCATGCTCCGATCACCCCCCCCCCCATAATCCCTGAAATACTAACACAATCAGGCCATGTGTGTGTGTGTGTGTGTGTGTGTGTGTGTGTGTGAGGGGAAACATGTTGGCTCACCTGCTCGTTGGCCGCCAGCTCCCTCTCCAGCTGGCGGTGCTTGCCGTGCCACACCAGGTAGTGGAGAGGATAGCGACTCTTCTCCGGAGTTTTCCTGGCAGAAATCATCCTCGGCTCATAGTTCGGTCCGCTCTCGTCTCTTCGCTGCGGGCTTGCGAGAGGACTTCTGCGGTGTGCTTCACCCTACACACAGCCGAGCCTACACATCATCCACCCCTCCGCGCCCAAAAAGGCGTGGAAGCTCACGCGTCAGGACCCGATCGCCCTTAGAATGAAAAAAAAAAAAAAAAAAAAGAAAAAAGAGAAAAAGCGCCGAGCCGCCCCGCCGCCACCCGGGGGGGGGGGGGTTCTTCAGAAGAGAAGAGGGTGAAGCTCGGGGCTCGATCGTCACGGCGGGTTGTGTTTTCTCCACCACCCCGTCGCCTCTTCTTTCCACTCTCACGCGTCTGTCCTCCGCCTCTCCTCCCATCCGGCGGTGACTGAGGAAAGATGCGCTGACAAGCTGCAACGAAATGTGCGCACGCCGCAGCCAATCTGCTGCCAGGGATGCTGGGGCTAAAACACCTTCAAATGTTACATTTATGCATATAAAAAGATCAAATGCAAAGCGTAACCACCAACAGGAAGACCCCACTGTTTGTGACTTTATTAAGTCACAAACTTGGTTGTTTCC
>JAOXNZ010000091.1:22412162-22425831 GCA_028566095.1 Kryptolebias brasiliensis
CTATGTTTCTCGGCTGGCCTGGGAACGCCTTGGGATTCCTCCGGAGGAGCTGGCCCAAGTGGCTAGGGAGAGGGAAGACTGGGTCTCCCTGCTTAGGCTGCTGCCCCCGCGACCCGACCAGGGATAAGCGGAAGAAGATGGATGGATGGATGCTGCGGGCATCCATCTTGTTTCTGACTCTCACTGAGCAGAACAGCTAGAATGCGGTGAAGTGGGAAATTACATCACTCCAACTTCCCAGTTACGACTGCCGATGTAAATGGAACGCACCAAGTGTCACTAGGGAGGAGGATGTCTGCTGCCTTCTCATCCTGACCACAGCTAAGCAGCAGAAAATGGATGGATGGATTTTCACTTCTGACAGTTTGTGTTTCAGTAAATGAGTCATAAACAAAGTACTGTCCAACCTCCATTAGTACTTGTTGTTACAGTGTTTGATACAGATATACAGATAAATCCATTGTAATACTTACATTGCTCATGGTAATTAGCCTGGTCACTGAGCACAATTAGCAAATCCTGATTTTTGGCAACTGAACCAACCTAAGTCAAGCTTGATGTCATTCCCAGTCAGATCCAAGACACGCCACCTTTCATGGCAGTTTTAGACCAAGATCATTTTGTGTTGATAAATGCCAAACTTGTAGCCACTTAAGTCAAACCTTGAAAATAACACAACAAACAATCTCATGTGATGCTGCAACATGTCTAGGTTCAGACTCTCATTGACTGCCACATCAAATTGTAGCTCAATATTTGTAGAATCGACAGTCTTAGACATTTTTTGTGTGTTTGAGGTCAGCAAGCAGCCATCTCGAATCCGTACATCCACAGATTTTGAAAGTTTCATTAAAATCTATCCAGTGGTCCACGAGATATTTTGCTAACACACACGCGAACACAGGCAAAAACATAAATAAAATAAAAAATCGGACCATGTTACAGGTAATTAGCTATGTTACGACATATAAAACACTTATATTTTGGTTATTAAATATAGCAATGCTTTCATCATTTATGATATTTTTGAAATATCCCGGTTAAAGTGAAATCCGCCCTGTGCTTGGCTCTGACCCCCGCCTGTAGGTGGGCTGCGGGGCTGATGCTGGGTGTGTGTCTGCGGCGCTGACCGGCAGGTATTGAGCTGCCGTCTCTCGGTGAACTGGAGGCAATGCAGGGGCCAGATTTATTGTAGCGGTGCTCCGATATGCGATTCATACGCTGACATTAATTACGCTCGCCACACATTGTCTCTGAACGCAGGGCTCAGATGCTACGCCTGGGCGAGGAGGAGACTGATTGAAGGAACGGGAAACTCAGCCCTCAGCCCGGCCGGGAAGGCTTGACCACGCCACCCGGCTTCCGGGGAATCAGGGGGCCGCTGCGGTTGACGGCAGACGTCCGTCTTTGGCTCGAGGGGAGACGGGCGAATATTCCCATCGGGCGCAGACCATCCGCAGCTCGGTTTCAGCCACTTTCGAGATGTCAAGAAAGCTCCAAAGGACAGAGGTCTGCGCTGACTGCAGTGCGCCAGGTAGGGAGGGCGGGGAGGGGGGGAACGAATAAAAATAGACAATTGTGCTGGAACAATACGGCGGAGAGGGCGACGCGGTGGGCTGGCGAGGCCGGAGCTGCTGTCACTGTCAGCGGGTCCGCAGAGCAGGAAAACGGCCAGGGCCCCTGAGTGCTGCTTAGGCCCAATATAAACAGTGACAAATAGGCGTGTTGCCAGCTAACAGCTGCTCAACGTTAATGTAACTATTTGAGCAGCTTACCATATGTGTGTTTTGCATGACGAGAAGCAGTTTATCCACTGCAGTGGAGGATTCGGGTGCCAGATTTATGCTTCGTTTTGGATCAGAACAGACGTCTGTTTTGATTTTTTTTTTTCGTCACAAACCACTTTTACCCATTAGCTTAGCTTAGCACATAGGTGGCAATTTGAGGACAACGTCTGACACCTCGTGGTTAAAATCCCAACTTTTATTCTCACGAGAGTATTTAAAACATATAAACAGTGTGCAGCGTTTGCTTGTGGCTCGCGCAGTTTGCGTACTCAACAGTTAGCTTAGCTTAGCCGAGCTCGAGACGCTAGCCGCTCCAGCTAACTTCAGCTAAAAGCCAAGTTATTGGCTAGCTGGTTCAGCTACCAGCCAGTAGGTTTGACTGAATCTGACAGAAATCCGAGGTTATTCCTGTCGGGTACAAATAATTTGCTGAAAGTCTCTATTTGTTGATTTTACTAATTTCACAACGTAGGTTAACAGGATAACTGTGAGTAAGGGTAAGAGAGCAGACAACAGGAAAAAAGAAACTTGTTCTTTGAATATAAGTAAGGACACATGTATGCCAGCTATAATAAAAAAAACACATTTGTAGGTTTATTTTTAACTCATTTGAGTACATCTGTCTTTATTATTAATGTTGTTAAGGCATTAGGAGGAATGTCAAAACAATCGACAGCAGCTTTTTTCCCTTTCTGCATTTGCAACCTGAACCTGCTCTCATGTTTAATTAGGAAGTCTTCTGCGTTGTTAGTCACGTGGGCCTTGCTTGTCTTCATTCTTGTGTACTTTATTTTCAGCAGCTGCTCTCCACACAGCTGCGACCCCTGATAGATGTGTGTGTGTGCAAACTTTAAGGCCCCACTTCTTTGCATTCAAAACCTTAAGGCGGTATCTCACTGGGCTGCTAGTGTTGATTAGTTTGTGACTCAGAATTACAAAAAAAAAAGGGGAATTCTCCCTTGCGCTCACTAAATTCTGAGTGTTTGGACTGAGTGACCAGCGAGCAATGTGGCCGTTTTTGGAAAATTACGGCTTATTTTTGTGTGCACTACTTGTAAAACTGCATTCTAGGCCGTGCACACAATTCTTTTGTCCGCCTCTGCCTTCATCATACCCATTTTGCTCGTTTCGTGCCCACTTTGGCAGACACACATACGATTTAATCTGCTGAAGTACACTTTTGAAATGAAGACAGGCAGATTTGGTCCAGGCTTTCAATAGTGTGAATGCTGATTCAGGATGTTGAGGCTAAGCAAATGGGCAAAGTGGTCTGTGATGGGCAAGAAAATCAAATTGGATTTGGTCTTTTCTGAACAAAAAGGAAGCATAAACCTCAGATGAGAGCTCTTGTAGGTGTCAAAATACAGCTCTAGTGCTCGAGACAGGTTGGAGATGCCCGTGGCACAATTCAGGTGGGTTTGAGACGACTCTGTGACTGTTTTGAACTCACACAGCAGGGGTTCGCACCTCTGCAACTCACACAAGGAAATTGAGAACCCTGTGAAAGTCACAAGACATTCTGGAGACTCCAAGTTTCCCAAATAGTCGCAGCCCAGTGAGGTACCTTTCCAAGCGCCATGTTTCCACTGTTAATTTGGACATGCATAACAATGATTCTTACAGTCTGAACCTGTTCCGGCATCTGATTGTCTGTCCTTGTGTCCCTTTCAGCACCCTTTCCCATGACATCACCTACCAAACACTAACCAGCAGTAGATAAGCCCTACTTTTCATTTTTCTTGAACGTTAAAGTAGTTTGTTAATGTTTTCTATCGCTGGCAAAGTAGTTGTATATAAAATAAAGTACTTTAAGTAAAGCCTTCTCAGAATAAGATCAACTATATTTTATACCAGTGAGTATTCTGTTTTTCTGGTTGTTTTACCTGACAGTGGCTGTACATTTCTTCCTCTGGCACCAGCTTTATGGATGTAGCTCCTCCTAAGGCTGACACACAGACACACACACGCACACACACACGCACACACACACACACACTCGCAGTGCGTCCTGTAAAATGCTGACTTAGCTACTGGTGACAGGCCACCTCACTACTACTAAGCTTTGTGTCATACAAGAGGGGATCTTTCGCTGGCATGGCTACAAAGCAGAACTGGTGCTCTGATTTCCTCTCCAAACCTCGGGAGGTTTTAATGTCACACCGTGGCTGCGTGCGCGGTTTATAGCAACACTGAATCACGTTGTCATGGTGGTAAACCCTTTCTTATTTAGCATTGATTGTTTCAGAAACTCAGGCTCTTGTGCAAACACTGAGGACTGTTTTACAATGTTGATTTAATGTCTTCCTGTTGATGTTTAAAGCTTCAGTTATCACCCACCGCCAAAGGCGGACCAATAATATGTTTTGTCTATGTGTGTTGTACTGTTTTCTCATGAACCACTGAACAGATTTTAACGAAACGTTCAGAAAGTAATCGTTGGGTTGTTGGAGTCAGTCCGGTTCAAATGGCTGCCACAATAAAGTATCAAACACAGAAATGCCTGTAACTTAGTCAGTTTTAGATATTAAACTAACATTTGATGTGGTAGTAGTTGTGAGTCATTCCCAACACATGCTTCAAGCACTAACAGATTGTGTGAGATGTTGCGATATTACGTGAAACCGGGCATGATATTATTTTTGAAGATTTACCAAAACAGCCTTACCTGTCATTTCTCAACATAGGAAGATCTCAGTCCAAAACTCTGGCATGAAAGGTGGCGGGCGATATGCATTCCTTCAAGGAATGCTAGGCCTTAAATCAATTTAAAAGAATTTTCAACAAGACGGCTACAGAATTTATTTCTCACCATTAATGGTCATTATTGCAGATGTTTGAGGGAGGTTTAATTGACGCTAATAAAAAGAAATGGTCAATACTGTGTTGTCGAAATAAGCTAGTTTTAGGCAAATTTATGTCATTTTGCAGGGTTGGCTAATAAAGCACTGCTAATAGTCTGTCCTGGCTTTATAGCCTTATGGTGAAGCCATCATATTGATTCAGTGAACAGAGCGGATAGCCTACACTGTGGGCGTTTTTATATTTATTACACAGATTAAGTAATTAAACTGCTGCAGTCTGGCCTCTAAAGCCTTATGCACTACCATTCTAAACAAGGGAATCCCATTCATCAAAGCTATTTTGCATTTGCTGCTATTTTTTCTGCTGGCAAAAAAACAATCCTCAAAGCATGTCAGTTCATCAGATGATGGACTGTTTTAGCTCCATTAATACTCTAAGATGGGCCAGTTTTATCCCAGGCTGAGGGGTGACTCATGCAGATGTGTGTTTGAATGAATTGTGTGCATGTGTGTTGGTGTGTTTTGATATTAGACGTCGAGCTGCTCTTCACATCATCAGGGTCCTGAGGGCATAAACACGACCCAGACTCACTGACAAGTCTTTTGAAGTCGTAGGCCTAACAATACTCCTTTTTGTATTACTGTATTTGTTTCAAAGTTCTTGTTACAATTTCCTATAAGTGCTGTTCTCCCCATATTTATATCTATAATTGTATTATTGAACCAAACAGGGTAAAATAAGTACCAAATACTTGTATTGGGAACAGACTCCAGTTAAAAGCAGGTTGTGCTCTTATTCTAAAATATGCCGGAATGAAAATGTCAGCGCTGACTTATCTTTTTGCTGGCCACTTTGTGTGTATTTATGCCTAAAATTAAAGGCTTTGCATTTCTCGAAGGAATGCATATTTCCCACCACCTTTCATGCCAGAGTTTAAACTAAGTTCATCATTTGTTGAGAAATAACAGAGCTGTGAACATTTTAGTCAAACCCTTGTGCATAACGTTGTTTCTAATCTCACGGAAAATTGCGAGACATCACAGTCGTAGTATGTGTATGACTCTACTACCACACAACGCTACTACCACATCAAATTTTATAGCCATTTTTGTCTTGATTAGCTGTTGTGGACCTCTTGACTCCAAAAGTTAACTCGTAGATGTACATGCAGTGATTACTTTCAAAACTTTCACAAGACATTTTGCTAACAGACACGCAAACACACACGCCACACACAGACATGCATGGGCAAAAACAGTATTGTCTGCCTTCGCCGAAAATCTTAACCTATTGCTTGGATCAGAAAATAAGAAAAATAATAACAAAAATGTGAGGTTGCTTTGGCTGCAAATAAATTGTGAAAAGTAGTTTTGCAGATGTTAAGGAAATATTATTATTAGGTAGATCTGTCCAAGCGTGTCATTATATTTAGCTGACTCTGGTAATTTTGCATAAATGTTTTTCCCATGTATATTAAAAACAACTGGATAAAACTTGCAAAAATACATCTGTCACTGTTTCCACCTCAGTTGCCCATGTCTGAGGTGTGTTGTTGTCCCCCCCATCCTCCTCCTGTTTAACGGCACCCCAGGGAAGAATTAATGCTGCTTAGTTTTTATCTTCAGGAGCTTAGCTTCAAATCAGTCCACTGTATTTACATGAGGATATAGTGACATAAAGTTAATCTGTTGGTGATCTGTTGGCGAGCTGTTGGCGCTTGGAGTATGTGTTGTGCATAAGCCTCAGCTACTACCGCACCAAATTTCAGGTCAATGTCTGTAAAAACAACTGACTTACAGCCATCTTTGTGTTTACTATGGTTGATCAGCTGTGGTGGCCATCTTAAATTGGCGTGACTCCAAAACGTAATCAGTTGTAGATGTACATCCAAAAATTACCGTATTTTCCGGACTATACGTCGCTTCGGACTATAGGTCGCATCAGTCAAAAAATGTCTCACGAAGAGGGAAAAAAAAAACATATATAAGTCGCTTCGGAGTATAAGTCGCATTTATTTATTTGATGTATGTGCTCTGATGGAGAGGCGGTTACGATGCATAAAGCGGTAACACCAAGAAGGTCCGCCAGCAAAATCATTACTATTCATCTCCTTGGCAACGGCCTCGGCGTGGAGACGTAACTGGACTGTCGACAAGCCTCTCCCAGCAGCGCGTTCTTCCAGTACCCATCTGAGCACTTGTTCCTCCAGCTCTGGCCGTCTTGCTTTCAGCCTGCGATTAGCTTTCTTCGTTTTCTTCATTGCAGTTAGAGTAACCTCACTCCAAACTTTCTTTCTGCTGCTCAATTACCGTTTTGGGCTGCATATTTTATTACCTGCAGTTTGTAATCTGCAGAATAGGATTTTCTTTTTGGCAGCATTTTATTTGTGTTCTCAGTTGTCTCTAAGTGACTGTTTGTTTTTTTTTTTGTGGTAGAGGAACAACATAGTTGTCAAAAGCCTAGAGGGCCCTCTCGCGGCTGCAAATGGTAATGTTTACTCCTTGGTTCATGTCTATGATTGAACATTTAACACATCAGTCAAAAATTGCGTCATGAAGAGGGGAAAAAAATGGTAAATAAGTCGCTTTGGACTATACGTCGCAGGACTGGCCAAACTATGAAAAAAGTGCAACTTATAGTCCGGAAAATACGGTACTTCCTAAGAGTTTCATTAAAAATTGTCTTGTGGTTGATGAGATATTTTGCTAACAGGCAAATGAAAACACAGACACAGGCAGTTACATGATAGCCCACCTTTCAAGGAGTCCATCATTTTTGAATTCATCAGTCCATCTAATGGGTGATTTTACTAGACTGGAAAAAATGACTGCCATTGTACTTTAGGTTTTAATGTTGCATCTATGCTGAATATTTAACCAAAACCTACAGAAAAGTAGTCTTTGTTTATATTTGTTCCAGTTCTTTTTACTGATGAACATAAGGTGTAGAAGTTTTATTGAAATGGGGACAAACTGTTAATTTGCTATTTGTAAGACTTATTGAAAGGCTCTTTCACAAGACACCTCAGGCCGGGGCTCAGACACCTTCTGATCGCCTCGGTGTGATTTCTGAAGGGACCGAGGCAGCAAGGGGGGGTCGAAGCCAACCCACCCCTGCTGCTCTTTTGGGCCATGAAGCATAGCAGTAACAGAGCCGAAACGGTCCACACGTGAAAAAGTAGGTTGGGTTTGAGGTTCAATAATGTGATGAAGTGATGATTTCAGCTTTTGTCGACCACCCAGCCGGAGGATTTGAATGCCAAAACAACAAAGTACGGCTTCATTCTGAAGGAGAACTCTCGAGTGGTTTTGTTTTCTAACAAACGTTCTAAACGATGGCAGACTGGGGCAACAGCGGACCATTCTTCTTCTTCAGAAAACCAGTGGCTTTCAGCTGCGTTTTGGAGCATACGGATGACAGATTGCAGCAGTTCTGCATTTGTTTGAAGCACTTTGTTACACGCAAACAGAATCGCTACACTGAGCTCATCCGCCTGTCACACAAATAAAGCATCGAGCAACACCTAGAAGCATCCGATCTTCGTTCCACGCCTCTTTTGGTTCCGCCCTGCTGGCTCCATTTCGGAACCCGTCTGTGCGGCATGTGGGCGGATCCATTTTTATAAAACGGCCAGAGTTCGCCTATTTTTCCAAAACTGGTTATATGACAGAGCCTTAACATTTCATAAGTTTGTTACAATCCTGCTTCAGTGAGCACTTGAGTTTGTTCAAAGAGCTGCGAACTAACTATTGATTAAGTGACGAGTTTGTCTTTGTGTTTGTGTTTGTCAGACCCGGGGTGGAGCAGCATCAACCGGGGAGTTCTGATCTGCGATGAATGCTGTTCAGTCCACCGCAGCTTAGGCCGACACATCTCCATAGTAAAGCACCTGAGGCACAGCGGATGGCCTCCCACACTACTGCAGGTAAGAAACAAGGAATAGAAGACAAACGCAGAGCAGAATGTCCAGAATGATGCCACGGACAAAAACGTGGACCTTTACACACCGATTTGAAAGGAATAGTTTAATCTACTTTGAAGGGATTTTCTGTCAGATAGTTATCAAAAGTTAGTACCTTATCAGCTGTGAGCTAAACAAATGCTAGTGGATGAAACTGTACATGCTGTTTGCAATTGGAAGGAACTTTTCTTTGGCCTTTTTCACTTAGTGTTTATAAATGATAATAAGAAATCTATGTTTAAATTATTCAGTATAGTGGCTGGAAAAGCTGTTGCAGAGAAATGGCTCAAGTCAAATGCCCTAACTGTAGAGGGTTTCATCATAAAGTTAGGGATTCTTTTTGAGATTAGAAGATGGGAAAACTTGAGGAAAGATGGAAATCATACAGGCATTTATATGTAGACTCAGTGGTCTATTTATTTTTTATGTTTAGTTATGCTGTAAATATTTCAATTGAATCACTCTGTAACCTTGTTTAATTTTCATGTAATGATGGTTTTGTGATTTAAAAAACACAAAACAAGTTGCAACATCCATGCAGGTTGGACTCCTTTATCCAGCATGTCTTTGTGTTTCAGATGGTTCAGACCCTGGCCAGTAACGGGGCCAACTCCATATGGGAACACAGCCTCCTGGACCCCGCGCAGGTGCAGAGCGGTCGGAGGAAACCAAACCCTCAGGACAAGGTCCAGTAAGTGTTTCATCCTCTGCCTTTTAAAAATACGCAGGACAACACAAACAAATGCTAGCGAGAAATTATTGTCATTCTGTGAAACTGATGAGCGTTTTCAGCGATAAAGAGCATTCTTAATTTGCTCTCAGACTGCGGCTGTTTGTACCGTTTAACTTTATGGAGCGTTTTGGGTTGAAATGTGTTTATGGGAGGGTCATGATAACAGTAATTAAATGTGCAGGAGAAAACAAAACGACTTAATTTCTCAGAAGTTCCACAAACCTGGAGACAACATTTTTCACAGCCTGTTAAAATGCCATCATGAGTGGGTAAAACGGGCAGGAAACCAGTGATGTTTGTCAATCCTGCTTCATTGTGGAGATCAGTTATCTGCCGCTGACAAGACTTTGTCTATTATTCATGAAGCTGGTTGGTTTTAACGTGAACAAAGCCTGTTTATGTTCTGCTCAGGGGGGGGAGAAGTGTTGCTGGGATCATTTACTGAAAACCTCTTACTCGAGAGTAAAGAGAAGCTGTTTTTCACCTCCACGAGGGATAACAAACACAGGCTCTATCAACATGCAGTCTTTGTAATCGGGGGGGAGGGCATCTCTGCAAAATCAAAGTCCACTGCAGGCACCTAAAAAAGCATCTACGAACAACTTCTCAGTAAGTTTTGCCAGCACACGATTGACTGCAGCCGCTAAAAAATAATTGGATGATTTGAACAATCAGTCGTATCAAAGCGGAGAGGAGGGAGCTGACGTTAGCTTATCAGGGTGGGAGGTCAAATCTAAATCTAGATGCAGCCCGTTGCCGACATGGAAGGTCCTGGATAGATTTGAAAAATGACCAATTCAAGTGAAATGGATCACTTTAGTGAGTGACTTGGATTAACCCATAAAGTGAACCGAATTTACCACCTCCAAGTAGAAGCTTGTTTCTTTCCTATCTCGTTAAACACATCTGGGGTACTTTTATTTTCGAAGAACACTGAATGGCTTTTATTTAGAAAGAACTTGCATGTTCTGTTGAAGGGAAACAGCTGTTGTGTTTTTGTTCACCTTCGTTAATGAAGTTTTGGATGTTTTGCGATTGAATAGTTGAAAACACACCATATAATACGCCACTCTTTTAGGGGGAAAAATGTTGTTGCACCAAAAAACTGATTTTGCAGAGGTGTATTTGTATGTGTTTGAGATGTTAAAGGTCTTTCGGGGGGGGGGGGGGATCAGGATGTTTATAAATTAGTAGTTGTATAAATTTCATCTTCACGTTTTCTTGTTTTCTTTCAAGGTTTGGATATATATATTTTTTTAACTAATCATCTTGCTTTTTCTCAGTCCCACAAAGTCCGAGTTCATCAGAGCCAAATACCAGATGCTGGCGTTTGTGCACAAGCTTCCCTGCCGTGATGATGACGGTGTCACCACGAAGGATCTCAGCAAGGTACGGGCTCACCTTTTCGCTGCTTCAGAGTCACTTTTAGGCATCATTCGTGGAAAATCAGTGTCACTTTTAGATAGTGGAATATATTGTGTTGTTGCGATGTGATTATTTTGTTTTATGGCAACAAAACATATCGAAGCGACTGTAATTGACCAAATCTGGGATACATTTTAAGAGTATTTACATCCATATTAAAGGAATGGTTCAGGAATATTTTTTATGGAGAAGCTTGTTCAGTCTGTAATGCTGCTTATTTTTACCTTTCAAAGTTGCTTGTGCAGTTTGTTTGGGGTCATGGCTCATTTGTACTGTAAAGAGCTGCCTGATCAGCTTTGCTGCATTCGGGTGAATCAGAGCAAACAACGTCCAGTCACTGTAAGAAGTGTGTACACGCTCTTCTGTTTCTAAAATATCATTTAACCCAGGTTTTGACATTAGGAATGGCACTCAAAAATAATACACTTGATCATTGTTTAACTAAATCTAAATATACTGTCAGTATTCAGGTGTTTACCACACTGCCACAGAGGAAAAACAAAGAGTTTAAAGAAGATGAAGAGGTTTATGAAGCCATTATCAAATAACTGAGAAGGATTATTCACAAATGGCAAACATTGCCAGGAGAGAATGTCCCAGAGGGTTCACCTGGAAGTCAGAGCTGAAAATGATCAGTGGTGAAATGACGAAGCTCTGTTTCAGACGCTGCATGTCTCACTTCTGTTAAATGTTAAAGACTGAACGTATGATCCGTTTGAAGTGGTTTCCAGGAGAAAGCTTCTTGCTGTGGTTAGCAAATCTGAACAAACCACAAGACCTTACATTTAGCGAGGAATCAAAGACTTGACGAAAGCTCAGACACCTCACACCAGCTGTTAGTGATGGAAAGATCAGACTCAGGAATAAGTGTGCACCATGTGATAAACCGTCTGTGTCTGCTCTCAAGTCTTCTTCTGTTTTGTTGTATTTGCTTTGTATTATGCAGGGCTTTAATTACAGAAAGGATACTGAGACCATCCATCTTTATTATTTCTTGTGGATGTCCAAGGCCTTTTTATGTTGCAGTACTTAAAGTTTCTTTCTTTTTCATTCAGAATGTACTGAGCTATTTATTTACCCACCCCTAACTTTCCCATTATCTCTCTGGTTTACAACTTTTTGTTGGCTAAGGATGTCCCATTGATGGTTTATTTAACTGCATGTTTTAGGTTCACAACAGCAACCTTCTAGTTAAAAATGTTTAACCTTTTTGGATAAACCTAAAGCCTTTATTTTGCTTTTTCTATATAAGAAATAATGATGAATTTGCCCACACAATTCTTTCTGAGAGTCTGCACTTCAGGCCTGTTTTGTTTTGTTGTTTTTTTACTGTAATGTTTTGATAAAGAGCTGAGTGTTTGGATATCACTGAGACTATTTTTATGAGCTCAGCTGAGAAATAAGATGTCTAGTCGGGATGAGTTTTGAATAATTAAGCAATATGAACATAATCATAACGTGGAACAACATGTTTAAGCACTGGTGCTGTGGAGTCGGTGTGTTTCTGTCACTCCTAATTCCCTGTGTGTTTCTCTCTCCTGATTTCTGCTTTTTTCTTTTCTTTTTTTTGTCTCCTTCCGTTAGCAACTTCATTCGTGTGTCCGGACAGGCAGTTTAGAGACGTGTCTTCGGCTCTTGTCCCTCGGCGCTCAGGCCAACTTCTTCCACCCGGTCAGAAAAAAAAAAAAGGAAATTGACTCATTCCGTCTAGCAAAGAACAGTGTTCTTCAGTTATTCTCTTTATACAAGGCCTGTTTGTGACTGTGTCTGTGTGCCTCCTCATGATTCCCTGCCCCACATTCAGGAGAAAGGCACTACCCCGCTCCACGTGGCGGCCAAGGCAGGGCAGATCTTGCAGGCTGAGCTGCTCGTCGTGCTCGGCGCCGACCCCGGAGCGCCTGACCTCAACGGACGCACGCCCATGGATTCTGCGAGGTACAAGCGAAACCATACTTTACCGATCACATATTGGCCAGTAACTCTAAGAAACAGGTACTTTAGTACTCAAAAACTGAAGGATGTGTTTGCTTTCCAGGCAGGCGGGTCATATAGAGCTAGCAGAGCGACTGGTGGAGTGTCAGTATGAGCTGACAGACAGGTTGGCCTTCTACCTGTGTGGCCGGCGTCCAGGTAACTCCATCTGAAGCAGACTGTACTTTACATGTGAAGCACTTAAAAGAATTCTTTGATCGTCTTAAAGTGGGTTTCTGTGTAAACAGTCATAAATACTTAAAGCTGAACTGAAATTTAATCTAAAAAAAATAGTTATTCAGTCAAACACAGCCACACGTTTTTCTGACCTAAAAGTTAAATAAACTGGTTTTAGTGTTTTAGTCAATAATTTTCAAAGTGGGTGATTTGTGGGGCGGAGTTCTGTCCTGGTTCATGACGTGCACTGTGCCACAGCCGGTCAACGCCACTACTGTCCAGTTGTTTACTAGTAGAAATGGAAAAAGAAGCTTTATTTAAGTACGAAAAAATGCCGGAAAACTTTGCGGGAATAATGGATATACAACCATACCAGTATGAACCTGAACCGACGGCTGGATCTCTGGAATCAGATGAAAACTTTCAGATTTGGATTCTTAAGATCACCAGGACTGTCATGGCCGACAAAACAACACGCATAACGACCGAGTTGGTAACGTGGAACGGTGAGAACTGATTACCCCGAGATCATTGTCATGACATCAGTACACAAAACTAAAAATCAACATAAAGACGGCAAGAGAGAGCTAACGTTGCTAACCCGATGCTAACAATGCTAACCGGATTCTAACTCGTAAACAACGTGAGCGCGCTTTAGAGTAGCATTTATAAACTCTCCCACCAGAGTAAACTAATCAACAGCAGTTTCAGAATATGACATTTGTTTAATCACACATTTTTCCTCACTAACTGCTCTGAATCACAAACTGATCTCAGGCTGTCGGCCTGTAAGCAGCTCAGACCTTTAATGAC
>JAOXNZ010000091.1:22483780-22495390 GCA_028566095.1 Kryptolebias brasiliensis
ATCCATCCATCCATCCAACCATCCATCCATCCATCCATCCATCCATCCATCCATTTACCTGCTTCTCCTTTCCGGGTCGAGGGGAGCTGGGGCCTATCTCCAGCCATCACTGTGCGAGAGAGAGCCATGGGGACACCCTGGACAGGTCGAAGGTCCAAAATGATGCATGTTTTTCAAAATTATTCTACAAATTAAAAAAAAAAAAAAATCAGAGAAATTGTGGCACATTTTCGCATTCATCCCCATTTGCTGTGACACCCTGAACTACAGTCCACAGCAACCAGCCGCCTTCAGGAGTCACCGGATTAGAAAAACAGAGCCCACTTGTGTGTGATTTCATTTCAGCTGTTCTGTATATGTTTGTTCCAGAACATTAGTGATCAAACAGCATCATGAGGACCAAGGAACGAAGCAGTCTGTCACATAAAATCGCAGGAAAATACGTTGAGGTTTAGGGTTGTAATGTGACGAAATGTGGAAAAACTTCAGGGTGCAGTGCCCTAAACACATTTTTAAAGGCACCGCACCTGTGGCTCAGACTAATCCCAGGCCTGAAGGTTACCTGATGCCCTCTTCTTTCTATTTACACTACTCCAGCCTCACTTAGATCTCTAAACGCTCCCTCTTTGACGGTGCCGACCTGCAGTTCCGCTGCTTGTTTCGTGACTTTAATGAGCTTCTCCGGTCGTCGCCACGTTTGTGATTTCGAGCCGCGATGATCTCACCTGCGCGAGGCTCGTGTAGCTGCGCGTTGCAGCGACACCACATTAACATTTACATTACAAATGAGGAAAAAAAAAAAACAAACTCCGAACGGGCGGGGGCCTAATTTAGCAGCAGTGATCAAAGAAGCTGCGAAACTCTGTTATTATGCCAGAAAAAAAAAAAGAGAGAGAGAGAAATAAAACAGCTTTACAGCAGAAATCTAACTGTGATTTATTATAATATATGTATCATTGTTATTTCTAGTCTCTATTAATTGAAAGCCTCTTTGAGGCTACATTCAGTATGTGAACTGGCTGAATATGTCCATTCCTGGTGACAATAAAGGTCTATTCTATTCTGTCCTCCCGGTCGTCCTGTGCACGCGCCGCAGGAGGGCATGTACGTCTCCCCGCCGTCCAGCGTCAGCGGTCTCCTAGCAACAGTCGTGCTCGAGCTCAACTCATCATCCGCAGCTGAGCGCCGTCAAGCGGCGCAGACTCAGTCCGCTCAGTGTGCCGGCGGACACAGGCTGTTAGAAAATAAAAGCCGGTTTTTTTTCTTTCTTTCTTCGACTTTATTTCTTCTCTCTGCCGTCTTTTAATTTGCTGTGTCGGCAGCTCATATTTATGCGACGTCAAATAGGCTATATATTTGTATGTAGCGCAGCGAGCCTTTAGCTTATTTCGGCTAAAGCAGCAAATAAACAAGTAGGCCACAGAAGAGGCCGGCATCAGCTGACCGTTAACACAACAGAACAAAAACAAGAGAGAAAAAAATAAGCCCATTTAATCAAATCTGTAATGTTTTAATTGACCAATTTACTGTCAGAGTTAAAGTGAGTCTTTATCAGCCTGACAGCTTATTTATAATGATGCAGAGCCTTAATCTAAAGGCAGGCCTATATGTCCCACAGATTATTTATTCTTAAGTGGAAATGAAGTGAGGATAAAATGGTGTTTCAATGACAGAGCCTTACTTTTGAGGTACCTGAATTTGTGAATCAGTGATGTCAAACTCATAACTTTTCATCTACTTTTCGAGTATTTGTCTCAAATTCTGCATTTCTTTAATTAAACAACTAATTTGTTGAACTAGAGCTGCCAAAAAAGTTGAGTTAAAAAGAACAACTGGAGGTCTGGGTTATTTTTTATACTACTTTATTAAGCAATGAAATCACGAATAGCAGTTTTATAAAACTAATCAAACCTTTAATAATAATTATAATAAAAAGGCTTTCAAAGATGTCTATAAAACAAACAGTTTCTTGCTATATGTAGAAATGCTGTGTATAAACCCTAATGCTGAAATACAGATATTTGATTGGAGAAATCATATTTCCCCTCTAATATTAACCTTCTAAACCAGGAGTAAATGTAATTATTATTAATATTAGTATAGAAACAGGTTATTTCTGCATTAAAACCTGGCCCTCCGTGGGGCGTGCTCAGAAAACTTGTGGCCCCTGAGCCAGTTTTGGCGGTGACCCCCGACTGAACCGACGGAATGGAGACAGGCTGACGCAGCTCCAGCCTCCAACTCCACCGCGCAGCTGGTGGTTTTATTTTGTAGAGCACAAAGCGGAAGTGGCGGCGCCTTATACTCCGCCGCCTGACTCGGCTCAGAGGTCCGCTCAGCAGGAGCGGAGCAGACCAGAAACCATGGAGCGCAACAAGACGCGCCGGAGAGTCTCACGGAGCGGACGGGAGGAGCAGCAGGAGCAGCAGGAGCAGCAGGAGCAGCAGGAGCAGCAGGAGCAGCAGCCTTCCAGCAGCCCGTAGGACTCTCCCTCCGGGCGGACAGGAGGAGCGCAGACAGGGGGACGCCGAGTTCAAGCGCGAGGCGTGCGTAAAAGCTGCGTAAAAGCTGACTGGAGAGGTCTGGGAAAGCAAATTACTCTTGGAGTCACCGGCCACTACCAAGGAGGAGAGGAGGAATGACTACAATTAAACACATTGATTTAAAAAAAAAGTCTTAAATGAACTTTCCCCTCCAGTTCAGACGCTTCACATCGGTTTGGAGAAAAGTCGCACGCGGCGCGCTGCGTAAATCACCCGCTTTCTTCTATTTCCCACGAGGAGCGCTTACTCACTTTTCTTGAAGGAATCCCCGAGCAGAGTTGCGATCTCCACAGAGACAGGGACGCGAGGTCCAGCCGCTGATAATCTAAGAACCATGGTGAAGTTTCAGAACTCGGACCTCTGGATAGCCTGGATGGTTATTTTCTGCATGGAGGGTAAGTTGTGCGACTTTTGGAAACTTGTGCACCTCTTTCCCGTAGCAGCTATTTGTAACATAAATAATCACTGTAGCGACGGGATAAAGGGTTCAGATTTGTTTAATAGGGAGAGGGTAAAAACAAGATGTAATTAAAATTGTGCCAAAACGCCTCTCCGAGAGCGCGTGCCGCAGCCGTTTGATCCCAACCCTCATTATTACAGCATGTTTGGACCAGGCTGACAAATCCCTGGCACTTCTACAAAAACCCAAATCACTCATTTTCCTCTTTTCTCCCCTCCTTCCCCCTGTCTTACCAGTCGCCATTATGCCGTCTCTCTCTCTCTCTCTCTCTCTCTCTCTCTCTCTCTCTCTTTCCAAAGCGTTTTCGATTTGCGCCCGTCTTATCTCCTAATGCGCTCTGCCTTGTCTCGTGTCGCTTGTGCTGCTCTTACACAACAGGATGTCTAAAATGATCTTTTTTTGTTGTTGTTGTTTTTTTAAAAGCACGCCGACGCCGCTAATACACACATTAAAAAAGAAAGAAAGAAAAAAGAAACAGAAAAAAGGTTGGTACAGTAGTGAGAGTGTCCGTGTTTGGAAATAGAAACGGAGCAGACGGTGGAGAGCTGCGCTCGCTGGTAATCCGTCCGATTAACGAGAAGTAGGCTATGGTGAGCAGCGGCGCAGGAGACCCCAGAGGAGGGTGGGAAAAAACAAAAAAAAAACAACACTCTGTGTATTCCTACAGTTCTCCAGTGGGAATTATACTGTGTGCCTGGATGGATGCTGACCTTACTTTACTTCTTAGTCCAGTGCTACTACTGTATTTCCTGCTGTCATCCGACTCTGTACTTGTTGACAGTGCATGCAAGTTAAGTGAGAATGTCTCACTTCACTGAAAATACCAAAAACACTCTGATAAATACACCTAAATGAGGTTATTTTAAAAGGCAGTTAATGACAACCACAAGTTTTCTGGATGATATAAAGTTTAAAAATAGAATCCTGAGATTTGCTCAGAGGAAGCCTGGTGTCAAGAAAAAAAAAGAACATTTTCTCTGAATCACAAACTCACAAACTGTAGTGTCAGTTTGAGACAGAACAACTGTGTGAAACTGAATTCAATTTTGATTTGCCAGGTGTTTGCCCTTCTGCTTGCCTTCTTTTTTTTGGGGGGGGGTTCACACCTCTGCAGTCAGCCCTACTTATGTGTGAAAGCTACAGGATGACATTTACATGGCCTGTTTTCATCTGATAAAACGATTTTTAAAGTTTAAATTATGTCCCCTCTTTCTGTTTGCCCAAAGAGATCAGCCCTCCGCTCACTAGGCCGAGCGAACTCCAGTGTGAGTTTGGCAGATTTATGAACAGAGCGACTTGTTTAGGAAGAAGCTTCCCTCCTCGCGCGCCTTGCCAGAGAGCTGCCCGCGTTGCTATAAATAAATTCTGATGCAGCAAAGCCAGTATTGATTGTGGTCTTTGTTTTGGCAGCAGATAACTGACCTCCACCTTATTTACGTTATTGTCACAAGTCCTGTTTAGATCAGTTCAGATGGGTTTAAGTGGATTGTTTTGGGTTTTTTTTTTTTTTTTTACAATGTGACCATGAGACATTCAATTTCCCAACATATGGTTTCAATTAAAAGTTTCGTAATGGGCATCGATGCCATATTAGTTTCAGGTTTTTAATGGTTTCCTTGAACGGCTCTTTAGAGCAGCACGATTATGCAACATAAAACTTCAGGGATTAAGACACAACAAACAAACTGGGTGAAGTTTGAATTTATTGTGGAATTTCTTTAATTCACACAGAGTCAAAATTATACATAAAGGCTCAAATACCCAATATTTGGTTAAATGTTTGTTAGCAAGTTGCACCTGGACCACACATCTTTTGCATCCATCAACGGGCTTTTGCATCATTCTGGCTGCAATAGCCATTCGTCCGTCTGTCCGACCATCTGTCCGTCCTCCCGTTGGTCCATCCATTCTCTTTACCTGCTTCTTCTTTTTGGGTCGTGGCGAGCTGGTGCCCGTCTCGCTGCAATCTGACCACTCTAATTGACAGAACTGGCAGAATTCATTTAACTTGGTCGGTTTCCTGGCACAGACCTGTGTTACAGCCCACAAATTTTCAAAAGGGCTGAGGTCGGGGCTTTGGGAAGGCCATTCCAGAAGCTTCGTGTTTGCCTGATTTATCCAATCAGAAGCCAGCTGTGATGTGTGTTTGGGGTCATTGTCCTCTAAGAACACCCAACTGTGTCCAAGTTTCAACTGTCTAGCTTTTATTTTGAGGTGAAGCTGAAGAATTTGGAGCAACACGTCCTTCATTATTCCATCCATGTTGTGCAATGCACCGGTGCCACAGCATGATGCTACCCCCACCATGCTTGACATTTGGTACAGTGTTCTTATGTTTGAAAACCTCATCTTGACGCCTCTAAACATACTTCTTGTCATTGTGGCCAAATAGCTCAATCTGTGTCCCGTCTGACCATAAAACCTTTCTTCAGAAGTCATTTGGCTTGTCCACGTGGGCAGCTGTAAATTGCAGTTGAACTTGAAAGTGTCTCTTTTGGAGCAGGGTTTTCTTTCTTGGTCAATACCCCCTCAGTCTTTGGTGATGTAAAACTGGCTTCACTGTGGACAGAGACACTGGTGTCCCAGCAGTTTCCACTTCTCGACAAGCTTGATGAGTCTTAGCGGTTCCTGAATTGTTCCTGAACATCTTAACAAATTTCCTTTCATTTGAGGGGGAACAGTTTGGGTCTTCTTTAAGACCATGGCAAAGTGGTGACATCTCTGAATAATTGTGGACAGTTGCTTGGACTGACAATCTTGGAATCTGAGTTTTAGAAGAGTTTCCAAACTTGCAAAAATCAAACATTTTGATCTTTTTGATCTTTACAAAGTTCCTTAAACTTTCTCATTGGTTTTTGAGTACCTGTCAATCAAGGAACTGCTGTCAAACAAATCCTTTTTATGCTGGCAAAGAGAAACTACCAGCTGCAGTCAATCCTGGTCACCAATGAGAGGTGAACAGGCTTTGGCCTTGACAAGTTAAAACACATCCTAAAACTCTTCAGCACCACTTTTTACAACATTTAGGTGAACATATGCATATCTCTGAGCCTATATGTATAATCTTGACCCTTTGTGAATAAGAGAAAAACTGCAATAAATTTGAACTTGTGCACCCTATTTATGTTTGTAAAAAAAAAATCACTGAAGTTGTATGTTATGTAATCATTCCGCCCTGGAGAAAGAACCGTTCAAATATGTCAATAAGTGTCCAAAATTAAAGTAATAATTAATTCATTAAATTAATGATAATAATCAACCTAATATGATGTCCATGCCTCAATGCGTGGATGTAAACTTCTGACCGCAGATACAGTATATTTAATCACTGTTTCTGTTTGTATAACAGACATGGACAGGAGTCAGTCCAGTTCAACGCAGGGACTTCCAGGCTCTCAGCACTAGTTAGAGGACACTTCATGTCCCCATCACAGCCATCAACGCTCCCCAGTTACACATAAATATTGCATCTTCTCCTCTGAGTTAGCTGCAGTGAAGGAGAGCATCAGAAGAAAGTTTTTCAAAGTTGAAGGAATAAACAGCAAAAGGCTCTGTCCCAAACTGATTGGTTCAGCTGTTGTCACAACCCCCCTGCCCACTCCGGGGTGACACCAGCACAGAGCCGCCTTGTTCACGACGCCCTGATTTTACCATTCACCCAGAATAGCGCTGCAGGGTGTGGCAGGCACCGATCCGGAGGTTCAATCGATTCAGCAAATTAAATTCAAGCGGAGGTTGTGGCTCTGAACTTTTCAACGCCTCTCTCTCTCTCTCTCTCTCTCGCTCTCTCGCTCCCCCCCCCCATTTTTTTTCTGGATGGTTTGCATAACACATCTTCTGGAATATTTCAAATTTGAATTCACAGGAACGTTCAAATTAGCTTCCAGGCTCAAATCCTGTTCTTTGCATGTTTAAAACCAGGAGCCCTGAGGACAACAACAACAAAAAAAAGCATAAAAAGAGACAACATGGAGTGTTTCTCCAGCTCGTTGACATTCAGGGCAGTTGTGTCTGCATCAAAGCCCAAGTTCCGACCAAATCCCCCCTCCCCGCCCCTCTTAGTTTCACTGTAAGCTTGTTAACCTTTGAGGCTCTGCTTAAAGTCCCAGCATGAAATTACGCAGCAGGCCTGGATTGTCTGTTGTGCTCAATCTTGTTCTGTTCGAAGAATGGATTTGTCTGACAATAAATCACTGAAATATAATTTACTGCACTTGCGTTTTACAGCAGTACGCAACATTTTGGTGATCAACCTCGAGTTTTTAATAACTACAGTGCATTGCAGTGGAGAAAAAGAACTGCACATAGCTTTTTTATTGGGAGTATTGCACCTTCAATCTGTTTATTTTCTGTTCAGTTTAAGAAATGAACACAGCATGACTAGCTTCTCTTGAAGGAATGCATATTCACCCACTGCCTTTCATGCAAGTGTTTTAGTGAGCTCATCTTATGTTGTGAAATGATGGAAGTATAGCTATGTTTTTGGTCAGACCTCGAAAACAACATTATGCACAACACATCATTATGCACAACACATCTTGCATGATTTCACTTGGAATATGTGTTGTGAACAACTCTCAGTTACGACCACGCTAAATTTGAGATCAATACCTGTAAAACTGACTGAGTTATAGTTATCTTTCTGTAGGCCAAAGTTGATTGCTTGTGGCAGCCATCTTGATATGGGTTGAATCCAAAAGTTAATCAGTTGTAGATGTACATCCAATTAATATTTCCTAAAGGCTTCATTAAAATCCATTCTGTGGGTCATGAGATATTTTGCTAACAGACAAACAGGGTGGACTCCAAAAGTTAATACTAAAGTTTTAAGTAAAGATGTCATGCAATGTGTTTCGCTCCATGTAGGAGTTAAGGACAATGCTCACCTACTTCCACACCACACGTCAGTATTTAGTATCTGTAAAATTATTTCAGTTTGAACCGTTTTTGTGTTTTCTGAGGTCACTTGGCTGTGTTGGCCATCTTAATCAATCAGCTGTAGATGTTAACCTAATGATTATTTTCTGAAAGTTTAATTAAAAACAGTTTAGTGCTTCATGAGAAATTTTGCTCACAACAGAGTTGATTCTAACAGTTAATGGAAAAAATTTAAATGCACACGTCATGCAATCTGATAGCGCTCAAAGTACAAGTTGGGATCAGTCTCAGCTACTACCACACCAAATTTGATCTCTTTACCTGCAAAACTGACTGACTTATGGGCATTTTTGTGTTTTGATTTTAGCGGCGCACGTTAAAGCTGCTCAGCGGGCCTTCAAACCATGCTCCATTTCTGTAACCCATATTTGATTTTTTTATATATGAAAGCCCACATAACTTAATACGTCCTCTCATCCTGCTAATGCGGAATATGATGAAAAAATAATAATAATCCACTCTGTGTAATTCTCATCTGCTAAGTAGTGTTTTTTTTCCCCCTCCTCTTTCCGCCCGCTGCTAAAAAGGAGCAGCTGGAACAAGAGTGTTGGACAGATGGAACTTTCCACCTCGATTATTTTCCCCACCGCTAAAAATAGCCTCTCAAAAAATTAAAAGACCTCCGGGACCTCTTTGGAGAGTGCGTGCGCACGTGTGAGCGACGGAGGCGAAGGGGAGAACTTCAGACGACGCCGTCCCCTCGGATGATGGCAGCCGTGGCCGTCCGGGGAGGGAGAATGAATAAATGATGGGCAGATATTTGGAGGAGAGACCAGTGCAGCGTTTGCACAGTCCCCCGGTCTCTTAAGCACACATTCAGCTAAGCCCCGAAGAGTCAGCGGGCTGCTCGGTACTTGGCCCAGCATCAAAAGGAAAAAAGAAAAACATCTGATGTGGTCAGTTCACAGAGGTTTGGAGGGAGAAGCTGGGGGTTTGGGGCTTTGAGACCTTGGGGGTGGGTCGTACCTTTAATCAGACTGAGGTTAACATGAGTAAGTTATGAGCATGCAGGGAGGAGGCCGAGGCTGCAGCAGGGCTGTTATCGGCTGTGGTTTTTGCTGCGTTTAGGTTGGGTAATGAAACGGAGTTCTGGAGAAAACAAAAGGCTTGTCTGGAGGGGGTCGGTGCGCCTGTCAAACTCGCTTCAGACTGGGATTTGTTGTTTAAAGTGCAGCAACCACTTTGCTTTCCGCTGCAGGTTCACCCACTTCAGATAAGAATCGGTTAAGAAGGCGTTGTGTAGAACAATAAGAACTCTTCCTCAGTCAGTCAAAGCGGCAATGAAAAAACAGTCATGGAAAAATAATTGCCAATTCTCTTTCAGTTTTAGGGTGTTATGTATCAGGACATAATAAAAAATGAACTGGTTTTTACCAGGTTCTAAAATATTCAAATGTAACCTCAAGGGTACAAAAACACACAACAGATTCCACCATGGCATAATTCCTTCAACAAAAATGAAGCCAAAATGGAAAAACTGTGTGTGAAAAACCAAGCCCATTCTTGCTGCTTTCATAGGATTGAAAAAGTTCAGTAGCAGCCATGTGCTGCTGATTAAATGTATTGATTAACAGATAATCATTCTTGTCACTACTGCTATGAAAGCAGGAGTTTTGGCATTTTTTTGTTCTGGAGCAGATAGTTGTGTGTTAGCACAATGCCAAGGAGGAAAGTAACCAGCAATGACTTTAGAAAAACAACTGTTGATGCCCATCAGTCAGATGAGACCAAAGTAGAGATGTTTACCCATAATGCACAGCGGCATGTTTGGAGCAAACCAAACACAGCATATCAGCGCAAACACCTCATACCAGCTGTTAAACACAGTAGTGGAGGTGTGATGAGTTGGGTTTATTTTACAGCCTCGGGACCTGGGCTCCTTGCAGTCACAGAGTCGACCGTGAACTCCTCTGCAGACCAAACGATTCTAGAGTCAAATGTGAGACCAACACCTGGAGCTCGGACCAAACTGGGTCATGATGCAACAGAACAATGATCCCAAACACAGCAGCTGATCTACAACAGAACAGCTGAAAAAGAAAAGAATCAAGATCCAGCAATGGTCCAAAGTCTACACTGCAACCTGACTGAAATGCTGTGTTGGGACATTAGGAAAGCTTTGCAGAAACAAATGTCTGCCAACCTCAGTAAACTGAAATAATGGTATAAAGAAGAGTGGGACAAAATTCCAAGTTGTTGAACCATGAGGTGGACTTACTTTTCACACAGCTTTTCCACTTTGATTTAGTTTTTGTTTAATAAACCATGTAATGGCTGAATCTGTTGTGTGTTTTTTACCCTTGAGGTGAGATGTGGAGAATTTTAGAACCTGGGAAAGACTAGATCATTTTTATTTTGTCCTGATATGTAAAACCCAAAAACTGAAAGAAGGTGGACTTTCTTTTTCCCAAGACTGTGATGGACTTGCGACCTGTCCAGGGTGTCCCCCGCCTCTCGCACAGTGACTGCTGAAGATAATCACCAGCTTCCCGCGACTCAAAAAGGAGAAGCGGGTAAAGAAAATAGATGGATGGATGGATGTGTGTGCAGCAGCACACAGTCATGTTTTAGTGTCTTATATTTTGAACATAAGCATCAAAATGATGATGTCATTCAGAAAAACACATGCTTGACGTTCCATAATGATATCTGTGTCTGTGCGATGCTGTGACAGGTTGTAGATTTTAAACAAGAGTAACTTTTACCTTGATCCCCCCCCCCCTTTCTGGCATCTCTGGAAGTGTGTGTGCCGAGCCCGGAGCTTATACATATTTAAAGTAAATGTCTTCCGTGTGTCAGGGCACCATGAGGATCCTACCCTTGGAATGATTGTGCTTTGCTGGCTCCTGAGGGCTGACAGGACGCTCACTGTCAGCACCTGCACATCACATCAGAGTCTCAGGAGAAGTTGGCTTCACAAAGCTACAACACTGAGTTGATCACCTTTAAATGTACAGGACCTCAGGGTTAGATTTGCCCTCTTATGTGGCTCACAGAACCCTTACCTTCACATAAACCCAGTCATTTTTAACACTTGAATGCTTAAAGTGTCAGTAATTGAACCAAAAGTTCTGCACCGTTAAAAAAAAAGGGAGAAAAATCTCTTTCATTCAGAAAATATGAGCTACAATATGCCTTCAGCTGAGCAGTTTGAACTGTAGGTGTCCATACTGTGATCTGACATACCGTTTCTCTCCGGTGTAAATATTAAAAAACACCCGTTTAGATTTAAAGTCAGTAATTTACCTTAACTCTTTCTTTTAAAAGCAGTCAGAACCGAGTCAAAATGATACACCCACGCTTGAGCTACGGCCTTATTTATCTTCATAAACCTGACAAAAATAGTGCTGTTCTCTTTATCTTCGGGGCACCCGCTCAAACTTTCACGTCCGTAACAATCCATGTTAATTGACTTATAATTCACAGGAGCCCCCTCCCCCGCCACCCCTCGCTTCCTTGTGTGTTTGTGATATATTGCTGCTTTCAGTCAGTGACTGCCAAAGGCTCGTTAAGTTGTTCGCTGTTGTTAACGAGAATAGTTGCTGTGTTTATCACTGAGGGCCTCTGTGAGCGCAGATCAATGGAGAAGGAAATCCTCCCGAGCACATCTTTCCCACAGGTGCGTGTGCTGACAGACAGGCTGTTTGTGCTGGGGGCAGGGTAGGGGGC
>JAOXNZ010000091.1:22497532-22511574 GCA_028566095.1 Kryptolebias brasiliensis
TATAAATTGGTATTTTCAGCTCTACTCTCCTGAGTACATGTGGCCTTGCGCCACTAATTTAAAATCGACTGTTAATCGATTCCATCCAACGATTAAACGAGCTCAGAGCGCTTGATGAACCCAGGAGCTGAACTGGTGTCACACTGAGAGACAAAAACCACATCCTGTGACCTTCTCTGGCTGCGTGCTGCCGCTCTTCACCTTCTGTCTTGAGCACAAAATTGTTCAAGCTCCAAAACTACAATGAAGATAATTTCATATGGCTGAATATAATTTAGTAAATTGCATACTCTTAAACTTGTTTGTGCCTGTGCGTAATGACTGCTCGGTGCACAGCGGAGGCCGCAAATTACCTTTCTTTTTAGTTTTTAAAAGCCTCTGAGAGCCGAAGCTTTCAGACACAAGGCTGCTTCAAACATAATGGGAAACCAGGAGCAATGGGAAGCTTCTAGCGGCCGTGTTTACAGTCTTTGTTGTTGAGGAAATTTACTTGATCATGCTTTTATCCCACATAGTCACATGCGAGTGAGAAATCCCTCGTGGCGTCTTTCAAAATGAATCAATCCAGGATTTCTGAAAGCAATCGGGGTGTAGATGACCAAAGCCTGGAGCCCTGCGCTTATTGCTCTGACACTCAGAGATGTTGAACAACGAACAAAGTCAAAATGCTGAATAGTGCAAAGAAAAAGAGACCAACGAGGAACAAAGTGAAAAAAAGGGACAGATTCTCTTGCATTAAACATGCCCTCGGCTTTTCAGTGCCGTTGGTAATTCATAAAGTGGCTGCTGGGGTAAATCATGGCTGTCTTATTTCTTCTTCTTTTTTACCGTGCAATGCCTCTGCTCGCTGTAGCTTTAACTGTACCCCGTCATCAAGAATGATGCTTAATAAGGCAGCAGGGTGCTAAAAAAGAACATTTTGGTTTCATATGGTTCAGTAATTAATTGCTAGGATGTGGGAACAGATGCCCTGATGGAAATAATTTTGTCTTAATAAAAAAAAGTAACATATGAGAATGATGACTATTATTAACTAAATAATATGATTTAATAAAAACTGAAGAAACTTTGAAGGGTGCCAATGCAGCCCCAAATTCTAGCATACATAAATTTTCTTCTATAAAGCCCAACAGTAATATGTGACCTAAGGCCAAAACCCACAGGTGGGGTGTGATGGGCGTCAAATTGTACACCTTCCATATTTCCAATTTTGACCCCTACATCGGCAGTGGCTGGCTGCCAACCAACGTAATTTGACTTGACATTGTTCTGTTTTCAAAAGTCGATGCTCCTAAAAGCACATTTTTATGTGTACTGGCTCCCCGCATGAACATCCGAGTTCCTGTCAGCTCTTCTTCTATGATTTGTTTTGAACAGTTCTTCTTCTCTTGTTAGATGTAGCATTGTTTCATATCAGTTTACCTTTTGTAATAATATAGGATGACAAAATATGAACTGTATAATAAGTGTAAAGGGAACCAAGATCAATAGCGGTAACCATTAAGGTCTCATTAAGGTAACCATGATAACTGCACACCTGTGTCTCTCACTCTCTGACCACACTCTTCACGAGCCAGACAGACAGAAAAGCAGACTACAAAGTTAGCCTCATGGCACATGAACTTTTACGTGTCTACATAGTTTTAGGTAGGAGTTAGGACAAGTTAAAAAGACCCTTCACTTCCAGTTTTCAAGAGAAAATTCTGACTTCAGATACAATGAAAGTCATTGAGAGTTTGGATGTGCACCCTCTTCACTCTAGTGGAATTAAAAGGAAGACCATAAGTCCTACAGCAAGGAAAAACACATTAATTGAAAGTAGACAAAAATGCTCACTTTTTGATGTGTAAACCATAAAAAAGTGTAAAGTTTGTTAGAGTAAGAAGAGTTTGTTTTCAAAGATTATGGAAAGTTTAGACTTCTCAACAGTGTGCGACATCATCACACTGTGAGTTGACCATTTCTTCTCTCAAAATCATAAAACTTAAACTGCTAGTGTATGAAAATGTTAAAAATGGCTGAATAATAATAATAAAAACAAAGGCAGTGTTGTAAAGATTATCCAACATGTTAATGTGGTGGCTTACACTTTTAGGGTATGTTTAAAACTGAGATAAAACAGAAGCAACACACTGACTTCCTCATTAAAACTTCAGCATTTCCCAAAGGAAATTGGTAAATGGCTTAATTTATATGGGGCTTTTATCTGAAGTGAATCACAGTGACCCTCTGAGGTATTTTGGGATTTCTTCTCTCCACCAAGGACGCTTTGGAGACAGAAGGAGCTTTGGATCAGAACAGGTGGAACCGCTCCATCTGCTGAGCCTCAGCCTCCACACAAGCCAAGAAAAGGGCTGCAGAAAATCTCAACATACTGTTCAGATTAATTACTACAAAGTCAACAAACAAAATGACTGTTTGCCTAATGATCCGCGTGCTGCGCTAGTGTTGACTTTTCACTTTAATCAGTGGTGTTACCAACTTCTTGTACTCAGAGGTAATTGATGTGCCAACATTCCGTTGTTTGGGGATTTCAATCAGTACTTGAGTGGGTGAAATTTTCCATAACTGATATGAAGAACCATCAAAACACAGGTAATTAGACCAGAGTGTTAAAAAAAACAAAACATGAATCCCTCTTGGCTGAATAGGTTGCTGAGCAGCAGTCTGATTTTCAGTACCTCTTTTCTTCTGTCTTGTTATACTTCATCTCTCTCAAAGTTGACGCAGGTCCATTTTCTCTCTTTATTTTCATCACAAGCTTTATTCCTCTTTGTCTCTAGCCTCCTTGTGACGATATATTCCAGTCAGTCCTTTTACTTAACATCACCTTGTTTTATTTCCTGCTCTTTTTCCCCTTTTTTTTCACCCTCAATTTCACTCTGCTCCTCGCTTTCACACAGTCAAAATATCTCTCCCTGCCTCTCTATTGCCTTCCTCCATCCTCCCACACACTCCGCAGGCTCACACATGAGTTTCCAGGGATGAGGCGAGACAAAAACATGATCCTCGGTTGTCCGGTCCTTTGCAGACAGCGAGTGAGCTTGTCAGATGTGATGCATGCGAGCAGCCTAGAAGAGCGGCACATTACTGTATGGGCACACAATGAAAGGGAGGGAGATCCCATCTGTACAACATTACAGCACACTTCACCGTGTCGTTGTCTCCGCTGTGTCCAAAAAGAACAGGAGAGGGGGCACCAGGTGGGAATTTGGCAACGTGGGGAACATTCGTACAGACACACATTCAGATGACATCACTTTTAACAGACGTATGCTAAAACTGCGTTCACACAGACATATACGGACACACCGTCGGGTGCCAATATGCGTGCAATGGAGCATGGCGATGCACAGAAACAAAAAAGATACACCTGAGGCCTGAAACAACTTCACACAGCATTACTCACAGTTTTTGTGGTTCAAAATCTTTTCTCATCACGCCAAAATCACAGCCTCAATGATGATGTGATGTGCACCACTTTGTGGACAAAGTCAGCTTGTGGACAATGAGCTATAGCATAGACTGGGTAGCAATTTTTCTGTAACTTACATCATGTTCCATAAATTCAAGCAAATAGTCATGTATGGATGGTATTGTATAATAGACACCAGTAGTCTCTGTGATAAAAAGACTTTGTTGTTTAATTTAACCTGTTTGGAATTTACCTTAGTCCCTTGCTCAGTGTTTTCTAGATTTTGCCTATCTTCTCTGTTTTGTTTCTTTTCAGTCACCTGTTTTGTGTTTACGTGACTATTGTTTCCTCAGCTCCCCTGATCACTCATTCATTACACCTGATGTTCATTAGTTCCTCTCGGGTGTTCTCATTTAGTGATCACCCCACCCATAAGATACAAACTCCTTGTTTTTAACCCGTCCTCTGTTGGACTCGTTTATGTATGTAAGTCCTGGTTTTTCAAGTTTATGTCTGCAGTTCTTCAAGTTCTGCAGAAGCCTGTTAATCACGCATTCAATTCAATCAGGTGTGTCACAGCGGAGAAACACCTAAAAAAGTGCAGGATAGTCGCCCTCCAGGACCAGGATTGGACACTACTGTTCTAGAGCATAGCTGCATCCGGACGTTGTCTGAATTAGTCATGCCTGGATGGAGCCTGGGTGTTTGTGTAATCACAGTTGTACAAAGTAGTATCGTTGTGGGAAAGTCTAGAGAATGGCTGGGGTATAGGAGAGGTTCTCATGAACACAGAAAACAGTGGAGAAATCAAAGGCTGAGCATTTCTTAAAGGATTGCATATCACCTACAGCCCTTAATGTCATTGTTAGACTAAGATTGTCTTATGTTGACAAAGGACAGACTTAAAGCTGCTTTGATAAAACCTTGAAAAATACATTATGCATGATCTCATGCAGCCCATGTGGGCTTTCTCCAGGTACTCCGATTATCTCCCACAGATTGAAAACATGCATGTTAGATTCATTGGTAACTGTAAAAATGTCCCTAGGTGTGAGTGAGAGTGTGAATGATTGTTTGTCTCGTTTGTCTCAATGTGTCCCTGTGATGGACTTGCGACCTGTCCAGGGTGTCTCCTGCCTCTCGCACAGTGACTGCTGGAGATAGACACCAGCTCCCCACGACCCGGAAAGGAGAAGCGGGTAAAAGAAAATGGATGGATGGATGGATGATCTCATGCAACCCATGTGGGTTTTCTCCTGGCACTCTGGTTTCCTCCCACAGACCAAAAACATCCATGTTAAGTTCATTGGTATCTCTAAATTGTCCCTAGGTGTGAGCAAGAGTGTGAATGATTGTCTGTCTCCTTTGCCTCTATGTGGCTCTGTGGTGGACTTGTGACCTATCCTGGGTGTCTCCTGCTTCTCACACAGTGACTGCTGAAGATAGGCACCAACTCCCAGCGACAGAAGAAAAAACGGGTAAAAAAAATGAATGGATGATCTTATGCAATATTGCGAGATGTATGAGAGTATGTGTTGTGAATAACTCTGTCACTACCACATCAAATTTGAGCTCAATATCTATAAAACTGACTGAGTTACAGCTATGAGACATGGATATCATGACCACCAGATGTTTCTGTGCCCCCTCCAACCTTTAATCCATGCCTCTGCGGTATTATCTTGTTTCCTCTTTCTGATGGCCTGGAGAAACACAGTCCAGTGTGCAGCAAATTGCCTCAGACTGTTTTTGTCATGTACTCAATCTGTGTACATTGTTGACATTGTGGCGGCTAAGCGTTCATAGCGACGTCGCTTTTTGATCCTTCGATGTCGGCTCTTCCTATCATTGTGAAGCAGAATTCACCAAGCGTTGGATTGTTCACCCACTAATAGGGAATGTGAGCTGGGTTTAGACCGTCGTGAGACAGGTTAGTTTTACCCTACTGATGATGTGTGCCACAACTCAGCCTCAGTTAACTGCAGTGCCAGAACATGGGAGGCCAAATTTCTTATTAAGCCAACAAAAACACAAACGACTTACCCATCTAGATACACAAAATGACACACTAAAAAGGTCCTCATCCAAGGTTCTCTTAACTGATTAATATCTTTGGGATTTTGCGCACACTTAACTGATAAAGCCAGAAAGTGGTGACCAACCCTAGTGGTACACTGAATGTTAGCACCCAGTTTCTCCAATAAAGCATTTAGGTAGATCTCAAGCCTCAAACAAATATAATGCAATATTAAAATGTCGTTCCATGTTACTGTAACTGAGAAGAGAAGGGTTTTTGTTGTTTTTGATTCACATTTAGAGGACGTGGATAAGAAAAATTCAGTTGAAGTGACCACAAAAAGAAAAACTATCCACTGTTGTCCAAAAACGTTTATACGCTAAGTCGAGGTAGTTTATTTCTGTTCTAGATAACACTGGATACACATTACAAGAATGGCAATTGTTGTAGTTGGTTTCAGTTACACAAACTTCTTCTACTGAGTTATCACTATGACCAACATAGTCTATACCGCTACTTTACCTGCCAGTTAATAGGAACATGTTTGATTTATGTTTCTCTTTTGTTGCTTTCCAAAACAACTTTGCAAATTGTCTTCACTACTAAACAAAAACTCAACCAATGCCTGGCTAGAGTGTTTGTTGTCCACTTTCACTAATACAGCAGTAGCAAAATCACTTAGGATCAATGCATGGTCGTCCTCCTTTTCCACAAAAGAGGCTTTTGTCACCTAAAGGCTAACGGTGCCCCTCATTTGATTTTAACTGATGTTTTCTGTTGAAGTTGCTCTGAGAGGTAAAGCCTTCTTAATCTCCCTGCATACTGCGAGCTATCTGAAAACATTTTGCAATTAAGATAAAGAGATGCAGTAGAAAAACATTAATGGAAAATAGGCCTGAATGCAATACTTGTAAACACTTTTACCTTGTCAAATGAAAGAAAAAAAAAACAATCCTGTGATTTTACCTTGAAGCAAACATGGTAATTGACTCACTTTATTCAGGGAATAAACGTCCTAAACAGAACAAATATAACTACACCCATTTTTATTACAGTATTTGTGTAACTTGGCGCTAAAAGGGTAACATTTTGAAAAACACACCTCAATGCTTTTCATACATATTCTGCTTATTTATTATTTTATCCACATCTTCTCTGTGGTTTCTGCACTGAAAAAAAAAATCCTCCTTGTTTTGTCTGTGATCGTTAAGACTGTGACGTCCTTCCCTCCTCTCATGACCCGCGGCTGCTTATCCATACCCAACATGCCTGCCAAGAGATGATTTGGGGGAAAATGGAACAATGTGTAACCTACTAAGCAAAGGCCCAAATCTTTTGCTAAGATGGACGTTGCTGCAGATTATATTTGTCATTTGCTCTGTGACCCTGATTTATAGATTATAGATAGCTTTGGCATTTTTTGATCAGTTAAGTAGCAAATGTGGCTGACCTCATATATGAAGATGTGCATTCACACTGACATAGTTGCAGAATGATGCTGGAAAAGTTTACTTTAGTGCATTTTGGGCTGTATGAAAATCTGATTTGTTTATTTGCTACTAATAGACAACAGCAAGATGTTAAAGCAACAAAGACACAGTTCTTGAGCTGCCTCTGAAAAGTTGGTCTTCTTGACGATATAATTTGTTTAAATAAAAATGATTTTGTGACCAACAGTAGATTTGGTCTGAAGATATCACAGATTGATCTTCCAGTGTGGGCCCTAATAGATACAGTGTGTGTGCCGGTAATTTCCTCTCGATTGTTGGTGACAGTCTGCCGACCAGCCCCCCTCCGTGATTGTAAATGCTGACAGGATGCATAAGGGATGATGAGATCACATAAATGTGATTGTGGGAGCTTGTTTTCTATTTCTGTGCTTCCAGAGGCTATTGGAAATCAGATCTGGTGCAAATTGGGGGCCTGTGAAAATGGTGAGGATGTGTGCAGTGTGATCAAACCCTCTGAAGCAGCGTTTTTGTCTGACGAGAAACAAAGTTAAAGAATACTGGCATCAAAGTGCACAAAAATCAGTGAAATGTAGTTTGTTTTTCATGGAGTGGTTTGCCAAACAAATGTTATTAACTTTAGGTTTATATGTTTTATTTTAGGAATGTAGGAATAAAATAGGAAACAACAACAACAAAAAAAACCCCAGAATGGATACAGAACTGTAACTTTTGCTTTAAGTAATGATGTATGCTTGATGTGTTGATGCGATCCTAGATACAGAACTGATTTCACAGCTACATAACAACATTTTAAAGGTAATGTCCACCTCCTCAAGCAACAAATGCTATCACTTTTTGCATAATTTTCCTGCAGCAGACAACTGCAGGCAAATTCATACTTTGTCTTTGGATTTAACAAATTTTATTTCAGAGCCCTTGTATTAATATGAGCAATCATATAAAAAATAAAAAACAAGCAAATAAAGTCTTCAAATAAACAAATTTGGGTGAGGCAATTCATTACTTGGCGCTATCGTCCAAACTATAATATAAATATATATAAACTAGTTACAAGGACTCTGATGGTTAGTCCTACTTTGGAGCAGTTATAAGAACCTGTGTTAGAGCAGCACAATATATCAAAAACTTATCAATAGTACAACATCAGTGTGCGCAGTATCAGTATCACAAAAAATTAAAATAAATTGCTTCAAATAAAAGAATATATACTTCAATCAAATAGATCCCCTGCTCCCCTAAAAACCCATAGCCTACAGATGGAGAATGTTTGAGCATTTTGATGACAAAACATGTTGGTTTATCTCAACTGACTGGATGTTTTGCTAATATAACGCAGCCCAATGCCAGGAAAACATTGTGACTGAGCCACACTTAGCTGACGGTCCACTTGGCTATGCCATTTATGCACATGACAGTCACCATCAGTTACAATGGACAACTCTGTAGTTGGAGCTCTGTGTTGTTGGTCTTTGCTTTAATCTTCAAGGCAGAGTTTGAAAGATCTTTACAAACAATCAGAAGGAGTGACATATGACAGATCAGTTTACTCTGTGCTGCACACGTTCATTTCAGAACACCCCATAGCAGACAGTGGCAACAGTTAAGTAGCTTACCTTGATTCAGTTTTAATAGTGCAGTTGTTGGAGGAACGTTCACTTTGCTCGGCCAATAAATGTACGTCTATGTATGGACCAGTCACATCCCCTCACATCACTACTGAGCCACAAAAGTGCCTATTCTGAAACATGAGATTAAACAAAAAAACAGAAACAAAGAAACTGATAAACATTATTATAAGGACTGCAAATGGTCATAGTATTGGCAGTGCAAAAACAGTGCGCTTACCTCAAATGGTTATAAGGACTGTGAGACGGTCCCTTGCAGTCTGAAAGAACATCTTATTTCTGTACTTCCACGTGTTGTCTTATTTACTGATAGCATCTGGTGGAATGACTTTGGTTCATCCTGATGAAGTGAAGTCATGGAATTCCTTGGCAAGAAGAAAAACAGATTACATTTGTTGTGTTTAGTTTTGAATTTCTAACTTTTTAAAAGTATTTTTGATAAAATATATTCACATGATTAAAATCAAGTACACTAACAATTTCTAACCTTAAAGTCATAGTGTTTTAGCTGCTAAGTTGGGATCTTAGAATTTAAGATCTAAGGCAAAAGTAGGTTGTGATGATTTTATAATCTAAGAGATTCTGAGTCTTTTTCAGCTGGGGATATATTTTGTGGATGACACAGTTCTACCAAGATGGAAGCCATAAATGTAAAATGCCTTCGGCTATAAGACGTTCCTTTGTGGCAAAATCAAATTGTCTCAGCAATATAGATAATCTGAAAAGGGACAATGTTTTAAATCATTTATTATCATTGTAAGACTGATCTTTACACTACAAAATTATTTGGGATTGAAATGTGTCAAAGACAAGAAAGAAACCTGTTCAAGAAATCAGGTTGAGGGACAAGAGCTGCCTATGTTTCTCAGCTATTAAGACAATCAAATCAATTCATTTATAGAGTGAACATGTATGTGCTGCTGGGGGTGAAACTCCATGGAAACAGTGTTTTGTGCTGTTTAAGTGTTGTTCCCACAAATTAAGTCTCCAGTAATTTATTGTCAATTGATTAATCCACGGACACATAAATATACTTGCAAAGAAATACACATATCTACACAGTGTCAAACAATCCAATTAGCCACCTTCTAGTCAGTTGGGGTAATTACCCAAAGACTATTAAGCCATTGTCTCCCTGTGCTTTATAACAGCTGTAATTATGGCAAACCAACAATGATGCACAATTACAGCTCACCGTTGTCGCTCCGCAGCGATGTGATGCCAGTCAAGATGGGAGAGGCGGTGCTGAGATGATTGAAAATCTCTACAAATGGAATTAGTATAGATGTAATCGCAGTGTGAAACAAGTGCGAGCTGAGTCAGAGGGAGCGGGACGGAGGTTCCTCCAAAGGGACCTGCAAGACGCGGTTGGACTCTTTATAAACATGTCTCATAATCCAAAGCAGAATATCAAGTGATCCATCTTCCCCAGCCTGTAAATGCTTGACATTTTCCCTTTATGAAAAGCGCTGAGATGAAGCGCGGGACTTTAACGATGACGTGAGATGATCAATGACTCCATTGTGTTCGGATGGAGGGTGCTTTAATAACGTGGGGCATTCTCCCAATCCAGAACGACGTTTCTGTATTTAGAGGATAATTTCCCCCACTGGAGTTGGAGTCCCCTGTAGCCAGTGTTGAACGCGCGTCTCTTATTCTTTTGTGCTGTGTAAATAAACAGAAAAGAGCTGCGTAATGCTTTGGGAGTCAAAAAAGAGAAGCAGAAACAAGGAGCAGTAGCTTTTCTTTAGTGCTATAACACTGGATGGCAAGGCGTGGAGATGTGTATGCTGTATTAAGAGCACAATGGGGGGAAAAATTACCCTTTGTTTAAATGAGAATGGTGTGGAATAGCAGGCCCCATTGAGACTGTCATCAGTGTGCCTGCACAGCCACATGAGATGCTTTGCACCATTGTTCTAATAAAACAGTGCTTAGATAAAAGCTCATGAATGCAGGTTGCACAGCGGAGCCAAAGCAGTAACACATTCCACCACCACCGTTCACAGTGGGAAGGACAAAAAGAATGACTCCAATTATAATTACTCCTCCTTTAGATTAAGATAAAAAATGAATATTGTGAGTTGGCTGTGTAGATGAAATGAGGCGTACATGATTCAGTGTTTAATAGCCGGTTATCAAAGCATCGCAGGCACTTGGGGGAGAGGGACAGGGGAGGTGGGCTGAGAGCTAAATTCTTAGAGGGAGAACAATTGGAGAGCGGCAGAGGTGAGAGTGAAGCAGATAGAGCTGATCAACAGCATAGGCAGATTTTACACCTGGTTTAACAGTCAGCTATGAAAGAGAAGTCAGGCTGAAGAGGAGGAGTCATCTGGTCCTAACCCTGTCCTTCAGAAATCACATTTGCATGCTCCTAACTTGTTTCATTGGCCACGTTGAGATAAGAACGTTACATTTCAATACTCCAGAGAAGAAAGTAATGTGAGCTTGTGCTGCTCTGAACTCACAAGCAGGAGATCTTGGTTTTATGACTGTTTACTAGAGTTGTGCATCTCAGGTCTGTGGCTGATCTCGATACACGGCCAACAACGATAGTGTCCCAGTACACACTATCATGTGGGGAGGTTGTATCCTCTCCGGCTTCAACTTCTGGGTTCTCATATGCATTCCAATATTTCCTTAAATGTCAATACATCAGAACTGAAAAAGTGAGAGAGAGGGAAAAAAAATGGTATTAACTGAATGGTATTAATTAATGGTATAAACTGATTTGATCACCACCTAAAGTTCAGTCTTTTGGTGGGTAATCTTTTGTAATAATACTTGCAATTCATCAGAAATTCAGTTAAAGTGAAAGGCTGGGTTGGGGGGTGGGGTTGTAGGACTTTCCCTGCCTGAGGCATTCAACATTTATACTTGGAAGGGTCGGGGAGTCCCTGAACAGCTCCTTACAGCAAAATATACACTACAGTAGATTGCTTTTTTAATTACAGATGGTTAGAGTGATGTTTCTGATGAAAGTGGTTCCAACTGAAATGTTCCCTCTGAGGCTGCGAGTCAGACCCCTAATGTTACTTGTTATGGATACATTCAAGTGGCAAAGCCCTGAAACGGCTTTAAAAGCTGTCACAGATCAGATGAGCAAAACCTCAAGATGTGTTTCTTGTTAAATTTGACTTTAAAGCTTCCTTAAACCTAACAAAGAAGTCATTTTAATCCTCTCCTTTTTTCCGGCATGTTCCACTGTACTGCCTTCAGCTCACAAAAAACATCTGGAGCTCACAGCCCAAATCCTCCCTTCTTTAACCTTTTAACACTCGTTTGCTTCCTTCTATCCCTCAATCATCTGCTCTCTGAACAGAGGGCAAAGGGCTCTTATCAAACCCAAACGCCTGATTTCCCCTCTTCTGTCTCTTCCCAGCCTGGCAGAGTTGTGAATGAAATTTTCATAGTTAATTTGCACTGCATTTCGATCCTTTGCCTGGTGGAGACTCAGGTGGGCATGAGTATTAATAGCTCCCCTCCTCGATGACGTCAGCTGCGTTCACACATGCGCCTCTTAACGCTCAGATGGTGTTTTATGTTAGTTAGATTCATCACTCTCAGCGGTTATTTAGTCAGCGCTGAAAAGCACTTGTGAGTCTAAAATAGGAGGGAGGAAAAAAACAACAACAATCTTTTCATCTCCTTCTGAATCCTTTTCTGCCTCTTATCCACAATGATATTTTCACACATTTCTGCCTCTGGGTTGTTTTTGCTTTTGTAGTGATGTTTGTTCCTCTTGTTGCTGTTTCCAACCTGCTCCTCACAACTTTAAATTGTTCTTGTCTTTAAAGTGACTGTCAAATGCAATTTCAGTCTTTCTTTTTTTTTTTTGTCCTCTCTTTGCATGTTATCCACGTGACACTCTCTCTCTCTCAGTCTCTGTGTTCATTGAAATGCCTGAAAGCTTTATGGGCTCCTCGGTGCTAAATGCCAGTCTGTCTCTGCCAGGCGCTCGCTTAATGCTGGTCTCCTTGGTGATGAGACCAGCAATCAGGCCGCTCTGCACCAGACACCGAGGGGTTTGTACATGTTTGTGTGACGGCGCATGTGTGTTTATGCCAATGTAAAGTAAATTTGTGCGTGTTTGCTCCCCCGTGATCTGCGTAGAGGTGCATACAGTATGTAAGGGAGAACCCCCGCCCCTCACAAAAAAAACAGGGCAGGATGAGGGAGATGGATTCTCTTGCTCCCCATCATCTGAATGCATTATGTTTCCCGTCAACATGCCTCTGCCAAACAAGGGGCCCCCTGTTTTCCATGCCAGGGCTCGAGCGCCGCGTCGGCCAGGCTTCAACGTGGTGCTGTTCTTCGCTGTTTGCCAGGAGTTTAGCTCCGCAGACACGGCTGCTGGCCTCATCTCGATTCTGTCCATCTGTAGTGGCGTCTCAGCAGCCGAGAAATCAGTCTGCGGAAATGAGATGGGAGGACTCCGCTCAGAAGCATTTAACTACTAATGGACAACTTATTAGATTAGATTTTGATACGTGTTTCATAAAATGGTTTGACTTTTTGCCTAGCGTAAAAAGTAGAGGATTCGATAGAAATGCCTGCAATTATCACCAGTTTGAGTTAATCATAAATTAGAACAATTATAAGCTGTAATTTATTAATTACTGAGCAAGTCAGCAGTTTGTTTTTTTTTATTTGATGGAGAATCTCTTCATTTGACCTAAAGCTTAAGAAAAAAGGGCCATAAAGTTGTTTCCTTATTTAATATACTGTTGATTTAATGTCTATGTGAGTGGTATTTTATCACTTATATAACTCCCTTAGTTATCCAGTATATTTTATTTTTGTGCAAATAGTTCTCTAACACAAATAAAAACATGTACTTGAGCTTGGTGCTCCTTCTTAGTATGCGTAGAGGCAAAATTATATCATGTTATGACTAATTGCAAAAGAACATTTTACATTTGTGAATTAAAAAGGATATTATGGCTACCTGCAAATAAGGACTTTTAATTTTGACCTTCCACATCATAAATTCTTTATATTTTGACTTTGGAGCTACGGAATCGAGCAAGCATGTGTCATGAAACCTGTCTTCAGCTGACTGGTTCTGGAGTTCACGCACACTTGGATCACAGCGCTTCCTGGAAGCTGATTGGCTCGTGGGTCCGATTATCCACAAATGACAAGCCCCCATGTGGCTATATACACCCTGTTATTCCTTTTACTTCTGCCACAACTTCTCCAGACTTTTGTATTCTGTTGAACTTGTGACCAACCATAGCATATAACAAACCACCACAAAAGACAGTCCTCTTGTTTAAGTTCTTGAGTCCAGTATTATTTCAGAAAATCCATTACATATCATTAAAGATACTAACAGGTAGAGTGAATCAACTTCCTGATCTGACTGGCAGGAGACCAAACTGGGAGGGTGTCATGTCACACAGGACATGTACACCTTGCTAGTACCAGGTTGGTCCCCCTTTTGCCTTCAGAACTGCCTTAATCCTTCGTGGCATAGATTCAACAAGGTACTGGAAACATTCCTCAGAGAG
>JAOXNZ010000091.1:22526858-22537694 GCA_028566095.1 Kryptolebias brasiliensis
ATTAATTTTCAAAAATTCATATATAAATATTGTAGGTAGTCTGTCAGATGTCAAAATACAGTTCTAGTCTCTAAAATTTAACAAAAACTAAACTGAGAAGAGTTCAAGACAGATTCAAGATGCCTGCGACAGTGATGATGATGTTTAGTTGACAACATTTATTTTTCACTGGACGTTCTGCACCGTTTAGGCTGCTTTCCCACAGAGAGCCTTTGACTAAGGCTGCCATCGTCTATCTCTTTACCAAAACAAGCATAGCTTTTTTTTTTTTAGATATCTATTTAAGCACATGAAGCTACCAAGTCTTTATTTAACTCAAGTCTTGTTTTTGTTTGCCTGTGTAAGATTTTGCTGAAATGATCTTCTAATGTTAGCTGACCTTCCATTGTTTTTGATTTGACTTTAGCCATATACACCAAGTTTCCACACCTTCTATAGTTGTTGGAAATTAAAGTCAGCAGGACCCTGTTTACAGATGCTGCCATGTTGTATTTTTGGAACCACATCACTAACGATGTGTGGCTTTAAGTCCTGCCTACTCCCCCTCACACAACCATCTTGTCTGACCTTTCTTTTAAGCATGAACAGACTAATTACAGCTAAACATGTTAGAATAATGAATATTTGAATAACAGGAACAGAATAAGAACTAAAGAATCAACAATAGTCAACAACTGAAGAAACATTATCTGAGGACAATGTACCATTCATTTACGTAGAGGGGGCAGAGTTGAAAAGCTATACTGGAACCAGCCTTCAGGGAAGCTGGTCCCATTCCTGCTTCAACTTCCAAGTTCCCGTCCGAGATTTACCTATATATATATAGTCTTTGGATTTAACTTTTTATTTTAGCCCTTGTTGTCATGTATTTTCCTGCAATTCTGGGCATTTGTGTTCCAACAAAATCTACAGAAAAATAGTTCTCCTGAGTTGCATATTGTTCTGCTCTAAACTTCATGCTTGGCAATAAATGGCATCATTTTTGGATGCCTGTAGCAGATCTCTTTGCCTCGGCTGGGAGCAACACGAGCCAAGTGTTTTATTTCCTGCATGTCATATTAGACAGGAGGTTGCAGCTCCCAAAACATGCTCCATGCTCATGCATTTTTTGGTTCTGCACCTCAATATAAAGTGTAAAAAAAAAAAGAAAAAAAAATTAGATTGTTAAAGAATCCCCAGATTTGTTAGATCACATCCACATATCCACAAATTCCATGACTTTCCATGTTTTACAGTGGATTACATGTTAATTGTCCAATCCCGTTCTCCGGTTCTAAATCATCAAGTCCTAGTCTAGTACTGCATCACAAAATACCATTTTACTAAGATGAAATGTTTTATTTCTCTAAGCTGCCTGTTTTTCAAGTTTTTCTCACCGCTTAGAACCTGCAACACAGTTCTACTGAAGGTGATGTTTGAAACACTTACTGCCACTGATGGAAAAGTCACAGATTAATCCAGCACAGATTCTGTTATTGGACTGCAGATGTGGTGGATTTCTTTTTGCATATGTAAAAACCAACCAGATGACAGGTCTGTCAGACAGTTTGTTCCAGCACAGAAAACCAGTAACTGAGGCTGCATCAAAGTGGGGATTTGCTGGGAAAAAAACTGTTTTATTGGCACTGTAAAATAGCATAATGTGGATCTAGAAGCCCATTTCAAAGCCAAATTAATCTAGATTCCCTCAGTAAATGTGTTTTAAAAAGAATATGCTAATGCTTCTCTTTAGGAGAGCATTAGCACATGTTTTAGCAACAATCCAACATTAGTAATTATATTTTGCTCTTTTGTGCCCTACGAACATCTCTACTACTATACATTTTTTGTTTTCTTTTCTAAAAAATCTATTTCAGTCAAACTAAGATATATTGTCTGCTGCATCCACGTGAGTGCATTTGAATAGAAGCAGTTCAGGTTTGATCGCTACCAACTGTGTGACGACAGGAGTAAAGTTGATAAAGTTGGCGGCTTGTCACATTCAGCTGTCACCTGTTTTTATTTTGCTTGTCGGACATAGAACACACAAAATTTAATTTGGGCGCAAGTGCAACTCGTGGTGATGGAAAGAGTTGATTTATTTTTTTTATAAACACAAGACAGGTTGAAGATGCAAACTTTGAAGGTGTTATGCAGTTTAAAACCTTGCAGAGGTAACTTTTCATGCTGTAGTGTGTGTTACAGCCATGAACATGTGACATATTATTAGCACATGTGTCCAATCACCTTTTTTTTGGGGGGGGGGCATGCAACCATGCACAGTAATGACTTTCTGCCCACTGCCAGGGAGAAGTTTAATTAACCATCCCCAGTCTGGGCAGATAATTAGTCGATAGCACACATGCACACACACACAGTCAAGTCAATATGTAACTCTAATACTAGAATATACAGTGCCTATAAAAAGTATTTACCCCCTTGGATGTTTTACCCTTTTATTGCTATTATAAATCAGTCATGGTCAATATGAATTGGCCTTTTTGACAAGTGAAATCAAATAAAAATATGTAATGTAAGTGTCTGTCCTAATTTTTACCCAGAAAAGTTAGTTGAGTTTCTTCGATCCCCACAGATGTCTCGCCATAAGCTCCGATCCATCATGGCCGACTTCATTTCAGGGACAGGGAGTCCCGTAGCCACCATTAGCCTGCTGATGTAAGATGTCGCTGGTCGACCTCTTCCTCTGTGACCATGTCCTGGTTCCCAGAATAAAACATAACTGACACATTCCTTCTTGGCTCTGTAACAATGACCAGCGAAATAGAGCCATCTGATTTTGATCACTTCTAATACTGGTGGGAGGTCTCTGTAGAGGTCTTTATTTCTCATTTTTTCCTGCCATTCAACACTGAGGGCATGTCTAAGTAGATGAGTAAAACACCCATCTAATCTCTTTTGCTGTGTTTCAGTGAGTAACCATGTTTCTGACCCATAATAGAGAACACTTTCAACTGTTGCCTTAAAGAACTTTATCTTTAGTTTCCTTGAAAGTGAAGATTGCCACATTTGATTGAGTTTGACAATTGCTGACCAAGCCTGGGGTATTCTGATATTCAGTTCCTTCTCAATGGATAATAGCTATGCTCTGAGGTATCTGTAATCATTTACCTGTTTAATCGAGTCTCCTGTGAGTGCACTCAGTTTCCCAGAAGGATTGTACGTCATTACTTCATTTTGTTGGCATTCATTTGTAGCCCACCATCTCGATCTGCCACTTTCAGGTGAGTTAAAAAGATTTGTGCATCAGACACTGAGACAGCAGACAGGGCTTCTCTGCAAAGTCAGTGTCAGTGATGAAGTCAAGTCATGTCAAATTTATTTATACAGCACTTTTCAGCAACAAGGCGGTTCAAAGTGCTTAAGAAGATCTCTGGATGGTATTGTCTCCTGGTAGTTGTTTTGTTAAGTGTGAAGCCAAGATGTTCATGATCTTGTAGGGTACACCTTATTACATAGACCACCACTATAATAAAAAGGTATGATACAAATGTGTTTCTCTGTAACACCCCTGCTAGGACCTCCAAAACATCTGTTTCACCATCAGCAGACAACACTTTGGCAAATGTGTTGTTATACATGATGCTCATGGCCTGGACTATCTTTTTAGTAATGCCATAGGCGTGTAGTACTTTGATCATTTTCTCTCTGTCAACTGAATCAAAGGCTGGAGCTTGGAACTCCTTCAGAGTGCTCACAGGTGTCTTGGAGGCCTCTATCACTATTCTCTTTCTTGCTCTCAGTTTGTGAGGACTGCTTGCTCTTGGTAGATTTACACATGTCTCATATTCCTTCCATTTCTTGATGATGGATTTAACAGAACTTATGGGGATGTTTAGTGCCTTGGAAATCCTTTTGTAGCCATCCCCTGACTTGTACTTCTTTCTTTTCTCTGATAGGACCTTCACTTTAAAGAGGGTGAATATTTATGCAATCGCTTATTTTACATTAAACATTATTATTTAATTTGTATTACTTTGTTGAAATTCAGTTTCACTTTGTCTTTGAAGAGAGTTTATTTTTTATGTTTTTGTCAAAAAGGCCAATCTATATTAACCACAACTGATTTATCAATAAAAGCGTAAAACATCCAAGGAGGTGGATACTTTTTATAGGCACTGTACATTCTTATTCTTGTTATTGCAAAAACACAATGTACAGGTTCTGAGTGACATCACTGAAAAGGTAGTTTGAGATTATTTGAGATCATTTTTGCTTTAACTGCTTAATTGCAGAAAAAATGCACTTTGTGAAATGCTCAGTGGCAACAACAATTATCCTGTTTGTTCTGCTTTTTCTACAGGTTCAAGATTTGATCTACACATAGGAAAAGGTAAAAAAAACAAACATTTTCAGATCCCATCCAAATCGCTATCTCTGCTCCCTTCTGTTCTGCTTATGGAACGGGGAACAGAATGATTAGCAGGCATTACCCTGTATCTGTAGGCTTGTGTAGATGGATTTAATGGCCTCATTGGGGAGATTTGTGGACCATTTCATCGGTTTTATCACACTCTCACGCATATCTACACACATGGTTGGTGCAGCAACCCAATCACAGCGAACAGAAAATGTGAATTTGTAGCATGTTGTGATGTCTATCATGATCACACGCAAATGTAATCTGACATACTGCTGCCCACCATTTCTTCTTCACATGCCATTTAGCTGCTTTCCCTCAGAGTAAAGGGATCTTCTTTAGAGGTCCCATGCTGTGTGTGAAGTTCTGCTAGTGTAAACAATTACTCAACAAAATAATCACACAATGGATTGTATTTAATACACAGGTATCGCTATTTTAGCCATCCTTATGGTGCTAGCTGAACCTGTTGTAGGCGTGGTTGTTTGTTCATGGTGATGATGGTGGGTCTACAACTCTTAGGTCTATTTCTGGCAGTCGGAGTCTGCAAAGGTTTACTGTTGGTTGGCTTGCCTCTGTGGATCCCAGCGTATTTTAGTCCAGAATAATCCCCACCATCTGCTGTCTCTTCTACTATGTTTTAACACTCGGTGTCTTTTCAGCTATCTGTCACTTCAGTTTATTTCTGAATGAATTTTCTTTTGTCAAAAAAAAATTCCAGTGATCGCTCTGGTTTTTTAATGTGATGCTTCTCTTCATAACCCATTCAGGCTTTCAGTCTCTGCTGTAGTTTGACTCCTCAGTTCTTTCAGTCCTAATGTCCCTGCCTCTTTTCTCTCATGGGTTTTTTTTGGATTTCCTTTGTTTTAACTTCCATCCTCTTTTCCATGATCTCCTCCTCATGTTTGTTTTTGGACTTTGGCTTTTATCTGCCTAAATCTCTTGATATCTCTGAACTGCTACCTAAATTATCTTTTTTTTTTTCTTTTCTCCAATGCTGTATGAAGCAGTCTAAGATAACCACTTCCTCAAGGCAAATCTAATTCTAATCTTAGTTTCCAAAATCACAAATTACACCATTTGGTTTGAATCAAAAAGTTCTAAACAATATTTTTTTAGGATTTTTAAAAATTACAATATCCACTAATTCCTCTGGATTATGTCACATGACATGTCTCTGCTATATTTAAACCCCTTTGCTGAATAGAAATAGCTACAGGAAGTTTTAGGTTGATAAACAACTCAGCTTTTTGTTTAAAAACAGTTCCAATTTGTGTGCTTTTATGCACATTTTGATGGACATTATTAACCACAATTAAACACATATGATAGAAATAGTATCTGGTTAAAAATTAGGAGGAAGATGAAATTTGTAAAAGTCAAGCTCAAGGGAGCAGGGGCACCTGTTGTTTTTATTTTTATTTTTATAAACTTTATTGCTTAGAGATAAAGTTGCACTTATACTCGGTAAACTACAAAATAACAACATGATTCATGCTCTTGAACCAGTGTGACTTGCCCTCACAACTTCCTTCAGTCCTTCACAATAAGAGTATCAAACATGTACATAGAGCGTTGACCTCAAAATACTCTCTAATCATCTGAAGCTTAAACACGTAGTAAAACTCATATAACAATTTTGAGAAGTTATTTACAGTTTGAGTTCAGCTCCAGACCCAATTTACAGTGTTTGTGCTAAAATTTATATATTTTTTGTAATTAAAACTCATTTTAAAGAATACACTCACTACAAACATTTGACTATTGCAGGTGGGTTTCGATTTCTTTTCTCAAAATATCTACTTTATGTTTGAAGTACTATTATGAGTTTTTTTTCTCAAGATTTTGATTTATTTCCCAGCATTTTTATTATAATCTTGACATAACCACTTCATTCTCAAAAATGGGAAACATAACAACAACAATAAAATCTTCCTTCTCAGTTTTTTTTTCCTAAACCGCTGCTATATTCTTATGAACTCATTTGCACTTTAAACATAAAATGCTCATTTTAAGTATCACATTTTAAAAGAGCTTGTGCAAAAATAGTGAATGGTATCTGTTTAGCACACAAAAAATAACCAATCAAACTTTAGATTTTCTTGTTTTAGCAGGATTTCTGCAAACATGCAGAAGCAAAGAGCACTTTGTTATTTATAATGATCTAACATAAGACAACAATATTAACAAAATTTCTGTTTAGATTTGTTTGCTTATGATGATATGATGATACATGAAACATTAATTGACACTTTTGGAGACTTTTGCTTGTGTCTTTACCAGCCTTTGTTTTTTTTGCACATGTGTTTATTAAATATTTACTTATCAATTGCCAGACATTTTACAGAACTCAGCTGATAGTGCAAAAATAAAAACTGTTGCTTACTTATACTATTGTTTGTGTTCAAAATATTAAAAAATGGCTTGATTTTTTTTAACATCTTCGGTATTATTGACGCATATCAATCCCTGACTGAGGTCTAATTCATGTCCAACCTGCACTTTTCCACCTTCATTTCCACAACCAAAAAATCCACCACAAACTTCTTTAAGTACCACCAATAGTCCTCATATCCATTTTTATAAAATCCTAAGATAAAATAGTTTTTTATCACATCGAAGGCATCCACTTTTAATCTTTTTCAGTTTGTGTATAGATGCAATAGATCCACTGAAAAAGCTCACCATTTATCACCATAAAACCAGACCATCTTGTCAGTAAACTGCCCAATAATCTCACACTTACTTGGTGGTAGAGGTCTTAAAACTGATATGGTGTCTAGTAAACAGCCTAGTAAACAACAGGCGGGGGTGGGCGGGGGGAGGGGGGTACAAATCTGCCCCCCGTTTACCTCAACAGGACCATGTGGGTTCAGATTCCTAAAACAAGCCTTCACCTCTTTGAATATTGCAGTGTTTTCTAAAAAAGGCTCGGCAGGAACTACATTATGTGAGAATTCTTGCTAAAAATAACCTGAGCACAAAGCTGCTGATGAAGTTCTACCAGTCCTCCACTGAGGGAATAATGTTTTACTTCATCCCAGTATGTAAGGAGCAGCTGCACTGAAGCGGAGAGGAGGAAGCTTCAGAACAGCATCAAATTGCACACGGGATCGGCGACTGCCCTCTACCCTCTGAAGGTCTTGAACAACTCCTGCTGCCTCAGCAGCACACAAAACATCCAGAAGGAAACCTCACACCCTGGCTCCCACCTGTTTGACCTGCTGCCCTCTGGCACGTGCTGAAGCTCCATTAAATCAGAGAAAACTCAGAAGATTTCTTTTCCCCAAAGCCATAACCATAATAACTCCAGCATGTACTGATCTTCCACAGCACACACATATACCCACAGAGTACAAGTATATTAGTACCTAACTACTACACTTGTTCATAATCATACATGAAGCACAACACTTGACTAAATACTACACTGTTATGAAACAATCGTATATTTTATTAAATTCTATGCAATCGACTTCTAACATACTTTATCCATCTCAAAGCTTGTACCAATATATTTGTTTCTTTCTGAACGCTTAATCAAAAAAAGTTTTAAAAATGTAATTTCAGTTAAATTCAGTAAATTGAATTGAATTCAGTTCAAGTCAACTCAGTTCAAATCTGTTCAATTCATTTCAGTTCAGCTCAACTCTATTTATTGATTTTGGATCAAGTAACATGTGTTTTTAAAGTTTATTTGATTTTTTCCCCCTTGCTACGCTGTGTCACCTTAGCTGTTTGGTATATCTATGTGAAACAACAAGTTGAAAATTTTAAAAGCTCAGATAAACATTCTTTTTAAGAGTTTAATTTAAAACCAGACTATTTTTTTCTCAGAAAAAAAACATGGAAAAATACTCTTATAGCAAACCTAAAAAAAAAAAAATCCATATTCTCACTTGTTCTGTTTACTTTCATCTTTGCTCTATCTACTGTCTTCGTCAAGCTCTCACACTCAGCAGCACAGCTGCAACTCATCCACACACTTGTTACCTCTTATATTGATTACTAAAACTCCCATCTCTCTGGTCTGCTCCATAAATCTATCCTTAAACCTCAACTGGTCCAGAGCTCCACTGCCTGTGCTGTCACCAGAACCAGAACCTCATCAGCCGAACAGAAAATCTCCGTCTTTAAACAACAACTCCACTGGCTTCCCGTCAAACATCACACTGAATTTAGAATTGTCCTCCTAACTTTAAAAGCTGGAATGTTACTCCTCCGTAGCGTTCCTAAATGCACTCCAGGCTGAGCTGTTTGTCAAACAATACAAACATTTCATTTCAGTCAGTGCAGAGACGTGTGCATTAATGTGACACTGATGATATCTAAATTTAGCGTGTTGTCCGTAGTGACAGTTACAAGGTTCTTGATTCAGATGTATTGTTTGAACAGGATTCATCGCTGTGACGGCTTCAGTACAGACAGGTGTGACATGAACACGAGTGAAGCGCTTGCCAACTGCGCTCAGCACATCTCTGCACCAGGATACAGCTGGATTAACAATGCCTGAATGGATTAGTGGGTAAATGTGTGTGTGTTAGAAAATGATGGATTCAAACAGAAACTGATTGATAGTGGTGACTCCTTTGCCAAGTGGGTATTTGATAAAGCCGAATACCCTAAATCAGATATAGATAATACCTCCAGATCATCATGCTTTGGCTGTCGACAGAAGCGAACACACATGTGCACACGAGCTCCCTCAATCCCACACATGTGCTGACAGTATCAAGCAAATCATACCATCGTTTGACCTAAATCTATTAGCACAAGGAATCACAACCTCCTACTTATCTCACCAGTTTGCAGCTCTTTTATTCTTTCCCTGACCTTCAGTCTCCTGTGAGGTTCATTCCCTGCGAACGCTTGTCTGAAATGATACAGAGACAGTCAGAGAGTGAAAGTAAGCATATAGGTGTCCACAAGCCTGTGGGGCCTAGGGGTTAGCTTTCTAATTAGCACCCGTCCTCTTGACACTTTCATCACTTCCCACCATTTGACAGTTTGCAGAGTTTCCTTTACTGTAAGGTAAAGATGACGCTCTTGGAAATATTTGTCTCGCTCTATTCTTTAAAACACACAAAAAAAGAAAGACTTTGTGTGTTGGATTTGTTTGACAGACGTGATTACCGGCTGGGTTTTTTCTGCGGCTGTAAATTGCTTTGGATTGCTGTTAATAGCTACTTCAGCCATTTCCCCGTGAGACCGGTATTAGAATTTTTCCCTGACATCGTTCTTCTCTTGCTCTTTTATCCCCACTGCCATAATGTGCTTTTTGGATTACTGTATTTTAATATTGTGTAATGCTCTAAGAATGTCAGTAATGAATATAAGGCATGCAATCTGCTCGACTGCTCAAAATGGCCCTAATTGAAACGCTGAAAAGACAGCTCTGGCTAATCAGCTTAGAGATGTAGCCCACAGTTGACAGATAATAAAGAGGATCTTGAGCTGAGGAGCCTATTACCACCCCTGTAATGAGAGTTCATATAATATGTTCTGGGAACAATGAAGGGACGGGGAAGTTTGGCGAGAGAGTGGGAAGCTCGGAAAGAAAAAAGTCTTGCCGTGAGATGAAGAGGTGACAGCAGTTCTTTAAAACCAGAATTAAAAAAAGAAGAAACCTTAAATCAAAGGAACTGAGTGCTGAAAAATGCAATTTTGCAAAAACTGTATTAGGCAGTGAGGAAAGCTACAAGGTGAACAGATGTAGGATCTCAGACACATGAAAGCACAAAAAGGATATGCTTGAGCTTAATCACAAAGTGTTGCAAAAGCAATTAAGATGAAACCTTAAATCAGAAATCAGCTATGATTACAAGACCCTAAAGGAGTATTGAAAATTAAACTTTTAAAACAGTATGGCAATTTGAAAGGGGTATCTGGTAACAGTGAACTTACATTTATCTGTTTCTCTCTCTATTTTTGCAGAGCTTTATCACAAGTTTCAGCTCTTTACCTAGAAGTCAGTTTGAAAACATTACTGCCTGTTCAACTCCTACCTTTTTTAAAAGTTTTTTTTTTTTAGTCAAAAAAGCTACCCTCCCCCAACCCTCCCAAACAAATCCTACAATGTTTGAATAACAAAGAAGACTGTTAAGAACTCACAATGAATGTAGTGAAGCATTTATCAGCTGAAAAGCTTCCTTTAGATGTGGTTAAATATAAGTTAAAAAAAAGATTTAAAATTGCAGGTCGCTTGGCAGGTAGTTACAAACACAAATGACCTGGAATTGTTATATGCAAATAAGTGACAATTTCCCTACAGGTTCATCAAATTATATTAAAAAGTAATGAAGAGTCCAACATGTATGGAACAATAGTATGTTGTGAATTATTGACTTTATTCTTCACTTAAACCAGGACACTTGCAAATTGCGAAAACTGTGATGTGTTCTGGGGTGGCACAGCGGCGTAGTGGTTAGAGCTGTCGCCTCCCAGCAAGAAGGTTGCAGGATCTCATCCTGGCCTGGGGC
>JAOXNZ010000091.1:22546507-22557764 GCA_028566095.1 Kryptolebias brasiliensis
ACATATATATATATATACATATACATATACATATATATATATATATATCTTTAATAAATATCATAAGACAAAACTCTCCGGTGTCCTCTTGTTAAAGAAAATTCCACAACAGTCTGTAAAAAAACAATACATTCAGACATCTGAACTACTGTATATTACTGCACATTATTTTGACAGTAACACAGTTCAGAGACCTTTTGAGTTGCATTTTAGTGAAGTCAATTTACACACATTTATAACCCTAATTATCTAATAAACACAACATGACAAAAAATGTATATATTGGTTAGTGACTTCACAGAGCAAAGACTGAAGATTTTATATGTAAAAATTCACCTCAGTAAAAAAGATGCACTGCAGCTATCATCTGTTTTACACAGCTTCAATGTGAATGTAACACTATTGCTGTGATTATTTAGGTGAATACAGCATAATGTGGGATTATGCTGCTCAAACTGTTACATGATTGATGCAACAAATTATTGTTCACAGTGATTAAAGCCAAGGAGGGTGCTATGATGATTCTTTATATCTTCATAGAATACAAAAGCCATTTTTCCATTGTCCAGTTTCAGTATCACTCGCTTTGACTCACTATGACTCTACTTGTCTCCTCTCTTTTTCTGAGCTTTTCCATATAAATGAGCGCTATCTCGATGTGGGCAGTGCAGCAGCTGTCTGAAAACTTATGTGTCATATTGTTTACAAGGCTAACAACATTGCAATGGAGGACATTGGGGTAATGAAATAGCTGCTGCTTGATCTGTAGTTTTTTGTTAGTTTCAAGGTGAAATCAGACAGCCCGAGAAGCTGCAGGCAGCGAGACAAATCACCCTGGAAAAGTACAGGAGTGTTTGTGAAGCCAGACAGCTCCATCAAGCCGAAGCTGAGAGGATACAAACTAGCATATGAGGGTGAGCTAGTGCCAGCTTGTTACAGTCCTTGTAGGTCCCGTGTACAATGCTATAATTTTGTCAGGATTTGGATTTTTCTTGTATTTTGATATTCTGTTTAATAAATGTTGTCTATATTTTTGTTTTTTCGCCAGTTAATTTTCTCCAGTCTGTTTTTTGCCTTTTCATTTTGTTGCCTCGCTAGTGCTCACCTGTTCCCAATTGTAAACTTGCCTTTCTGTTAATCAGTCTCTGGTTTTATATACTCCCTTTGTTTCCTCCCTCATTGTTCGAGCATAAGTTTAGTTAACCATAGCTGGTGACACTGTCACCAGTGTAAGTTTTTTCTTAGATGAGAGTCAGGTTTGGCAACTAAGGTCTCAGTAGTTTTTTCCTGCATGTTTGCTGCTGTTTAGCTCCCACTGTCTAGGTCCTGTTTTTTTGTAAAAAAAGAGAAGGATTTTTGTTTCCCCTGCAATGGACTTGTGACCTGTCCAGGGTGCCCTCTGCCTCTCGCACAGTGACTGCTGGAGATACACACCAGCTCCCCGCGACCCGGAAAGGAGAAGCGGGTAAAGAAAATGAATGGAGTTTTGTTTCCTGAGCTCCGAGTCTGTCTGCAGTCTTTAAACATGACAGTATCAACATATGTATGCTATGTGTGTTTCAGGTGGCTTTTGTCGGAAAATTATTGCTGCAAATTGTCGTTCTGGGCGTTCAACCAAGATGCTCTGGTGCTGCATTTGTGCAGTAGTTTTAAATGTTTTTATTGTCCTCCTAGTCATATTTACACATGTACTCCTATGATATCTCACTGATTTTTGACAAAAAACATTTGTACCTTTTGCAGATATGTTTAACGTAAGCTTCACTATACAGCAGTTTGTGTTAAAACAAGTTAAATCTTATTAAACATTAACCCATCATTATAAAATACAGATGCTAGTTCAGCACAGAATTATTTGATATACTCCTGCTATCACTGAAGTGTACAGTGTCTTCTGCACTGGCACATAAAAAATTGTTGTTGTCTGATGACTTTAGCCTGTAAAGAAAATACTTTATCTTGGTTACTTTTTTCTTAAAAGTAAAACATCATTGCACCAAAATGATGACCCCTGAGCTCCTGTAACTCAGTCAATTTTACAGGCATTGAGCTAAGATCTGGTGTGGTAGTAGCTAAGAGTTCTTCTCTATGCATACTTTGGGCATGACATTGCAATATTGCATGAGATTGTGCATAACATGTTTTTAAGGCTGGACCAAAAGGGAACAGCCAAAAGATAAAGAAGTGTAGAAAGGTTATTCTTGAACAAAAATACACACACCTGCTTTAAGTACACTCAGAGTATGAAATTGCAGCATGCAAAAAGATAACCAGTAGATGTTTGCATGTTGACTTTATGTTTTGCTCTCAGAAGCAATTTTTTTATCACAACAACAGAGCATGAAGTTAGCTTGGATGGCTAACTAGCTGCCCATCTGCATGCTGGAGACAATGGTTTTTACTTTCAAAATATCAGAAGTAAGATAACCACCAATGGGTAAATAAATAAAGTCACAAAACACTCACCATTCTCTGCCACAATTTGATGCCAAGGCCGAGTCAAGGCCGTCTTTCCTCTGCTGGTCCCCTCCTCTTGGATCAGGACAGATTACGTTCAGACTACCAAACGGTAGAGGTCCAGAGTGAAAACATTTTCAATGCACATTGAAGCTATTAACACTTGGATTTAGCGGTATCTGAATGCAATCCAATAGCTAAGGGTGGCTTTTACTGCCAAGTGTGAACAGGGTCTAACATCCAACAACAGCAGGGGCAATAATACAATAATTAGTCAACTGTAAAAAACAAACAAAAAAAAGATTGAATTATTAGTTGCGAGAATATCAAGCAAAAAGGTTAGAAGAAAGGTGGATAGGGAAAGTTAAAAAAAGAAAGCCAAGTCTTTCAAAAATGATGTATCAAAATGTTAAAAGCTCACAGAGCTTTTTGGCTAACAGCAGTAATGTAATCCTTGCTGTAACTGTTCAGAATCACCTGAAAGCTGAACCCAATGAACATCTACAAGCTGATCATGAATGCCAGAGCAAAATAAATTTCACATGAGCAAGAGGTCTAGGAAAAGTGTCCAGACAGGAACAGAAAACAGTAGCAGGTTATTCAATTTCTATTGACCCCTCTCTTCCAGTCCAACACATTCTCACTACCTACTCGTCATATATGGACGCTTGGTCAGGTTCCCTGTGAGCCACATGTTGACGCATGGGGTAGCCCCTTCTAGTCATAAATTGATGTGCAGGGTGCTCTCATCGAATGTTATAGAGCTCCCTAAGCATTGGAAACTGACGACATAGGAACGAAGAGGGTCTATTCTAATTTTTTGAAAAAGCATATAAAAAGTGCACCCCTGATGTATCTGTATGTTTTTAACCATTTTGTTAATTTTACTTCAGTTTTAAAAGATGTGGTCCTCCGGTTCTCTGGGTACACGCCGTGATTTTATCTTCGGGTTTGTCGTCAGTTTCCAACGTTTAGAGAGCTCTATAACATTTGATAAGAGCACCCTGCACGTCAATGACGAGAAGGGGCTACCCCGTGCATCAACATGTGACTCACAAGAAACATGACCAAGCGTCCATTTATGACGAGTAGGGAGTGAGAATGTGTTGATATATACAGTATATATATATACTCTTCAAACATGCAAGATGCATATTTGTTCCTCTCTCACGAGAGAACTCCTCTTGTTTTCCTCAAACAGACGACAGGCACTTGTGTAAATTCCAACCAGTCACAGACTCCTAATCTCATCTCCATGGTAACGTGGGGCCTAGACCCCAAAACCATACCCTTTATCTGACGAGTGGCCCTGTCTGTCTCAATGTGTCTAACTTTAAGTAAACTTTTAATAACCACAGAAATGATGAAAGCTATTTTTTTTTCATTCTTGTGTTTTTGATATGTGTACATGATATCATTTCATGGCTTAAAAATTTGTATTTGTTTTAATCAATGATGTTTTACTAAACCTCTTTTCTCCCTGTAGCATCTAAAGTTGAAAATGAATCATTAATGAATTCAGATATGGGTAGGGTAGGGTAGCCTACAGTACTTTTATTTTTCTGTATTAGTTTGAGTAAACCTTTTTATTCTGATTTTATTTACGTTGGAAGTCAGCTTAAAAGTTCCACTTTTCTTCATCCACAGCAATCTAAATATATAAACTTATATTTTAGACCTGACAGTATTTCATGACTCATCCCTTGATCACCCTTTTTACTATAAAATTACTGGAACCGTTTTATTCATAATCTATTCTTTGATCTGTAAAGTATTTGTAAATATCCCCTTTTTGTAATAAAACCACATAAAATTTAAGTACTGTGTCTTTAATTCTTGTGTATGCGTTTCAGATGGTCAAACTGTGTTGTGAACTCCAATGCATAAACCTGACGTAAAGCAAAATAAATTGGAGTTAGGGGTAATCTAACACAAAGCATTGTTATGAAACATTAATATTTTTATTTATGCACTGACAGTAGTACACTCTGGATTTGTCCCTTATTTGTCCCTTAGGTTAACAAGCTTACATAAAATAATAAAATTGAAAAAGTGAGACATCAAACAAAATCTTCATTCTGACCTGCTGATGGAGACCAGGTCTCATACTGACCAGCAGGTCATCCTGCAGTCCAACTGGACTTCTCTGCACTACATTGTTTTTATTGTTCTGTGATGTTCTGTGAGCAGTGTGGCTTTGCAGGTTGTGACCTTAACCATCTGCCTCTGCTGGGTGTGTGTGTGTGTGTGTGTGTGTGTGTGTGTACCTGGCCAGGCAGTCTCTTATTTCCCCTACTTCCATGCACAGTGTGATGCTGAGCCAGTAGTGAGTGATTCGCCTCACTGATCAGCTCAGATCACACCTGACCACCGAGGTGCAGCCACCCCACCCTCCCGTCTCACCGACCACCAACTGATTCCTCATCACAATAGCAGAGCATGAATATATGTATGGGTAGGATTCCGATCCTGTTTTTCTTCCTTTTAGCTTTTGCCATTGTCTAAAATAACACCCAAGTATTTGTCTAAAAAAGCAGAGCTTGTAGGATAAAAGATGACTTCTTCTGTTCTTTTTTCTTTGATTGTGTTTTCATTCTTTTATCTGTTTTAAGAAAGATGTATTACAAACTCACCTGAGAGTCAGGCCACTAAGACAGGCTACAAACAGGGCAGTTGCACCTACATTGCATCATGGGAAATGTAGGATCCAATATTCTTGGTATCCTGACTTTTTTTGAAAATTAATTTGAGTACATCTGCAAACTTTTGTGCAAGATTTATATATCTCTGTCACACCTTTGTGGATTTGACTTACAATTTTACAACAAAGTGAGAGAAGTGATAGCATGAAAATGTGGTCACAAACATCAACTGATACTCTAGCACATGTAGCATGATCGCTAGCAGCACCAGTGCAGCAAATTTGTTAGTCAAGTTCATACATTCAGTGGCATTAACACAGCCTCTTGAAAAACATAATATGTACTGTACCTTACATACATGTCTTAAAAACAATCTTATGCTATGCTATCCAAACAGTACTAGCTACATAGGGTGCACTGGTGCAGTGCAAAGGTTTTTCCTGTTGTAATGATCTGTACAAAAAAATAATGGCGTAGTTGTAGCGGTGGTGCTGGGTGTGCTTATACTGGGTAAACTACAAAATAACAATGTGTTACCAAGCAAGTCATTGAGGTAGTGTTTCATTGGGCTGTGGCTATTGGAGACTAGTTGGCAGCTCTAATAGGCAAATGTTTAGTTGCAGTCTCACCTGAATGTTTGTCACCAGTGAGCCATGTAATTGTGTTTTACAAGGCCAGTTTTTAAAAATCATTGCCTATTTCCATGTCCATGACTCACAAAAAACATCTTAAAAAATGTATAGAAACATACAGTATATGTACATTATTTCAATGCCCACCGTACACTTTGAAATGACCAATTTTTAAAAAAAGAATCATTATTCACCATCAACATGGTTAGAGATTTCATGCTCTAGCCTCAGATGTTTTCTGCCATAGGAGAGCTCATGTGCAGCTCTAGTTCTCTAGAAGTACAGAAACTAGATTGAAATTGTTCAAGATGAGATTGAGACACCCAAGGCTATTTTGAGAGAGAATTTAGATGTGTTCAAAATTCAAGTGACAAGATGACAACCATTTGCAACCGCAAACATTTTGAAGATTCCCTCACCAACGCAGTTAGCGGCCCAGTGAGATACTACCCTTACTTTGACAGCAGCATCAAGACAACAGCGGGACTCACACAACTTCCTTCTTCACAATAAATTTCTTCAACATGTACGCTAAGTGTTGCTCTCAAAAGACTCTAAATATCTGAAGCTTTTTTAAATAGCTTACACAATGACTGCAGCGTGGGCCTCTCCTTTATAGCCACCTATGAACATGACAAAAAAAGCATCAAGAAGCTCACAGACAAGAACAAAACCCCACACCAACAACACTGTGGCTACATAGCATTAGCGATCCTTAGGCTGTAGTACGCTGTAACTTTCACCCCCTTCAACCAATATAGGTAATGGGGATGCATCATAGTATGTCAATGACATCTCATTACTTGATTTTGCACAAAATGCACTTAATTTCTTCACATTTGGACCTACCTAATAGGTGTTTCTGGATTTGCCAAGTGGCAAAAACAGAAACAATGTGACAAGATTTTCAAAAATTCTATGGTAAGAGACAGACAACCTTATCTTTTCTCAATAGTATGAATTTTAAAGAAAATCTGTTTCTGTCTGATGAGGTCTGATCAAACTGTTACTGTACACTACTAGTGTTTAGTGCTTATCATTTAAAAACATTACGTTTGTTGTTTTTGTCCAGGCTGTGTTTTCGTCTTCTTGAGGGTGTATTAGTCAACAAGTCTGGTGGTACTTATGGTTTTTTTTTTTCTTAATTTAGTGTCCTTATGACACAAACAGCTCACCTTGTCACGTGCAAACACTTAAGCCTGTAAGTTTTGTTAAGTTGGTCGAACTGAGACATAACCAAAGATAAGCAAAGGTACAGTATGTCACCGTCAGACACACTGAGGGGAATGAAAGACGGTCAAAAATATGCTCCACTTGACATTTAGTTAAAAAGTTTCCCATGGCATCAAATTGGGGGGATTATATTCCTACTTTAGCATGTCTTTACTAGTCAACAGTGTAACTCAAGGTACATTTTCCACCACCATCATGTTTTATCACCTATCAGCACCTCACATCTGACTTAATGATTTTGTGTAAGACACCTCAAGATGATGCTATTTTTACACAACAGCAGCTGTGGCACTTGAATTGGGAAGGGAACCATCTCAGTGGTTATTTTGAGAGTTTACACACCAGAACAGACCGTGTTTACCAACCCATGTGTGTACTTTGTGTGTGAGATTTGGAAGAGAGACAAACAAACTATATTTCTTTGACTTCAGTGAAAAGGAGGAGAAGACCAATTTTTTCCAGGAAGTGATAAGCAGTGTTATGAAATGTTGATCTCAGGGCTTGCTCTGTCTGTCTGTCTGTCTATCTGTTTGTCTTTCAAAGACTGTGGGCTAATTTCAAACCATCATCCAGTCGCCTGTGCATACCACAGAACTCATGTGTCGAGAAGCCTCGTTCTGCGTCTCAACCAAAGTGTAAAAGGACCGCGATTGTGGCTGTTTCTTGTGAGATTGAATGACACACAGATCTCTCCCCGTACCGGGAAATTGCACTCGTGTCAGCCATTACGTATTAGGATGATCTATCCTATATTTGGTGTGTATAATGACCAGCAAAGCTGTAACAGCTCTGGTGGTCCAGCTGTAATTAGCTTGAAATAGCTCGAGCCATTACTTCATATCTGTTCAGATTTAATGCACCACTGGACCACACAAAGCGTCTCCTATCATTCCCATCTTATCTGTCCCTTGAACACTGTTTGCCTTGACACAACATTCTGCAAGATTTACTAATTGCATATTCATCGCTTCTTTTCTGAGTTGTGCTTTCTGTAAAAGCAGTCTTCATCTGGCATTGTAGACATCTGAATAATTGAAAACAAAACTGAAGTTTTATTTGTTTTTGTCAGTTCCTCCGGAGAAAGAGTGCTTGTTGATAATGTTACATACACCAGACTAAAAGGCGCAATATTCCAGTGTGGAGCCAAATGCACCACGTCATGAGCCAGAATGTCTGCCAACATATAAAAACATATTTATCTGTAAAGACAATTCCATTCATGTGTGTCTGATTGGCATCAGAAAGACACCAAAAGAAGACAAGTTTGATTCTCCAGAAGGAGATCTCTTATGCTAGACTGTTCCAATGTACAATGGCAGATGTCAGTCTCTTAATCCTTTAACATTTGCCCACCGCATTTAAAGAAATTTTAGACAAAGATCATGTATGATCTGATAATGATCAAAGTATGTGTTGGGGATGACTCCCAGCTTCTGTCACATCAAAATTTAGCTCAATAAGTGTAGAAATGGCAGAGTAATAACACTTTTGTGTTTGCTAAGGTTGACAGGCTGTGGTGGCCATCTTGAATCAGGTTGACTCCAAAGGTTAATCAGTTGTAGATGCACATCCAAGGATTACTTTCTGAGAGTTTCATTAAAATCCATCTAATGGTTTTGGAGATATTTTCTAACAGACAGACATGAGTGCAAGAACTGTTAGTGCTCAGAGTATAGGTTGGGGATGACTCTCAGCTACTTCCAAGCTAAATTTGAGCTCAACACCTGTAAAATTAACTGAGTTATAGAAATTTGTTGTATTTTATAAGGTTGATTAGCTGTTGATTAAATCAAATTCACTCTCAAAGCTAATCAATTGTAGATGTTCATTTTAAAAACACTTTCTGAGAATTTCATTATCTATCTAGTAGTTCATGAGATAATTTGCTAACAGACAGACAAACGAGCACACACACCCACAGTGGGAAATAATAATTTAATGGTGAAAATACTATTATAACATGATTGACAGTAGTCAAATAAAATCAAAAACAATTTTAGCAACATTTAATATTTTTTAGCAGTAAACATGTTCTTGAAAGTTTAAAAATGCAAAATGCCAACACCAGAGGACACATTCCTCATGAGCATGCCTAATGAACTGAGTGAACTAACGGGCCAAAATAATTAGTCTTCACCAGTGATCGCCACGCTCGTTAATCAGCTTAGAGTCAACCGTGAACGCAGAAGTGGCTTTCATACTGGTTCTAAATCCGTACGAAATTACACGTGTGTAATTACCAGATGGATGACAGTGAATATGTAAGTCTTTAGTCACTGCTATCTATACTCTGAGGCAGCATCATTTTCCATTGCATTGATTCAGAGCTTAAAGTACAAGAGTCTTGAATAGAGTCTGCTAAAGGTAAATGCAATAAATCAGTGATAATAAAGCTATTGGCATTTTAACGAGCAGTCAGGATTACTGGTGAGGGTGAGACCTTCGCTGTGGAGTGTGGGGATATCGCACAGGTTTAGCTGCTACAGACTCAGATAATTTTGTTGGTCCCCTTTCACAATAATCCAAAAAACAAAAACAACACAATGGATGGTTTTGGCCAAAAGGTCCAGTTTTGTCTCATAAGTCCCAGAAACATTGAGGCTTGTCAGCACAGAGCTTTTTGTGGGTTTTTTTGTCAATAGTGTAGCCCTCCTGGGTCTTCTTCCATGGAGCTCATTATGATTCAAAACGCAGTGGCTGGTGCAATCTGAAGTGATGTAGCTTTACCTTGAAGTTCAGCTTAAAGGGTTTTGGACGTTTTCGTTGCATTTTTTTCCTTCTGGCTTATTCGACTGATCACCCTGGGGATGCATTTCCTCTTGCCTCCACATCCTGGAAGGTTGGCCACAGTCATATGAACCTTATACTTTTTAATAATTTTGGCACCTGTAGTCAAAGAAACATGAAGCTGCTTGGATATGGTTTTAAACAAATAGTTAAAAACATGGCTATAACACAATAATTAATAGTCTCTTTGGGTACCACTAAACCTATTCACACCATTTTAGGATATTTCTTTTCACAAAGATTTTGTTTAAAGTATCTCATAGCAGAGGTGGGACCAAGTACTTGTTTTGCAAGTCTCAAGTAGGTCTTAAGACTTTATCCTCAAGTCCCGAGTCAAGTCTCAAGCAAAGACAGTCAAGTCAGAGTCAAGTCTCAAGTCAAGACAGGCAACTGTCAAGTCAAGTCCCAAGTCTGAAACTTGGACATTCAAGTCCATTCGAGTCTTTAAACATTGTTGCAATTATATGGTAAATGTAAACAATAGATTGTGTGTTCTTTTTTAAATCTGTATTTAGTTAAACGCTGAAATGCACTCATTGCAAATTAAGCTCAGTGGTTTTGAATTAGGATGTGATGGTAACATAAATATTTGTCAATCCAAGTGGGGTTAAATCTACAGTCTTCAATGCCAGTTTTACATTCCTGTGTTGATAAAGGTATGGTGTGTGAATCAAGCTTGCCAGGATCAATACCCAAGAGACAAAACAATGTGCTGCATTGTGGGTTTACTACCCCATCGAGTGTTGCGTTCAGGGTCCCTACTATTATACAATTTTCATTTTTATAGGAATTTCTAAAGGATGGCAACATAATTAGATTTTGTTTTGTTTTTCTAGCAAAACTATGCCACTTGGAAATGGGCTCTGGACTGCATGTGGCCCCCGGGCTGCCATTTGAATATTAATAACTGCAAAAAATAGTTGACTTAATGCTTAATGCACTGACTGCAGTAAACAATCTATTTATTCTCAAAATGATTTCCTGACACAGATGTCTTTAACATATACATTCCATCCTCTGATGGAACTAGACTCGTTTCAGCGTTATAATGGGGAGGAGACAGAGAGTAACTCTCTTTCTTGAGTTCAAGTCCAGAACCCGCTTTCCGAAAGGGACCCCCACTCACCATCCATCGGCAATCTTAAGTGAACAAGCTGCTCGTTATTCTTGGATGCGCTTGAAGGAGTGGATTGAAATAGAATGACAAAAATAGCATACATGTTAAAGTCAAACAGTATCACCAACATAGCCCGGAGAACAAGTGCTAATAACACAAGTTAGCTATCGCATAGTAACAAACGTAAAGTACCACCTACCATTTTTTTATGCAGCTTCAAATGTCGGACAAAGTTGGAAGTTGTTCCATTTCCGTCTGCAATTCTCTTCTTGCATGTTTTGCATGTTGCACTTCGTTTTTTTTAGCTATCATGTAGTTTATGTACCCAAATCAAATTACCCTTGGGAGCATATTTGTCTTGGGCGTTTTTTTTTTTTTTTTTTTTTTTG
>JAOXNZ010000091.1:22571762-22583679 GCA_028566095.1 Kryptolebias brasiliensis
AAAATCAACATATGTTCATTAAAAAGGACAGAAGGGGAGAGAAAAAAAATAAATTGCTGGCCTCAAAATCCATACATTCACACTACATTTGGTTTATATTAGAACCATTTTTAGTCCGTTTCTATTCGCCAGCGTCTGATCTCAACCCTTTCTCTACTAATCCCTGCATTTCATCTAGCGGCTTTTCTGCCTTCACGTTCAGAGATCCAACATGCCATTCACTGCTCTAAAGCTTTTACACCACCATCGATTTCCAGTATGCTCCTTATGTCAGTCTTTGGCCTTCTCACCCAAAGCACCATCCATCACTCCGCATTAATGCCTCACCTCTTATAATGCTCCATTATATCATCATATCCCGTACTGATACCTCAGGCGTTATGTTTCCCACAGCTGCTGTGATTTGACACTGATGGCTGATTGCAGCTTAGCTTATCTTCTCTTGTAAGAAAAAAAAAAAAAGAGAGAAACTGTTGTATTTTTGAAAGTATTCTTTAGCATAACAGGTTTTGAAGACTTATCAGCTTTTTTCGATCATTTGAGCATCCGCCTGAATCATCTTCTTTCAACTACACAGCCTGAGTGTAAACGAACGAATCAGTCAAGTTGTCATTTTGATGCTTTGGAAGTCCCACTCCTCTCTTCTTGCTTTCCGTACATGGAGGTATAAAGAACCTCATATCGTTAGGAAATCGTATGCATTTGGTGTTCTCTCTGGGGCTCTTAAAGACAGGAATAGACTGATGAAGTGTGTGACTGCCTCCACAGTAATTACGTGATGAATGTGTTCATTCTGTGTGGAGCCCCAAGCAGTGAATAGCTCAACTGATTATTGAGGGGTGGGTTCTCCATATATGTGTGTGTGTCTGTGTGTAGAATATGGAAAATAAATGAGAATATACTAAAAAAACAAAACAAAAATTGTGCACGACTTTACTGAACTGCTATAACTAATTCCTCAGTAAATGAATCATAGTGGTCCACACATAAAACATAAATAATTAAAGGTCTAGCATTCCTTGAAGGAATGTGCAATACCTATAATAACTAATATAGGCACTGTATGTAGGACGCTATAAGCTTTTAATTGCTGTCATAAATCAGTCATGGTCAATGTAAATTGGCCTTTTTTTAAACAAAAAAATAACAACAAAAAACTTCTTAATTGTCAAAGTTGAATCAAATTTTTACAGAGTAATTCCAACTTAATAAAATATGTAATGTAAAAAAAGGAGTGATGTCGTAAATATTTAAATATTTACCCCCTTTAAAGTGACTGTCCTAGTTCAAATCAGAAAAAAAAGTACAAATCAGGGGACGGATACAAAAGAATTTCCAAGGCCCTTAAACAAGGGTGAAAATCTCATTCCATTAAGTGGGAACAGTAAACAGGGAGATTTATTAAGAGCAATCTTTTTGTTGGGGATACTTAAGATACAGTCAAATATACTGTTGTAAAATGAAAAGAAAATTAAACATGAATTACTGTTGTAACCAGGTAGATCAGCCGTGGAATCACACCAAACGAATTCTTCATATTGTTTTTTGGACTTTTTGGATTATTTCTGTGGTCACTGAAGAATTGTTACTGATCTATAGCAGCTTTACAAGGCTTATAAAGCTCTAAATAAATACAAGTTTACAAAAAGACATACGTCCAATAAATAACTCCTTTAAATAACATAAAAATACACATTGATTTATTATGTCTGTCAACAGAAAGTATGAGCTGTTGAAATGATAAATTGTAATCAGAATGAACTTTCTCATGTTTATATTCAGTGACGTTCCATTTGCCATCTTTCCATACAACAAATCAACATTTATAACTATAACAATGGCAATGATATTTATTTAAAAATAAAGTGTATACTGTATGTTACACACACACACACACGCACATACACACATTATTTTCCAAGTGGAGAAAACATGGTTTAAAATGATATCAGCTTGCAGTAGACAAGGCCAGGGTCGTGCCCTTGCCTACTGCCATGCTTGCAAAACACCCGACCTTGACAGCTCTCCAATCAGGAGGTGGATAATGAATGACAAGGAGCAGGTGTCATAATTAGTAAACGAAACCATGTATACAAAGAAAATAAAATCCAAAAACTATATAACACTTGTCATGTGAAGGTTTAACATCATGCAGCTTGCTACTCATCTGACATTTCGGCAGACAGATCTGTTTTGTTGTCCTGCAGTCTTTTCATATTTGTCAGTAGTAAAAAAGTAAAGTTGTACTGTGGAGATCACTATGTGCTGAACGTGTTGCATATACTGCAATATCACAGCTAAAATACTATTTGAATGTTTATTAATCCAAGTCAGAATCAGTAGTGAAAACTAAACAATAAGTAATAAATTTACAGTAAATTTTACAGCACAACCTCACCAGTGGCAGTGTGACAAGGCCTCTCAGACAGTGTGAATCTAGGACTCACATGATTATCATTAGGCAAACTCAGTTTGTGTTTGTGGCAGCTCACTGGCTTTCATTTCAGCCATGATGAGGCTCAGCAGACCATCGCACATAAAAAAAAAAAAAAATTGTGTAGAAAAGATCAATGGGCTTGCACTCACTGAGCAACATACTCACAGTCTTTTCCACACATGAGCACACACCTTCAGCACGCCATCGTCTCCATCCCCACCGTCAGGTTTTTGACTCGTCTGTCGACAGCTGATGTTGTGAATGTATTGATTTCTTCATGTTAATGCAGCCTTCATGAAAGGCCCAAGGCAGCAGAGGAAAAGGGAGAGGAGCAGAGAGTAAAGAAAAGGAAGACAGGTAGTGAATAAAGGAGCTGGATATATTTTGTTTTTAGAATTGGGAGAAAGCCTTAAGGCTTACCTTATTATTTTGTATTTTGCATTCAATATAAAGTCTTTCTTTTTTTGGGCGGTGTTGAACAATACTTAACCCGGGTTTCAGTTCTTTCTATGACTCTTGGTTGCTTCTTCACTAATTTTCAGTTCATTCCTTGCAAGTATTTTTATAAACGGATTCTATTTATTATATTGCTTTAAAGGATGATCTAGTAATTTTTTTAAATTACATTCTATCAAATAGTTATCAATAGTTAGTGCCTTATCAGTTGTGAGATCACTCATAGAGCACAGAGTATGGAGAAACGAGCAGAAGTATTGTCTAATGGTCAGCCAAACGAGTGACACTTTAAAAAAATAAAAATATAAATAAAAGTTCAGATTTACAAAACAACTCTTTCTCAAAAACAACAGACTGGTGTGAAAGAACGCTACATTAGTTAATATTAAAATTCTTCACTTTTGAATGGCACACTTTGTTTAGTATGTCTTTGTTTTCTTAACCAAACAATGTCTGTTTTACTAACAACAAATGCGTGTGTGCTGAGCATAGATAAACCATGTACATATATGCTGAGTCCTGAGGCTGTGAATTATCAGTCCACCTGGATGAAGACTTTTGCCTCCTTCTCCATACTCTGTGTTAGATTAGATGAATTAGACATAGGAAACATAAGAACTGTACAGAAAATATGACAGTCATGAAAAAATGACAAATGCCTTAGGAAAAACCCAACAAATTCTTTACAAAGCATGGAAAGGTGTGATTCAGGACTACTTTAAAACATTTCTGAAAAATGTGTCTCCTTTCCAATACTGTATGTTGCCAGAATACTGCACAGTTTATATATTATATCAGTGTCATTCCAGTCATTACGCAAATATGTAAATTATGGCAAATATGCAAGTCATTACTTATATATTACTTTGAAAATTTAACATGACACAAAAAAAAAACAAAAAACACAACAACCCCTTAACAAACAACAGGAAACAAACTGTGGACTCTATCAGGACTTTCATAACCAAACACTTTAACTTCCAACCAGGCTCTTAGCTGGAATACCCTGGCTCCATTCAGTGTGTTATCAAACTAAATTTATAATGTTCACAGATCAGAGGAGATGGAAAAAAGGAGGGCAAGAGCAGGAGTAATGAGTTGTAAAGCAATGTTTGATGTCTTTGATACCATACTGTACATCATGCTCACAAAGATGTAAGCCAGATCTAAACCTCAAAACATGCTCTGATCTTTGACATGTTAAAAAGGAGGAGTAAGTCACTGTACTGTATCTAACTGTGCAGCTGACATACGGTTGTTTGACAGCTTGTGTAATTTGTAGGGACGGTAGTCATCAGGAATATTATACTAATTGTTTCTACCTGAATGGTTATATTGTAAATACAATACTATATATTGGGTGTGTAACAATACATGTATTTGTTCTGAACTATCATTGAACAGATGTCTGGGATAAGGTAGAGGCAGTCAGACGAAAAGTACCACAGCTTCCATCCAACCTGGCGCACATTTTAATCTAATGCATTTTAGAGGAAGATACTATGTAAAGCACTCTACACCAAAGCAAAGCAAGAATGACTGATTCCAATGAAACAAAGGAGCTTAAAGACCCGCCTGTTTGTCTCAAGTCACCGTTTTGGAAATGTTTCCTGATCATGCCCCGCAGCAGCAGCAAGGGAGATAAAACGTGCACGTATGGCAAGCCAAGTAGGTCATAAATCACAGGCTTTGAAATACCATATGGCAAGCAATTTGTGTGTATATTTGATCTCTCTGACAACCAGCATCACTTTCCCATACTAGCACTAACCTATCTGAGAACGTCAGGATGGGAGTTTCAAATTTTATTTTAAATTTCAGCTTTTGGTATTTTCGCAGGGGGAGATGTTATTTAGTTTTGTATTGTTTTTAAATGTTGCATCGAGTCTAATTCAAATTGTCTGACACAAATACATCTTGCTTTTAATTTTGTTTGTTTTTTTTAAACATTTTCTTAACAAAAGAGAGATACCTTTCAGTTTAGGAGTTTAACAAACTTATTCTTTGAAATATGCCCTATAGGACACTGTTCACAGTTCAAATGGAATGAAAAAGATAATATAATGCAATGTTTTTACTTTTTTATTTGTTATTGAAGTTACCGGTTGACAGTTGAGATCCTTCGTTTGCAACTGTGGTTTGTTTCTCTGTCTCTGCAGAGGGTTATTATTTTTCAAAAAATATCACATGGCATTTGTTTCTTTTAAACGTTGCACTGAACTACACAGAACCGTCACCCTCATATCGAAGTTGGTAGCAAACTGTGACTTAGGAGTAGCGTTACGCCCCTACAGTAGATTACTTTTTTTGTGTTGTTTATTTGATGTTTCTCCTCTGGTTATTTCTGTCCTTTGGTTCCAAGCCCCCTGTGTCTCAGCAGCTTCACTTTACAAAAATGAAGTCACCAACTGAAAGTGATACTACAGGGTGATGATCAGGGCTTTGTGTAGAATTATTGTTTAAGAAAAAAAAAAGATGGCATTTTTACTCCCATTCTCTCATCAGGCAAATACCATGGTTAAGAATGGAAGATCTGTTATGCAGTCAGTATTTGACCTGGACCTGGAATGAATGGAGGAATGTAGTCGTGTTGGGGTGTTTGGAAGTGGAGTGGATCTGTCCACTCAACCTAATGGGGCAGCACGTGCAGCTCCTCAGTCACCAGCTGTTACTCTCTTCTGCCATCCTTCCCCTGTGCTCTCTCTCTTTCTCTCTCTCTCCCCCACACATTTATTTTTTTTTACACACACTTTTGTCTTTCTGTAATAAATACTCATTCTAACTCATCTTCTCTTTTCATTGCAAACTCTTTATTTGTGAAAGAGGAGTCGGAGGCGAATTTGCTAGCCATATGGCAACGCCAGAGGCGTCCGGAGCAGATGTTCTTGGCATTGGGACTCTGCTCTATGGAGCACACGCATACTTACTGTCACACACATACGTAGACAAACACGCACACGCGCAGAGGCTTATAGGCCTATTACAGAGGAAGAGGTCACAGACTGACAACAGTATTACCTAACTCCCAAAGTGCAGCCATGCTGGCCGTGTGAGCTATATGTGCTGCACGGAGGCACCTTAAAATTTTTTCTTGTGACTTGAAAGCCAATATATTTATAAAAAAAAAATAAAAAAAAACATACTCAAACTTTCACTCAGATCATAACATTATACTCTGCTATGAAGCTGTGATGTCAGTTTCAGTGCACATATCAGCGACACATGTTCATATGCAGTAAACACAAGGTAGACATTCAGAAGCTTTGTACATCATACTTCAATGAATTGTATACATTGTGCTAACATGATATTTTAAGCATAAAAGTCCTTATATTGAAGACCATGCATTCTTTGGAGGAATGCAAATCGACCGCCGCCTTCCATGTAAACGTTTTAGACTAAAATCGTCTTGTTCAAAAATTACAAAGCTGTAGACAATTTGGTCAACCTTAAAAAATAATGGTAAACCTAATGTCATGCAATAATGAGAGATCTCACGTTTGTGTTGGGATGACTCTCAGCTACTGCACTTTAGCTCAATATCTGTAAAATTGACAGAGTTATAGGCATTTTTTTGCTGGCTATTGTTGATTAGCTGTGGTGTCCATCTTGAACTGGATTGATTCAAGAAGTTAGTCAGCTGTAGATGTACATCCAGTGATTACTTTCTCAAAGTTTATTAAAAATCTGTCCATTGGTTAATGAGATATTTTGCTAACAATCACTCAGGGCTGACTCCAATAGTTAATGCTGAAGTTTAAACCAAAGATGTTGCTCAATAAGTAGCACTTAGAATATGTATTGTGAATGACTTTCAGCAACAACCACACAAATTTATATCAAGCTATCTTTAAAACTGTTTGAATTATAGACATTTTTGTGTCTTCTAAGGTTGGTTAGCTGTGGCGCCCATCTTATATTGCATTGACTCTAAAAGATAATCAGTTGTAAAAATACATCCATTAATTACTTACTGAAAGTTTCAGTAAAATCTATCCACTGGTTAATGAGATTTTTTCCCAACACACAGACAGGTTGACTCCACATAAGTAATAGTAAGATTTAAAACAACATTTTTGTGCAATCAGCTAGTGCTCAGAATATATGTTATGGATAAATCTAAGCTAAAACCACTATGTATTAGACCAATATCAGTAAAAATCACTGAGTTATAGCCATTTTTGTGTTTTCTAAGATCAGTATGGCGTGGCAGCCATCTCGAATAAGGTTGGGTTCAAAAGTTATTCAGCTGTAGATGCACATCTAATGATTACTTTATGAAAGCTTCCTTAAAATCCATGCTGTGGTTCGTCAAATACTTTGGTCACTGGCGGGCACACAAAAACACACAGACATGGGCAAAAACATATTTGTCTGCCTTTACCTTTTGGCTGTTGATGATAATAAAGATGTAGATGGCTCAACAGGTAACCTTCATCCAATTAGAATGTCAGATAACTTCTCAGTGATCAGAAATTGCTGCTTTTGACTTCTATTTTTCTTCTGCAGTCTTAGAGAGAAAAGAAAAAAAGCTTTGGCTGCTCGAAGATTGCACACTCAGCGTGTTTATTTAGGAGGGTTTTTTTTAGAGCTGTTTTTTGCTGATTCGTACAAGAGCGATATAGGTTTGTGCATTTTTTGTGTGTATGTGTGTGTTTCAGTACAGTAACGTATCCTCTGAATGAAATAGGATGCAAATTTGACCAGTGTGCAGAATGTGAACATAGGCTTGTTCCCAGTGTTCTGCTGAGCCAGCGTTTGACCTACATCAAACATCCAGAAGCGGAATAAGTAAGAAAGCATTACCATACAGGTCAACACCTCGGCAAAAACACGCATTGGACGAGATCGGTGAGAAAAGATACCAACTCTTTACACGTGGAGATGCTGTTTTTTGAAATTTACCAAATTTTCCCCAAATTTTAAATGTGTTCAAAGTAGAATTTACTCACAAAGAAACAAAAAAAATTTGAATGTTTTCCTTTTTCCCTTTTTTTTCCTTCATTTTGGTCAAGACTACGTCAGTTCAAATTTCATCTCTCACATGATACACTTTTTGGTACAACAAAAGTTTTAAATGGTCCCATGTTCTCATAAACCCATGTTTGGATGAACACACTGAACAAGAGAAAGTTAAGCTTTGTTGTTATTAAAAAAAAAGCTTATGTTTGTCTAGACACATAATTAAATATAGTCATTTCATTTCAGTTCCTTTTTCAGTTGACCCTTATGTGCCAATTTGTAAATACAAAATGCCATTTGTGTCTTCATATACCTTGTTTCTAGCACGTAATTACACAAAACTTGTTAAAATATCAGTTTTGAAAGTATTTGTGATAATCATCTCTTACTTTGAATAAACTAAAAAGAATCAAGAGATGTCTTTGTGTTTTTGTAGCCAGAAGCTTTCTTTCCTTTGCTTAAAAAAATCAACCTCAGTTTGGTCAAAAATATAGTGTAATTCTGGCTGGATTGATGAGCTAATGGCTAGTCCAAGCAAAACCAAGACCAAATTAGACTGCTGTTGTCTTAAAACAACTACAGTCTAAAAAATCTCATGCAAACACTATTTTACAAACCTTCTTTATTGCCATCACGTCTTCATATCATGGTTATGTACATAGAATACAGTGGGGTTTTTTCAAGCACAAATAGCAGCCACATTAACTAGCTGTAGCACTTTTGGTGCAGGAAGGTAAATATTATAACATCCTTTAAAAACTGTGGAATGCAAAGTTGACAGAGGTGTAAATGTTTGTGAAACAGTCTTTGAATGGATCACTATGAAATTGTCTGAAATAAAATAAAATTTTTTTAAGAAGGCAACGATGGACTTGGGCCTTGGCCACGATCGAACTAGATGTTAGCTCAATAATCTGGTCAGAAAAAAACATTCTTTCTCCAAACTGAGGTGGTTCAAAGAGCTATCTACAACAGGTAAAATATTAATTGTTCATAACATTTTCACAAAACACCACTTCAAAAAAATCTAATTTACACCTTTAGAAAATATCCAAAATATAGATGTAAAATAGACTAGAACTTTATTTATTGTAATTGTTCCAGGAAACAACAAAACACAGTTTACTAACTCTTGGTAAAAGCAGAGCAGATTTGCACACACAAGGAGTAAAATAGGCTTGAAAGTAAAAGTAAAAAATTAATAAATAAGTAAAACAAAACAAAAGAAGACACTATCTGCACTAAAAAAATAGTTCAATTGTAGTGTCAGTACTTTTGTTTTTGGTCACCAGGTTTACCTTCTTTTTTACTAAATAGTGGTTGTAGTTTCTAATAGGTATTTACTGCAAGCAGTCCTAAAATAAACCATTACGAAATATTAAATACGGTGCAAAACTTTGCCCTTCTACATCCTTACTTCAGCCTCACTCTGTGCTTTCCTCTAATAATGCACGTGAGTGGCACTGAGATGAAGAGGAGTTCATGGTGAAGGTGAACCACACAGGGACTCAAACAGACAATAAATCATTATAAGCCCTTATTGCTGGAGAACTGCTGCTGACCAAGTCACCAGCAGAAGCGTTACTGCTCCCAGGTGGCTCCGCCAGAGTTGGCGGCCTTTAAAATCACTGTCCTCATTTGGAGAGCTACTGAGTGAGAGATACGACGAAGGGGAGATCAAACCGTGGGGAGAATTAGCGGGAAAGGCTTCAAAGACAAGAACAAAGGGGAGATAGAAAATTTAGAAAGGAAGCAATCTCTGCCTACAAGCCAATTAATAAGTGAGCGGCGTCAGACGAGGTTACCCCAGGCTAACTGGTCGTTCCAGGAATTGTCGTCAAGTATTATCTGCTGGCTCAGGCTGGATGACTGAGAAGCTTAAAGGTGGCTGCATTAACCTGTGTTGCGTAGATGGTGCCAGCCGTCTGGCTCTGCAGGACAACTTAAAGGGAATCATGTTGTGCCACCTGTTTACAACAAAAGGGTTTGCAAGCCCTGTCAAAAAAGATATAAGAGCTTTAAAACTGTGGTTTTTGCAATAGTCCTGTAGAGATATATCCTGTCTAAACAAGATGAAAAGATGGTTTAGTGACTTTTTTATTTGAATAGTAAAATGCTAAAATGTCTGAAATAATGTTTTGTCAAATAGTAGTTAGTACCTTATCAGCCATAACATCAGAGAACAATATAGAAACTGGCACTTGTTTGGCTAGCCTTTAGCACTCTATGACTAATAATGTAATAATTACTAATAACTATTTGACAGAACATCACTTCAGAATTGACCAGTCTATCCTTTTATTAAGGTTTCTGTAGCCATGACTGGGAGTAAAGTATTATTTATTCCCTTATCAAAGAAACCTGAACACCCTCTTAATAGAGCAGCACTTTTCACACCCATCACTATACGTTGCTGACTATTATCAGTAAGCTATCTTTACCTGGGAACCACAGCATTTCATGACTTACTGTTTGATTTGGAGATGTCTTTGGCAGAATCAGGCCATTGGAAACAAGTTAAAAGGGACTTGAGACTGACAGCTGCCAAACAGAAAAAAAAAAGAAAAAAAAAAAAAGAAAACGAAAAAAAAAAAAACAGAGCCTGTTGCCAATCATGTCATCTTACTGGCAGATTGGTATGCGAGCCAGGTTGTTAGATTTACATGCAGACACAGCGATAGGGTTGCCAAACATGCAAGTTTGCCAGGAAATGGAGTTACTACGCACTGAGAGGGTTTGAAGTGTGCAAGGTGGCTCGTGACTGACAGGAGGGAAGTCTGGGTTTTTTGGGGGAAAATTCATGTCTGGTCCTTCAGCTGTCATTTTAAACAAAATGCAGAACCAAATGTTCCTGCAGTTTGTAAAATATTATCTTTTTTTAGGCAGCACACTGTAAACGTGTAGATTACAGCTGTTTATTATTATCACCCTCCACTGAAGATATGAAAATAATAATATGTAGATTCTATTACATATTATTATTTTGTTTGTGTGTATGTGTTCACTTGTATTTTATGTTAGGAAAAATATCTCAAAAACCACTGGATGGATTATAATGAAACTCTTAGGTAGTAATTATAGGATGTACATTCACAACTGATTATTTTTTGGAGTTTATCCAGCTCAACATGGCAGTGACAAGTAATTGATATTACCAAACCCCCAAATGGGTATAACTCAATTTTACACATATTGAGCTAAAATTTGGTGTGGTGGTAGCTGAGAATCATCTTCAACATATACTCTGAGTGGTTCTTATGAGATCTCGCCTAATTGCATCTAAAGGTCACTGACAAAGTTTGACTCAAACGGCTACAACTCTGTCATTTCTCAACATGAGATGATCTTAGTCTAAAACTTTGACACAGAAGATGCTGGGTGATGTCATGTTATGGCCTTTAATTTGTGATTATTGCATTCCACTGAGCTTGGTGCCTGATGTATTTTGGATATTGTATGTTTGTGTCTGTGTCTGTATCTCATCGGCTGCATATGCAGAGCCATCTGTTTGCTGCTTTAGCAGTATAGTCTTCCAGCACTCAGGCTTAACTTTGCACAGGGGCAGTGGCCTATTTTAACCTTCTGCTCGCTCAGTGTACCCATCCAAGCACACCATTTTGGTAGATCTTTCTTCGTTTGGTCACGATAAGTTTGTTGAGTTCATTTCCTTCAGCAGCTAAGCTGTTGCTCCCAAAATGTACTATTGTTTTCTCAATTGTATTAGAGCAAATTTTTGCACATAATTTTGTGTTATTCAAGTTACAACAACCTGGTACTTCTTCTTTTCCCAGATATAACAAGCTCTCCACTCATGGTTATAGAATGTGTACACATGACTAAATCAGATGTCTGCAACTTCTACAGTATAAAGAAACATTTTTGCCTTTTTTTCTCACAAAACAAAAAAATGTGTCCAGAGCCCCAAAACTCACTTGAAGACTGAAATTAAAATATTCAAACCACTATCATGTAAATATGACTTAAAAAACCCTACTGTTTTACATTGTAGCATAAAAAAAACTTTAATAAATTGTTGACATTTATTTGTATTTTTACATCAAA
>JAOXNZ010000091.1:22702378-22713490 GCA_028566095.1 Kryptolebias brasiliensis
ATTTAATTAATTAATGGGAGATTTACACATATGTATTTTAAGTTATATTTATTTATTTATTTAATGGTATATTTATTAATTTAATTGTGTCACTCATATCCCTCCATACTAAACATCCCCATAAGTTCTGTTAAATCCATCATCAAGAAATGGAAGGAATATGGGACATGTGTAAAACTATTTGTAAGGATCCTCACAAACTGAGTGACCGTGAAGAAGGAGAATAATGAGAGAGACCACCAAGACACCTGTGAGCACTCTGAAGGAGTTCCAAGCTTCAGCAGGTCAGCTGGGAGAGACTTTGTTTAAGGGGCAATTCACAGGGAAGATCATCTGGAAGATACTTCAGAAAAGGAGCAAAGGCAGGGCACTCAAAGGAATCTACAAGGAGTAAAGGTAAGTTTAAACCAACTTGGAACCAGCAGGCTACACGTAGGAAGCTGCACGCGAACATCACCAAATGACACTAAAGATCCAACAAGTACAACTAGCTCAGCTTTAAATAGTGGTGCCAATCAGCCCAGATCAGTCACAGCCGTGTGCTGCAGCAATCAGCCCAGCTCTGGTGAAGGAAACCCTATAACACAAAGAAGGGAGGGGGGAAGCTGGAAAAGGCTGGATTCCTGAGAAGATATTCATGCATGGCATTTTGTTTTTTTCATCCTTCCCTGTTACCAAGAAATCTGCTGCTGATGATTGTTGTTAGCACATTTTTTTTTGTTGTTTTCTTTTTATTCTTTTTGAAAGTGTTGCTGACATCAAATTCTCGATTTTCTGTTTGACTATTTCCCACATGATTTTATTTTAATTTATTTTTGCATTAGGATAAAAAATACAGTATTACTAGAATTTGAAAGGTTTGAGACTGGATGGATGAATAGATGAATGGATGAATGAGTAGGTTATTCTTTGTACAGAAGGCATATTGAGTATATTCTTCCTTAAATAAAGTTTTGTGTGTACTCAGTCCTTTGATTTCCTGTTTTACCATTTCCCCTTTGTAATTCATTCAGACAGTAATTTGCTCAAACAGGATCCGATTCAAACTGCTGTCTCTGTGATGTTTCTGGATTTAGTATGTTTATTATAGCGGACTGTGGTTGATTAGAGGTTAGCCTGCAACGCTCCAAACTGGAGAGAAGTGCAATCTGCATCACTGGGTTTAAGGGATTATGCATTTCCAGGCGAGAAATCACAAGGATGTTCAGTCATAGTTTATAGTTTGTACATCCTAAGAGGATAAACGCACTCTTGTTTTATTTTGTTGGCTGCAGTGAAAAACAAGATAAGTGGTGTTGAGGATTTCCTTGACTGATTCTGACATCCTTTAACTGTGAGTCTCCAGCTTCAGGTTCACAGGTAAAGCAGAAACATCTAGGGCAGCTCAACCATTAATTTTGTCTGGGGAATTGCAGGGGGTAAATCCTGTCTGCTGCAAAGCATACAGCACTGACTTTGCAAACTGTAAAAACCTTTTTCAAACAATGCGGTGTCTTTCATAGTTCCCTGGCATAAACATGACTGAGTTGATGTGCCCAGTTTTTTGCTTTATGCCCAGTTCTTCTTTTGTCATTTTGAAACTTTGAAAGAAATTTTAAAATCAGCTGTTTTATTTCTACATATTGATACCTGATTGTATTAACACCACATCACATGCTTTGAGCTGAATGATGATGTGACCTTGCAGATGGTGAACTGATTGTCACTTATATGGGAGATAATTCAAATTAAATCAACTCATAATTGAAATTAGATGGCTGCTCTATCATGTGTGTAATCACGTGAAGATGTTGGAAGTTTTGTACTTCAGATAATAGAGGTCCATAGTATTGTATTTTGTGTTGAAACCCATTTAATGTTATCAGTTGTGCAGAGAAGTACACAGTGATGATTCACAGGTGATCACCGCTCCCCTCTGGAAGGGGCGCACGCTATATTTAACGGCATTTTGTCAACAGCCACAACAGAAAAGAAGCAGAGGAAGATACTACCTGAACACTATCAAACAAAACATGAATGGCACACAGAACCTTAACCCTCCTGAAGCCCTCGTAACTGAAGAGAGGAAGAGAAGCCTTTGTAACTTCGGGTCATATTGACCCGATGGCCACAGGAGGGTTAAAGATTTGCCTATTTGTCTTTTAAACCAGCTGTGTGGAAAAACTCCATGGTCACTGAGTGATCCTTGGATGGCTGCAGTAAGGGTAGATGAGAAGAGCATTATGGCAAGCAGTTGTAACATATAATCAGTGATTTAAAACATATCATTATAGCAGGCCATTTGTGCATTTATTTGATCTCCCTGATATCAAACATAATTTTAATCAATTCTTTAAATTCTGCATTTTTTCACAGGCTAAATTCTCTTTATGTTAACTAAGTGCTTTGCTTGCATGGTATATGGTTATACGCATGTGGAATCTGCACTGACTGATTCAAAGTGCAGGTTCTCCATGCAGTGTATGGTAACACGAAATCGACTTGAATGAAATCAAAGTGAAAAATCAATACATTTATCAATTATAATCCCACTACTCTTGGACAGCTAGAGTTGCCACCCGTTCTGTAAAATATGGAATCTTCCTTTATTAAATGGAACAAACTGGTCCCCGTTTTGAACCAATACAGGATGCGATTTATTCCGTATTTTCATAAATGTCCAATACACATCTGTCACACACACAACAACACTATTTCTAACAATAATGATCAAAAGTCCCCCGGCTCCGCTCCTCTGTGTGTCTGTTCCCAGCTGCCTGTGTGTGGTGCTACTGCTACTGCTTAAAGACAGACGCCATACATGGGCGCTGCTCAGAAAACCTGTACCTTTTAAAAATTCCCACTACACCGTATACTCCACCACGTCCTCAAAAGCGAAAACGCTTGCAAAACTACAGATGTGAGTGGTAAGAGGCACATCCTGGGCTGGACAGCGTCAGTGAAGATGATTACAAGGCAAATTGTAAAATGTTTCAGCGAGTATTTTCAGTGGCGCACGGTAGGATGTCTGACATCAGACAGCGTGTGTGAGGAGAGTAACACTGTAGACATGTAAGGACACAGAAGATTAACAGTTAATAAATAAATATGTACATGTGTTAAGAGAAAACATTTATTCTTTAATATATATACATTTTCTAAATTAAAAATGTTTGTAGATCTTTCTGTGTATTTTGTGTCAAAATGTTTATATTTTTTAAGGAATACAGTGTTCAGTGATCATTATAAAAATTCTATTATGAGTGTGGTTTAACTGCCTGGATGACCCGACTTCCTTTCAAGTCATAAAACAGGCAGCAGACAAATACTGCTCAATTTAATTAGCAACTTGTCATTCCACTCCTCCCCTCTAGGTTACCGCAGCTGACGTGACACAGGTGTACCACACAGTCAGACACAACCTCAGCTACATCAGTGCTGACTGTGCACATAAACTGAATCCAAAGATTCTACCACATAAAAAAAAATCACCCATCACCCACTGCCTTTGGAGCAAAGGCAGTGGGTGATGTTCTCAAGGCATCAGATAAACCCCTGCCGTTCTCTATTCAGGCAGATGCATCAAATAAAAAGCAACAGGAAAATGTTTCCCCTTGCTGTTCAATACTTCAGTTCAGAATGCGGGGTCACCAACAAAATGCTGGATTTCATGGAATACGCAGATGAGTCCTCTGCTGGGATTGCAGCTCTCATAGAGCAGTTGCTTGACAAGTTTGGCTTATCATTTACTGCAGACAATACAAACGTGGATTACGGAATTCACAACTCTGTCTTCACCAACTTGAAAAAGAAACAAAAACGGCGGCACAAAATAAAACATACCACTGCTGCAGTATGCAGTATTTTCTTTTAAAGCTTGACCTGTCACTAATCATCGAATGAAGTGTTGTGACAGTGGAAAAAAATTAGAGCTGGATCCTTTTTTCTCACCTGCTCTAAAATCTGAACACTCCTTTGAAGTGACTATTGACTGACTGTAAGTCAGAAATTATGCTGTATCTGGTGAATGCTGCTGTTGTATGGAAGGTGAAGAAAATCTTTTTAATCATTGCTTTTCCCCTAAATTGCAGTTGTCAAATGTTTTTTGCTGTGTACATACATCATTTCTGTCTGCCTTTACATTTTTGTACTCCCTCCATTTATAAAGTAATTCAGTTCTTGTACCAGAATCTCTGAAATAATAATAATAATAAAAAAAACAACACTTTGACTACAGAGGAGCTGAAGCTTACATTTAGCTTTTAGTTGTTATTCAACTAGATATCGAGAGAAGCATTTAATTCTTCATGCCAGCTAAGAGCTGCTGCTATACAGTAGGGAGCTTAATTATAATAAGAGCAAAAACAGCCATAAATCAAATGCTCTCAGTAGAGTTGTAGGCAATCAGTTGTAGGTCTGCTGTGATTGAAACCACTGGGATGGAGTCACCAAAAATAGACAGTAGAGCTCTGTATTCAGGACAGAGACCAACAGCAGAGCAAAGAAGAAACTAAAACTCCCAGAGTCATTAGCATCAGAGTATAAGTCCAAAAGAGGAAGTGTATCTTTAGTAAAATGATCCTCCTCTGCAGATCACATTAGAGTTTCATGTGGGGTCATTTTACAAGATAAATCAAAGCAGCTCTTTTCTGAACAGAACAGAATTATATGATTAACGGAGGAAAAAATGTTCTTTGATAAAAGCTTTTCAGTTATAATTAGCTAATTGGACCAGCTTTTACTGTCATCTACCTGGAGGATATTTATTTTACTTAATGAGATTTTACCAACGGGGGCTGCAGTAGCTTGGAGGTCAATGCGTTGGTCTTGTAAACCTGAAACTGCAGGTTTGAGGCCAGGTTGCATCTGGAAGGGCGTAAAACAATTGCCAAATCATGTTATTTTGCTCACTGTGGCAATCCCTGCAGGAGGGAGCAACCAAAATAAATTAAATACGAGAGTTTACCAATAACATCAGCAGGATTTTATAATATGCAGTATACCTACTTAGTTAATATCTTTTAGGACCTCAGTGCATCCTGACTAACATGGCTTTGCCTGAGGAATGGGCTGTTGTAGCTCAGATCACATCATTAGGCAGTGGTTAATGGCTGATTAACCACCGAGCTGCTCATTCAGAAGCTGCCCTTCCAGCACCCAGATCACCCAGGACTTCAAGACTGACCTGTGCTTCCAGAGCTCGACCGTCATGGCTCTGCAGGAAGCCAGCGAGGCTTACTTAGTGGGGCTCTTCAAGGATACCAACCTGTGTGCCACCCATGCTAAGGGGGTCACCATCATGCCAAAAGACATACAGCTGGCTTGCAGGATCCGCAAGGAGATGGCTTAGACTCTCCCCCACATTTAACACAACAAATATACAACAACAGATACAACAACTGAGTGTCTTTAGTCAGAGCCTTCTTCAGATCTACTGTGAGACAGATAGATGCTACAAGAGACCCTTCCCATAACCCAGAACGATGAGTTACAACTACAATATCCCTTTGGGATTAATGAAGTATTTTTGAATTGAATTGAGTTGAATTGAATTGAATTGAATTGAATTGAATTGAATTGAATTGAATTGAATTGAATTGAATTGAATTGAATTGTGCTAAATATTCTGTCAATACTTGAAACAATCTTCTGAAATATGGGATTTAAAAAAAAAACAAACAAGGTTTAAAAATAACAACAGAAAACCTGTTGAAATTCCTCTTTGCATTAAAGAGTGGCATTGACTTAGGGTGCTGGGATACTAAACAAACTGTTGTATGAATGGATCAATTTATCAAGTTTACATAGAAAATGTATGTAGACTCAGAAAAATAGATGTGAACAGTGGAAGATAACTTAAACCTTTACAGCATTTCACTTTTTTTTTAATTGGCATTCTTTTGTTTCTCCTTATAAACATCCATCCATCCATTTTCTTTACTCCCTTTTCATTTCGGGTCGTGGGGAGCCGGTGCCTATCTCCAGCAGTCACTATGCGAGAGGCGGGGGACACCCTGGACAGGTCGCAAGTCCATCGCAGGGCCCTTATAAACATTTTCCCTTAAAAAAAGAAAGAAAATCTGTATGTACCTTAAGATTTCCAAACATACCATTTTCTCAAAGAGTGTATCTTTAACTATAATAATATATAATTTTCTTTTCACATCTCCCACTTGAGGGGCAAAATTCACCAAAATAAGCCTAGGGGTTTTAAACAGGAAGATTGAAAATTGTAGATAATAAAAATATATGTATGTAAATGAAGGCGATGACATGTCTGTTTTTGACCTTTGAGTCCAGTGGTACACATAAATGGACTGCACTTAGTTAAATGAATTTGAATCTTTCTGGCAAATTAATCTAATTTAATGAGAAGGGCTGACTTTGGGGGGAAGAGCAGTAAGTCAGCTGTCTGCACAAGAAGTTCCTTTTTGTGTCAGTTTGCATATTGTCTCTTTGCGATTCTTAATAATAGTAATGAAAAAAAAACGATTTCTTTGCGCTTAAGTCACGCAAGAGGCTGAAATATGGGTATAAAAACAACTATGATGTTTTAACAAAGATGCTCACAAACTAAGAAAAAAGACATTAATCCATGAATAATGTATTTTAGAGTGAAGTTTGTATACAGACATCATTTGCTTTTTATTTTCTCAGACTTTTGTTCTTTGAAGGCAACATGAAACGTAACTCAACTTGTCTCTGATGCTTTCTTAATTCTTCCAATTTAACAGTGTGCAATGATTTTTTTAAAAATTTGAGACCAAATCTAACCTGTGCTTTGTTTGTATTTGTACAAATTTTTTTTTTTTTACCATGAAACCAATATAATTTTTCTCTTAGTGTTAAGATGGGGAACACAAATTCTCCAAGCACAATCCACCAGTGTTACATGGTCTTATGGGGAGATGCTTTACGGATGGAGGCTCAACTTCAGACACAAGATGTAAATGATTTAAACTGAATTATTGCAGTTTAGTTTTGAGTGGATTAAACCTACTAAAAATGAATACTTTTATTGAAGACGTTGCAAAAAGCACATGGTAACCAAATGGGTTTCAGACTATCAGTGAAAGATTTTTTACTTTAGTGTTCTGAAATCACTAGAAGAGCTGCTATTAGTATTTTATTGTTAGCTGTAATATTAGCTTACCTCTGTAGCTACATGCTATCCTACATCAGAACTAATACAAGTGTACGGTTTCCATTCAAGTTACTTTCGATTTTGGCTTACTGACTAAAAATTGTGGTATTTTTGCATCCAGATGAAACCTTAAGAAATGTGTTTGGGGAAGCCATCAGTTCATTTGCTATACTTGCATAAACCTTTTTAGGGTCACTGAGAAATATTGTCCATCTCTTGTAGTCATTGGGAAAGAGACAGGGTACACCCTGAACAGGGAACCAGTTCATCACAGGGTCACATAGGGGCTAACAACTATTCATGCTTTCACTCACACTTAAGGGCAAGTTAGAGTGTCCAGTTAACCCAAGATGCATGTTTCTGGACTGTGGGAGGAAACCAGAATACCTGGAAGAACAGCAACTCATCATGTGTGAACAACACACGTTGTACATGTGTGTTAAAGCTTGTTACTGCTGCTTACTGGAAGGTGTCTGGCATTCTACAATAGCTGTAGGTTTAAAGCTATAAAATCAAATCAAAATACTGAGATAGTGTTTATAGGCCCTGTGAGGGACTTCCTATATGTCCTCACCCATTACTTGTTTTCTGCTTGGTTATGTACCAGCCCCCTACAAGCAATGAATAAATGTCCTCACTTGTAGATGGTGGTGTTCCACTCAAAGCACAAAATAAAAAAGATTATGGTGGGTTGTGTGAAAACAAAAACAAAAACTACAATGAAGACATTGCTTTATTCACAATTTAAATTGTTTGTTGTGGAAAGCTTTTGTGTGACATTGGAGCAGTTCTTAAACTTTTGTTCTGTCGCCCCTCTTTCTTTGTAGAAATAAACTTCTACTTGTCTCTCAGTCCTGGGCCCCAGAACAAAATAGCAACAATGCATCAAGTATTTAAGTATAAGCATGTTTATTAAAGCAAATGCAATATTTTAACCATTCCTTTCAGTTTTTGTCCTAAATAATTTGTTGTTCATTTTTAAAACAAAACAAACAAAAAAAATAAATAAATTACATGGCCGCCCCACAGTTTGAGAGCTACTGCATTAGAGCAATGTCAATGACTGTCAACTCTGCTATTTGCCAAAATGATGACTCATGGGAAACTGCAGGGATGATGTTGCATCACAGCGTTTACAGGGCCACACACTGGAATGAGCAGAATATAGTTTTTTTGGTATCAGCTGAATAACAGCCATGTCTCTAGTGTTTTTTCTGAGTGTGTGTCAGCAGGTGGAGTGGCTCATTAGTAGTGAACGTGATCATTAGATTAAAGTCACATCTTCAAGAGGTTTTCTCATAACCTGACAGTTTTATTTGTCCATTTCTCGAGCTTTCAATCTGTCAGTCCTGTCAAACATGTTTATTCATGAGGAGTTTGGGGTTTTAATGCCAGTTTGTTTGAAACAGTAATATTAATATTAGCTGTCAGTCTACCATCTGGCACCGGTGTATTCCTTGTTATACAACCACACTCTCCTCTTTTTGACTGAAGCTGCAGAGAGTCCATGCAAAAACAGACTCACACACACTTTTTTTTACATCAACCCCCCCTCACTTTAACTTTAGCTGGAGTAATCCAGCAGCTAAATTAACATATTAAATTATTTTCAAGTCTATTTCCTATCAGTCCCCCTGATTGTAACAGAGGTCCAACCAAACTGCAAATGGGTTTCTGATTTTAATATTAACACCTGATTACACTAAACATGCAAGGATAATATTCATAACCTTATCTAAGCTAAGCCTTTATGCACTGTTTTGTACATTTCAGTGTTACAAGCTAGAATGAGTTATTACACAGAGGTTGAACAAAATTTGACTGAGAACCACATGGCTGTCCTTGGAAGCTGTAGTCCAAAATTGTTAAAGAAGTCACAAAACCTGCTAACAGTCATTACCAGTGCAGTGGGAAAGCAGTCTGTCATGTGACAAAGAACTCTACGGTTACTGCACCTATTGATTGTGGCTACAAGCAGCGGGAAGAGAAGCACAGCATCATTTTTTGTTGAAGGTCCTGCAGAAGTTGGCACATCTTAGTTTATTCTTCACAAAAGCAAAGACCAAACTAAATGTCTTAAATACAGGTTCTGAAACTGACAGCAGAATATCTCTGATGGAGGATTAAAAGAATAATGGATGAAACCAGTTTGCAAGAGACAAGTTCACTTTGTCTTGTTGTGTTGGCTGATATCCATAGTCCAACAGAAAAATAATACATTTGCGTAATTAACTCATAGTTAGTCTCTGTTTGTTAAAACCTGTGGTTCCACACAGTCCTAAAGGGTTCACATGCATACAATCTTTTTGTGGTGTTAGAATTTCCAATTTTGCCGTAACGGATGTAGCCCAAATAGCCCTGAGGGTATTGTGAGAGTTTTGCTTTTGTTTTTGTTTTGATTCTTGATAACAGTCTTAAATAGAGCTTGTGATTTCATGGTCCTTCCTGTTGAGATGTTAAGAGTTGATTAACAAGTAAATGTAGTGTGGTAAATAGATTAAAATAAACCTCTAAGTTTTCAGCAACTCAACTGCACAACGCCTACTCCACAGGAAATTAGAAACTTGGCTGACAAGTTACATATTAAAGAAAATATAGAGCCCTCAAAGCCCCTGACTTTATTATTTTTCATTGTAAAAACTGCCTTGTGGATGAATCCCGAGCAAATTAGTCAATCTGACCATTAATTTTGTCATTCTGATCTTAAAGGAAGATCATACCAATGACTATAAAATTGTACAATCATCTTCATGACACGGCTGTATATTGACAAGGGTTACTGAACCCACTGCTGCTGGGATGTGTGTCACTGCTGGTAGAGTCATCCAAATGGGATGAGAGGGTAATGACTCTAGATTTGGTCTGTCAGTCAGCTTCATTACTTCTGGGATTGTTCTCCTTTCTGTCTGTTTCAGGATTTTTTTTTCTTCCACAGCTCAGCCTCTCATCCACCTGCAGTATACAGTACGTGTACAGTGTCTGAATGTGTGTGTGATGGGAGCCTTTGAAAGAGATTATCACTATAACAGTTCTCTTTTGTGTTTATTTTCTTTTGCATCCTTATTCCTGACAGAGAACGTTTTGACAGCAAACAGATCAAAGTGGCAAAAAAAAAAAAAAAATGAGCAAAGCCGCTACTGATAAGTCATATATAATGAAAATTGTTAGTATTTTTTTATTTGTTTAACACAATATTATAGTTAGAGCTAGAACCTGTTCCAATATCTTTATAAATAATGTAATATTTATCTTAAATGTTAAAAAAGGGACAGTTCAAATCTACTTACTGCTAAGCTGTATGTTTTGAAACCTCAAAATTAAGAAGTTCCAAAAGAAAAAAAGAGGGAATAAAAGAAAATTCGGCTGTGATGTTCAAATGTTTCATTCACTGAAATGATCAGAGATCCATAACTGCTCAGTCTGCCTCTGTTTTCTTATCAACAACCCATAATTGAACTTTCCAACACAAGAGGTTTCCTATTGCTTGTAGAAAATGATGGTTTATTGTGGGTTGGTGGAAACTTCATAAAGATCATAAAGTCAACATCTTTATGATGACCTGATCTTATCAATATAAAAAGAAAAAAATATTGTCAGACTTTGATTAGTAAAGTGAAACAAACTATGTCAATCAAACACAAAGACCTGGTTACATAACCCATCTTTTGAAGAAAATGGTCAGATTAAAACTTCCATAAAATTAAAGAAAATATCTACGCAATGTTTGTGGCAAAGTGTTTTTGTTTGTTTTGTTTTTAACTTTTTTGAACTAACTAGCTGTTATTGTTTATGGTAATCAAACAATCTGTCACATATACAGTTGATTCAGTAATCAAATAAATACTTTCCCCTTTTTCAATAGCAATGATAAGTATTAGAAATATTTCAGAAACATTACTATATTACAAATATTACCAAAACTGTTTTTATATATAGTTGATTTAAATGCTTTTCTTTGCTGACATCACTCTTTACAAAAAGACAAATAA
>JAOXNZ010000091.1:22951366-22963956 GCA_028566095.1 Kryptolebias brasiliensis
CTGGCTGGCTGGCTGGCTGGCTGGCTGGCTGGCTGGCTGGCTGGCTGGCTGGCTGGCTGGCTGAATATATATATATATATAATTATCCAAGGTTCTGAAAGCAGTAATATTCTTAATTTCTGTTTGATGCCATTAACATCAATATCCCTTCTAGTCTACCTTATGTTTTTGTGTTCTGTAAAATTACCTGTAACATTCTCTTCCATTTCTTTGAGATTTAAAGACAATTTTCTCATCATCTTTAAATTACCCAATGATCCATGTCTCCCTTACATCTGTTCCTTTTATTAGTGGTTTCTTTGTATGACATCCAGACCTTGAAAGCCTTTCTCACATGACATTCACAGCTTTTCAGCAAGTCCTCATTCAGCTGCCGCTGATCTGCTTTGGTGATTCACACAGCACAAAACTGCGGCTTCTCTGTGCCACAATTGTGTGTGCTGACTCATAGAAAGTCTGCCTCACAGGATAAGTTGAGGAACAACAGCATTACTTGTTTGAACAGTTAATGCTTCATCTTCATACGCACATTTCAGTTCTGTAAGTTTCTCTGTTGTTGGCTAAGAGGATTTTTAGGCTTTTTGTCTTTCATGTTGTTTTAAAAACTTATATGAACCCATTTTTGATTCAACTTTACCCTGTCACTTTTGACGCACCTACTTTTTTTTTTTTTAAACAAGCTTGTGTTAATGGAAGACTTGAGAGACTTTAATGCATCTGTGCTTTACATTCAAGATTACTATTGCAATCTTACAATCTCAGTCCCAATTAGTTTTCAGTTTTGTTTAAGTCCATCTACACTGACTAACAAGATTTGGTAGCTACTTTAAGGGTTAAGTGGTTGAACTCAATGACATAACCATGAATAAACAATGCTCCCTGTGCTCTTAGATGAGCCTTTTGATGTGTTAAAACCCTCCTAAAGCCCTCTTAAGAGAGAGAGAGAGAGCGAAAGAGAGTCAGAGAAGCCCTTGTAACTTCAATGTCAGTTTGTAACAAAGGAGGGTTAAAAAAATGAAGAGGCTTTGACTTTAATTAAAAAAATACATTTTAAAAATCTACTGAAATACAAGTAGGATGTTGGTTGATATAGTATATTGGAATTTTTTACCATGCTCATTCTAATCCATTTTTAGTGATCCTCTCTTTAGGGTGACTAGTCTCTGCACTTGTAGATTTATTCTGGTGACGCAAACCTGAAAGTGTGGTAACAAATCACAGAAATATTTGTTAGATGAGGACAGAGGCACAAAGACAAGAAAGGAGAGAATTTCAGATGAGATGGAAAGAAACAGGCTTTAGCGTTGCTGTCTAAAGAGAGTCAGGTATAAACTCTCTTAGCTATTCTTTCTCCATGCCAGAGGTTTTAAAAAGAGCCCAGATAAGCAACAACAGTTATTTATATGGTAATTCACTGAAGAAACACATCACATAATATAGAATGTGTGGTTTAGTAAAGTGGAAATAAGATGGATAGTGTGTGTGGTGGTGGTGTGTGTGTGTGCGTCCTTTATAATAACCATTCAGTATCATTATAGGATTCAAGACTGCTGCAAGTGTCTCAGGGTCAGTTCCACATTAGTGTGTTTTGGCTTGTTTTTTTTTCCAGTTGAAGTGTTTGTGTGCAAAGCTGTCACAGCGGATGTCACTCTTTCCAGCTTAATCTTAATTAGTAAAAATAAACACATTTTACTTTAAATACACTCTGACCTTTCAAAAATGTTTAAAAAGTCTAAATTATTAAACCTTGGAGTCATGCTGTTTGAGGTTAGACCTGCTTTTTAAACGTCTCTCTTTCTCAGCATTTCTTTTAACCAGTCTTTTTCCAGCACTGAAAAAATACTACTTTGAAGTGGAGGGTTGCCTGTAACTATATTGTATGTATGTGATGTAATAATATGGTGTAAAAAATAGCAATAATAAGAAAATCTGAAATATAGAAATGATGATTTTTCCTTTGGTTGTTGGTCTCATTTGAGTTGTTTCATCAGTTCAATCTCAAAACTCAGATTTATCACATTTTCTGGACATTATCTTTGTTAGCATGGTTGTTAACATGAGTATCCTATGAATTGCTTGGCTTTGAGTTTTTATCTTTGCTGTCTTGTGTTGATCTTACGGCCTTTTCCCATGAGCTTAACTCGGCCCTACTCACGTCAACGCTGCGCAAGTTCAGAGTTTTTATATTGGATGGTCCCACCCACTTTCAGCTCGCTTTTTAGAAACTACTTGTCCAAGGTTCCAAGCGAGCCGAGTTGAGGTGAAGATTTGATATCATCAAACTGCAGGCTATTGATAGGCCATTGAGCAACGTCAATCATAAGAGCACCTCCTTCCCAAGAAATCCATCAAAGAACATTTATTTCAGGTTCACTCTCCACAGGCCTCCTGGTATCAGGGTCTGTTGTTTTAATGTCATATGTCATGCTGCCAGCGTCAGAGGTCTCAGGAGTGGATCTGACCCACAACGAGGTTAGGGGAGAGACACAAGGGAGAAAGTCAGGAGAGAGCAAAACAGCATAATCCATTGCCAGGGTTAGACACTTATACAAATACACACACATCAGCACACTTCATTTGCCAAAAGGTTACTTACCTTGTTGAGTGCAAACAGCACAGAAAAAAATCAAAAAAATCACCAGCTTTCTGGCATAGAGAGCCTTCAGCCACGGCCAAGAACAAGAAGTAGCCTGTGACAGCTGGGGGGCAAAATGCCAGAATATGTCCCAAAGGTAAGATATGAGAAACATAAAGACAATGATAGAGGTTTGAAATGACAACCTGGTCCTTTGCTTCTGTCTCAGCTCTAAAAAAGAGAGACAGACTGAACAAGACTCTGTCAGGGAATAGATTTCTCACTTTGGTTCTGTAATACTGATTGATTTACTGTGATCTTTGCCAATCCTGGTGCTACATGCCTAACAGTCCCTCCAGCACCCCTGTAAGCAATGACAGAAACCACACAACTAATACTGTAGCTGAAAATTAATATTTTAAAAACTTTGTTGAAACAGTTTAAATCTGTAAACATGGGTTAAGAAAATGTTTGAACTGTCTTAAAGCAGCAATCAAACATGTTCTTCTCCTCAGTTTTTTCAGCATTATTAATGATTTAAATGAGAGCAGAGTGATTCTCCAAATAAGTCTTTAGAGTGAGAGTATCTTAAATTTGTCCATCATATTTTACAGATAATGCAGCTAATTCAATCAGGAGCTCAAAATTAACACAGAATGCCCATATATCCATTTGTCTGAAATAATACATCGTTCTTCTGATTTAATTGAGATGACTGAGTCAAATGTATAATAAATTAAAATAGTTTAACATCTGGTGATTTTGTTGAGTCTTTATGGAAGGAAAAAAATAGTCTATGACCTTCACACTATTCTAGTTTGCCATGTGTGGATAAAGTGTCTAAACTACCACGAACAGTCACAGTGACAAACCCCTAAAAAGTGCTGATGGTAAATGGTTTGAAGGTGATTGCTCAGCATTTTGGTTTGTGGACACTTAATTCATTTTATTTTATTTTTCTGCTTATGCACATTTCCCAAAGCTCTCCAGCTGCTGTTTGTTATTCTGCAAGACTTGCACATTGTACACATAAATACAGTATGCATTAGTTTTATTACAGAGAGCAGTTTGACTTGGTGGTGTCATGAGGAGAGTACAAGTACAAAACAAAGTGAGGATTTGTCAGTAAAGTATTGAGATGTTACTCAGATGCAGTTTATGTTTAAAAATATCCTAAATGTTTGAACAAAACACAGAGAATCCCTGTACTTTGGAAGAAAAATATTAAAATCTTGAATTTAAGTTTTAATAAAATAAGCCAGCATCTTATGAGAAGACAAGTAAAGCCATAAAAGCACATATTTCATTGTATTGTTTTTAATACCATGATTCTTGAGGTCCTTTGTCCTGCATGTTTCAGATGTTTTCCTGTTCCAACACACCTGATTCAAATGACTGAATTACCTCCTCAACATGTCATCAGGTTTAGCAGAATTTTGTTAATGACTCATTTATTTAAAACAGGTGTACTGTAGCAAGAAAACAACCAAAACATTCAAAATAGGTTCTGAAGACCAATTTTTTGAAACACTTTTAGGATGTGTGAAAGTCATTTTGCCCTGTTTGCAGGAATCATGTTGCAGTTGTAACATTTCAATTCCAAGTTGTAATTTAGTAGGACAACACATGCTGTAGGGGCAGCATCTGTCAGAGAAGTCTGGTCATGTGAATCCTGTGTGATCTCTGCAATGTGGTGTGTTGTTATGCTCGGCTCCATCTCTTCAGCTTGGATGGTGCTACATAGTCAGCTGCACCATTGGATGCTGTATGAACTGAGCTCTGAACCAAAACATAATAAGAACTGCACGAGAAGCCGGCTGTTATGTGTGTGTTTTCAAAAAAGGCCAAGAGAAATTTGACAAACTTTTTGACTTGCAGTATAATAATCAGGTGAAAACAACATAAAATAAAATATGAGGGGATGAAAAAGAAATTGTTTGAGTTGGACAGGACACAATATGCATCATCCACTAGTTTTACTAACTTCTGTCTTCTTAATTTTCAACTTACATATAACTCCAATTCTGAAAACATTGGATTCAGAATTGTGTAAAATGTAAACAAAAATGGAATGCAAGGATTTGCAAATCTCATAAACCCATATTTCATTCCCAATGGAACATGTTAAACATCAAATGTTTAAATTAAGAAATTGTACATTTTGAAATAGGGTAATTTGGAATTTGATGGCAGCAACACATCTATAAAAAAGTATGCACAGGGTCATGTTTTCCACTGTGAAGCTCCCCTCTTCTTTTAACATCAGTCTGTGAATGTCAAGGACCTGAGGAGAACAGCTGCTGGAGAGATGCTGTAATAGATGCAGTATGCAGTTCACCATTGTCTTGCTGAAATATGCAAGGCCTTCCCTGAATGGCAGCATCTATTGTTTTAAAACCTGTGATGGACTTGCGACCTGTCCAGGGTGTCCCCAGCCTCTCGCACAGTGACTGCTGAAGATAGGCACCAGCTCCCCGCGGCCTAGAATGGAGAAGCGGGTAAAGAAAATGGATGGATGGATGGATGGATGAATGGTTTTAAAACTTGTATACACTTTCCTGCATTGATGGTGCCTTTCCAGATGTGTAAGCTGCCCATTCCAGAGGGACTAATGCACCCCCATACCATCAGAGAGGCAGGCTTTTGAATTGAATGCTGATAACAGGCTGGATGGTGGTGAAGATCCAATATTGACCATTAGCCTTGTCCTTTCAGCTCATAGATTTTTTTTTCAGATTCTTGAATGTTTTTGATATTATGAACTGTAGATGATGGGATATTCAAAGTCGTCCCAATTCTCTGTTGAGGCACACTCTGAAGTTGTTCCACTATTTACACACAGTTTTATTTGTTACTTTTTTTGCAAACTGGTAAAACACTGCCTATTTTTACTTCAAAGATATTCGGCCCCTCTTGTATATCCAGTCCTCTTACTGACCTGCTGCCAATTAAACAGATTCATTGCAAAATGCTTTTACAGCTGTTTCTCATTTGTATCACTTATTTTTACAGCCTTTTTTGCCCCTGTCCTGTCTTTTTTTGAGCTGTGTTGCTGCCTTTAAACTCATAATTACCTCAGTTTAAAAAATGGTACAATAACTTACTGTGGACATTTGATATGCTCACTATGTTACATTGTGAATAAAATTTGGGTTTATGAGGTTTGAGTTTTTTAATGAGTTTTCCTACACCATGTGTTTAGCTGATTGGATAGTTAGCCGGTTTCGATTATTAAGGCCTTAACAATGACGTCATTTCTTCTTTAACTGCAAAACTAACCAAGGACAAAAAAAAAAGACATCTTGAAGATACCCAAACTGACGTATTTGTACTTGAAAAAAATCTTGCATCAGAACACCCCTCATTAAAACGATCCATATCCATGCAACGTGTCTCAAGACATGTTGTGATAATAATTTGCAGACCTGCGCTAAAATTTGGTGTTTTAAGTGCATGTATAAAAAAATGTAGAATAATAATTCTTAAATCTAAAAAGTTGTTTTTAAGGGAATGCTTATGAAATAAAATTCTAAAGCTAAATCAGCAGGATTTACTGATTTAACCCACTTTCGACATCTTTTGTGGTCCTTCCACTAAAATGTTAAGTAGAAAGATTTGTTGGTGTCTGTAGAAATCCTTCTTACACCTTTTATTTGTGGACTTTTCTGCACTAAATTGTAAGATGTTTGACTGGGTAAAAAAATCATCAAGTTCAAGTGCTTTGAAGGCTGGTGATGCATCTTTTATCCCCGAATGCTTGTATGTAAATGTATGTGTGTTTGGATAGTTAATACCCTGATTGTTTTTTTGTTTTTTTTCTGCATGTGACACAGCAGCAGATGTTTGTCAAATGTGACAAAGCCTCTCAGTAATTCAACAAAGGAAGTTAAACAGTCAGAGGCAAAGTTAGGATGACATGTTCTGAGTCAAACACAATCACAAAGCAGCATCCTGCAGCTTCTCAACATGTCGGTTTGAATCATTATGAGCTGACATGTTAAAGATGTGTGTGTGTGTGGGCGTGTATGTGGGTGTGGGCGTGTATGTGTGTGTGTGTGTTAGTGTGCATGTGAGTGTAATTTGCATTGTAATTTTTTTTCACCAAGAGATTTCTGAGCTCCTCAAACAGCCCACAGAAAGTGTGTGTTTCTGTGTCCCTTGTGAATATGTGAAATTTGGATTATTTGACACCCAGTTCTAAGCATGCAAGCCTTTCTGAACTACTACTAATAATATATTGTTCTTTGTTTAGCCTCAACTAGGAAAAGCTGATATAGGGTCTTTACCCCAAAATTTTTATGTTTACCAGTTAAACAGAAGTATTGTTTTTTTTTTTGTTGTTTGTTTTCTGCAGTTAATAAAACAGTAAACATTCTGAATAAAAAGGAAATGATTCGTTAATAAAAGTTTACGTCTTTGGTACTTCACAAAATTTTCTAATCTGGTAATGAGTGAAAAAAAGTCACTATTTATTATCTTTTATAATTTTTTTTCCCTAGCTCATTATAATAAAAAAAACTGGATTTTCTTATTTAACACTGACTTTTTTCTCTGACCTTCTGAGTCACAAACCAGTTTTTGTAAATGTATTTTCTACAGCTCAGCACCCTGCAGCCCTCAGTTTAAATTAAGACTATATTCCTACATGATGTGAACTTTCCACCTCTGTAAAGACAGAGTTTGTTCTCCTCAGCTAGAGGGATGATGAGGGTCTTCTTTGTCACCAGTCCTTGTTCCCTCTCATGTTGTTACTTGTTTCCCTGCAGCTTATCTAAAGTCAGACAGCTGTCCTCCCTCCCAGCTTGTCATCTGTGAGAACCAGAGGGTCGGAGCTGCTGTTGAGAGTCCTCAAACAGAGCAGCCTCACACAGTCTGAACTTCTGTTTGTCATTCGAACCAACTTCAGGACTCCAATAGTCGCTTCATTTAGCAGATGGGTGCAATGCATTTATTCAAAACCTTCTTAGAATCTATGCTGCTGGCAAATTGTTAGAATGTGTAAATTACTGTGTCCATCCATCTGCCACTTGCTCCAGTCTTGGGGGCAGCAGCTTGAGAAGGAGGCCCAGACATTTCTTTCCACAGCCACCTCTTTTAGCTCTTTCGGAAGGATTCCAAGGTGTTCCCAGGGCAGCCAAGCAACATAGTCTCTTCAGTGTATCCTGGGTTATCTCCAAGGTCTCCTCCAAGTTGGACATGCCCAGAACACCTCCTAGGGAGGCATCCAGAAGCATTTTTACCACATGACCGAATCATCTCAACTAGCTCCGCTCAGTGTGGGGCAGTAGCGAGTCTACTCTGAGTCTCTCCCATATAACCTAACTTCTCAGTCTATCTCTAAGGGAGAGCCCATCTACTCTGCTGAGAAAACTCATTTCATCTGCCTGTTTCTGAGATCTCAGTCACTACCCAGAGCTTGTGACTGTACGTGAGGGTAGGGACATTGATTGAATGGTAAACAGAAAGCTTTGCCTTGAGGCTCAGCTCATTCTTCACTACATACTGGTACAGAGCATACAGTACTGCAGAAGCTTCACTGATTCATTTGTCAATCGTGTGCTCCATTCTTTCCTCACTCGTGAATAAAACCCCAAGATATTTAAACTCCTCCTCACTCCCAACCCGGAGAGGGCAGTCTACCCTTTTCCGACTGAAAACCATAGCCTCAGATTTGGAGGCGCTGATCTTTGTGGACAAACTGTGACTAGTACAGAAGTCCAATAACAGAACACCACTTAGATTCAGAACAGAGAGACTGTTTTTCCCAATTAAACCCCTTCAGGTTACTCTGTCACTACCCACATGGGCACTGAAGATTGTAGTCCATGCAGAATGATGAATTCCCAGCTGGAGCACCTCCCAGCATCCTTTCTAAGGACTCAAAGAAGACAGGAAACTCTTAACTGCTGTTCAGTGTGTAGGTATAAACAATAGTTAGAGCCCGTCCCCCACTTGAAGGCAAGGAAAAGCTATCCTCTTATCAACTGGGGAAAACTCCAATGCACAGGTGCTAAGACAGGGATCTATAAATAGGCCCACACCAGCGTGGTGCCTCCCACTGTGGGCAACTCCAGAATGGACTTAAGTTCAACCCCTCTCAAGGAGATTGGATCCAGAACTCACTCTGTGCATTGAGGTGAACCCAATTCTATCGAGATAGCACCTTTCAACCTCACGCACAAGTTCAGGCTCCTGTCCAACCAGACAGGTAAAATCCATGTCCTGAGAGCCAGCCCACAGGATGGGGCTAACCAGTCTTGTTCATTAGATGGTTAATTAGAGGGTTAATTGCCAGTTATTTGCTTGGCTAATAAACGTCCAGAAAAACAAAACAAAAAATGTCTCTTAAGTACAGCAGCTACAAGTGTCAACTGTAGCTTTCATCAGGAGAGAAAGAATTTTCAAAGTTACCAATGGAGTGAATATTTCAGAGATGGTGAGCGTGGTTTGTTTGGAGTTAGGAAGTGTTTTCACTTCATGCCTCACTGCTTGTACTTATGATCTAACAGATGTTTAACAGCAGAGCAACAGATTGCTTCTTTTACTGTCAGAGACCATTTGCTATTACCAAGGACAGTTTCTATTATCTGTCAGACACATTTACCATCTGCTCATGTCTCAGAGAGTCATGTGCTGCTTAGAGATTGATTATTGTTTAGCTTCCTCCTGTGAACAAGTAAGGATCTGGGAAAATGGATAGTTTTTTCTATTTTGTTTTTTTTTTGTTTGTTTTCTGCCTTTGCAACACTTTCATTCAATCAATCAATTAATCTGTCATGGACTTAAGCATTTCTATCAAAAAACATCTGACCTAACAGAGCAGTGACCCGACTACTGTTTAAAATAGATATCAGTATATCTGTTTTTCTTTTGACTTTGATTGAAAAAGTTTTTTTTAAAGATTGTTTTGACATATATTTATCTAAACTTTGTTTATCTGTTTGTTTCTGCTATGGTATTTATTTTGATGCCTTTTTATGAAAACAGTATTCTTTGCTTCTGAATTTACAGTATTATAATTAAACACCAAAGCAAAAAGTCAGAGTATTATATAGCATATTTGTATTAATTTTGTTAAGTTTATTTTAAAAAGTAGTTTGATTGCACTTTTTTTTTGTTCTTGAAACTATTTCTTAGTTAACAACTGAAGAGTGAAGTTCTGCTGTGCATCTAGCAGCAGTTTGTAATCTGGCAGTCAAGGGTGTGAACTGGTGATAATAACTGTGGTTCACACTGTTGTTCTTATTTCAGAAGTCTAAGGTACATTCTCTGTCTCCGAACTTGTTTTTTCTGATTCATTATTGTTGTTTTATCATTCAAGTCTTTAGGGAATTCTATTTTGTTTGTTTGTCTTGTTTGTTTGTTAATGAAAACTGTATTTTTATGTCTTAAGCATATTGTTTAGTTAAAAGGAGGCTGCAAAATGTAACAAAATGAAGGTCTGTGAGGAACATCCCGGTAATGCAAGTAATGTGTTTGCTGGCATGCTTGTTTCTTCCAGCACTAGAGTTCATTTTCTTTTCTGACTTTACCCAAGTTTTTATTTGTCTCTAACCCTAAACAAGTGGCAGTGGTGTGAATTAGGGTTGTACATCTCTGGTCAGTGGCTGATACAATACGTATAGTATCTCGATACACTGCCAACAATTTAGTTCATTAAATATATACAAGCAGCAAAAGTAGTTATGCTAACTATGATTAACCGAGTTTACAACTTGTGCAATAGTTTGAAATTAGGACTAAAAACACCTCATCTATCTGTCTGTCTGTCTGTGGCACGGCAGAGCAGTGATTAGGCCTTTCAGTGTGGAGATCACATGTTCTCCCCTTGCACGTATGGGGTTTCTCTGGGCACTCTGGTTTCCTACCACAGAACAAAAACATGCATGTTAGGTTAATTGGTAACTCTAAATTGTCCCTAGGTGTGAGTGAAAGTGTGAATAATTGTTTATTTTAATGTGGCCCTTTGATGGCCTCTCACACAGTAATTGCTGGAGATAGACACCATCTCCCTGTGACCTGGAAGGGAGAAGTGGGTAAAGAAAATGAATGGACTACACAAAAACACCAGTGTTAAAACAGGCACAACACAGGCAGGTAATAAATGCAAAAAAAATACTTAGTAGATCTAATCTTTTTTAAAGAGGTAAGTTTTTAGTTTAGCTTTAAAAATAGTGAACATTTCAGCATCGCACACACAAACATGAAGCTGATTTCATTTTAGAAATTTTTGGGACAAGTAAACCTGAATATTGAGAGCAGAGACTTCTTGCTGGATAAGGAAAAGGGAGTCATTTTAAATAGTGGTGTCAGGCCATTTAGAGCTTGTATGTAATAAGATGGATCCAAAAATGAATCCTGAACTTCATAGGCAGCCAGTGTAATGATGCTTGAACAGGGGTTTCAGCAGGAATTTTATCAGTTTTTTATGTAGTAAATAAATGACTCAAAGTGATGCATCTTAAAAAATATATACATAAATGAATGAAATCAGAATGTTGAATTAATTCAAAATGTTTGTTTTAGTCTGTAGACTGTAAATCCAATTGTCTCTTGGATAATGAAGTCAACTTAAACATTTCAGTTTTACTTTGAGCTTTTTATTACTATTAGTGTTATTTTTTATTAATATTATCCCAAAGATAGCTGCTCTAATTTATGTGGTCATTTCAGCTGTTGGGGGTATGTGTGTGTGTGTGTTTTTGCATTGTTTTGTTTTGCTTCCACAGATGCTTTAACCAGAGGCTGAATTGCAGTTTGAATTAGAATTAGGTTAATAATATCCACAGATGGATGTTTATTGAACTGATTAGGCTGAGTGCCTAGCTTTGAGGCACACCAGTAGGAACTTCAATATTGAAATTATCAGTAAAAAAAAAAGTCTCTTCAAACAAACACATTTTTTATTACAACCCTATATGCATTTCTGTTGTTTCTTGAAATCCTTTCTTTCTTGTCTGTCAAATATTTTTTAAAGCCTGGCTTTAGTATAGTGAGCGCAATGTAGGATACAACATTGTATGAACTTGGGCCTAGCACAGAATGAAGATCTATGTACCCTCTTTAAAAACCTCCCCCAAAACATCGTCTGAAATCAGCAGACCTAAGTCTCTCTCCTGTTTTTCGAAATTTCAGATAGACTTGATTTAACAGGCAAGAACAAAAAGCCATTCATCAGACCTTACCCTGTTGATATGCTATAGTATATTTTAATTTCTTGACTTACTCATGCATACAAAGGGTTTTAATGTCAAAAGATTCTGTAAATAATTGCCTTGACATTTAAATTTAAATTGAGGTGGTGTTGGTGGTGTATACTCTATGTAAAATAATATCCCTAAAATACAAATTTTAGCAGCCTAGTGGTTTAGCTTTAAGAGTTTAATAGTATGCACAGTATGCCAACGCTATCATTAAGCCCACAGCTATTAGTAACTGCTGTAATCTCTTATTTCTCCAAATTCAGCAAAGGATCTTGGAAGAACAGATGGGAAATAATAAGTCATACTGCTTCAGGGAGAAATTCTTGAAAACCGTGAAAGCACAGTTTCATCCGCATATATGTATCAGTTCAGACTTCATGTAGATCACCCTTTAATGGAACATCTCTAAATAGACATTACACTTTAGGGTAATCGTCATATCTCTGTGCTACATTCCAAATGTTACTGGGGCTCTGACTGGAGCGGCCAGTGTGAAACATGCAGGTTTTCCATATTGTGAGTCACGGAAATCAGATTTGTTTGTAACAGAAACAAACAAACAAACAAAAAAGAGAACCCACAAAGGTCACTGAAATAACTTGAAACTGACAAAAGTAATAAGAAAAATATACTGAAAACCAACTAATGAAATCATTGCTTTTAAATTGTGATTCACCATCCATCCATCCATCCTTTTTCTTTACCTGCTTTTTCCATTCCGGGTCGCGGGGACCTGGTACCTATCTCCAGCAGTCACTGTGCGAGAGGCGGGGGACACCCTGGACAGGTCACAACTCCATCGCAGGGCCACA
>JAOXNZ010000091.1:23005232-23020152 GCA_028566095.1 Kryptolebias brasiliensis
TTTCATTTTTAAAATATGTCTATTATTTTTTCTTGATGCTTATTCACTTCTGTTTCTTTTGTTTAGTATTTTAATGGACTCACCTTTTTATTTATTATACATATGCCTGTGAACTCTGTGTCAAGGTTCTGTTCTCTCGTAACTACACACATATTTTATATTTCTTTTGCTTACTCTCAGTGAATAACACTATAGTGTTAACTATTAGTATCTGTTACCAAATTGTAATGTAATTTTTTTTAAGCTAAGATCTTGCGCAATGAGTAGCAGTTACAGTATGGGTCGTGTATGACTTTCAGCTACAAGCACACAAACCTTAGCACAATATCTGCAAAAATAACTGAATCATTGCCATTGTTGTGTTTTTTATGGTCAGTTGACTGTGGTGGTCATTTTAAATTGTGCCAACTCTAAGACTTAATCCATTGTTGATATACAGCCAACAAATATTTTTGGCAAGGTTCATTAAAACATTAGTATTTCATGAGATATTCTGGTAACAGTCAGACACATGATACCATACATACAGGAAGAAACAAATTGCCTGCCTTCGTCTTTCAGAGGTGGGTGATAAAAATGTGGATGATTAAAACAGACATCACTGCGTCGTGCCCAGTGTTACCAAGACTGCAACTGGCCTATGAGGTGTTTATAACCTTTGTTTAAAAGTTGTTTTTTTTTTTTTTTTACTTTTTTTGGCCGCACCTTGGGGAGCATAACTCTTAATTTGAGGGTAGAACAAGAATCTTGTTAGAAGAGTGTGTGTGAGCATGTGGGTGTGTGAGTGCGTGTGGGGGGGGGGCATGGGTGTCTGGAGGGAAGCTGAAGCTATTAGTCTTTAATATCCTTAGTAACCTCTGAGTGCAGTTTCTCACCTCTGACTGGATATCCCCTCTAGAGCAGCACAATTAAAATAGGTTTGGTTTACCTGGACACTCATAGGGTGCATTCACATCAGCCCTGCTTAGTCCACTTTAATCAAACTCTTGTTTGTTTGCCTAGAAAGTCTTGTTCATTTGGGGAGGTGTGAATGCGCAATTGAACTCTGTTGCGGACCAAAAACGAGAACTCTGGTCCACCTAAAAAGCCTAGGTCTCGGTTCGGTTGAAGTGAACTCTGGCTTGGTTCAAATGCATATGTGAATTCAAGCGGACAGTCGACCGCTCCAAAAGCAGGAAGCAGTCTATAGCACAGGGCCTTCTGCGTAAATACAACCAAAACAAACGCGCATTTCTACCACTAACAAGAAATGGCTCATGGTCAGATGTGGAGTGAAGAGGAGGTGAAATGTTTGTTTGGCACATGTACCACAGACAAAACAGAAATCCTAAAACCACTAAAATTTGACACCAAGCCATTTTTGTTTACTTTTCCAGAAGAAGGAAGTTGCGCTCAGTGTCTTCTTCAGAGGTTTTCGTGTCATGTCCTTCAGTTGTTCTTGGTGCAACGCCACCACAGGGGAGGGGGGGGAGCAGGTTGCTCAAAGGGTTTGGTTCTTGACTCAGTGCAGTGTGAATGCAACCCCACCAGCTGAAAATGTAACAATTGTTACAATTTTGGTCCCAAATCGAACTGAGTCTACCAGACTATCAGGTGTGAATACAGCCATAGACTCTGTTAGATCATTCCTAAAAGTTAATTCCACATCATCACAACAGTGTCAATTAGTGTTAACAAGAAACAGTCCCAAAAACTAAAACCATTGGGTTTGTTTTGATAGACATAAATTGTTGACCTAACCTATTCAGCTTAGCTAAACTGTCAAACAAGGGTTATTAGGATCTTAAAACCTTAAAGTTGAATTGAAATTAAATCTAAAAAAATGGACATTTCATGAATGTTATTTAGTCAAACACATCCACACAACATTGCAGGGACCCGTTTTTCTGACCTAAAACTTACATGAACTGTTTTTAGCATTTAAGTTAATAATTTCCAAAGTGGGTAATTTGTGGGCTAGTGTTGCCGTCCTGGGTTCATGATGTACGCAGTGCCCCGACCAGCAAAGAATGCCGCTACCATCCAGTTTCTTAGTAGTGGAAATGGAAGAAGAAGCCTTTTTTGAACACAAAGAAATGCCGGAAGACTTTGTTGGAGTAATGGATCTACAACCATACCAGTATTAACCTGAACTGATGGCTGGATCTCCGGAATCAGATGAAAACTCTTCAGATTCAGATTCTGATGATCACTAGGACCATCATGGCTGACAAAACAACGCGCATAATGACCAAGTTGGGAACGTGGAACGGTGAGAACCAATTACCTCCAGAACATTGTCATGACATCAGCATACAACACTGCAAATCAACATAAACACAGTAGAAGAGAGCTAACTTGAAGCTAACCGGATGCTAACTTGTAAAGAACATGAGCGCGCTTCCGTGTAGCGTTTATGAACTTTCACACCAGAGTAAACTAATCAATAGCAGTTTCAGACTATGACATTTGTTTAATCACATATGGAGCAGCTCATGCCTTTTAATGACAGCTCACGTTCACGTCACGTTTGAAGCAAAAGTTCCTGTTTCTCGTCTCCTTTGCTGTGGTGATGTCCTCCTCTCCATTGCCTTTCTTTTAAAATTAAAAATAGTTGGCAAATGGTCCTGTTTTTTGGCGTGAAGCCAGTCCACCTCATTAACGAGAGTCGGAGTGGTGCTCCCTTTTGAAGTGGTCGAAACCCAAGTTCTGATCATAATTCCCACATCGGAGCTTATGGAGCCAAGTCTGAGGAAGATTTTTCTCTTTCGGGAAGCCAGAAAATTTTACAATAAGCATATTTTATGATTTTTTTTCATCTGATGTTGGCTTCAAAACACTTTTCAGTTCAGCTTTAAGGGCCTTTGCTAATATTATGACAGTTGTACAATGTTCATGTATAACTCATTCACATGGACTTAATAAAAAGTAGATGAAATCAAACAAATTGAATGCAAAGTAATTTTTTGTGAAATCTTTTTTTCTGTTTTTTAGTAACATCAGTTGAACACAGATGAAATAGAACCCCAAAATTGATGTCAACAGTTTCTTTTTACTATTTACCCAATCATGGCTCAGAGTTCCTTCTCTTTTTGTGCTGTCTTTTGTGTGTTAATTTTATTTCCTTTTTCATTTCTGTTGTTCACTGATGATCATAAACCACCTCAAAAATATAAAGAAACTAAACTCCAAGTTTTTCCAAACATGTGTTTTACAAAGAACTTTTCAGATGGTGCTGAGAAACAGACCCCTTTCCTACCTTTTTAAACATGAGACTCCTTCCTTGTATTGATTGTACCTTTCTATTAGACACCATCACAATTAGTTCCTAACTGAACATACTGCTCATGCTGTGTTTAAGAAAGCTGGCTGTGGTTGTCACCTGCTGCTGCAGTTTATATGGTTTTTATCTTGGGTGGTTTCCTGCTGTGTCATGTTTAGTTTTTGTCTGCAGTCTCTGGTTCACCACTGTGTCTGACAGTGTTTAACAGTCCTGACTCTCAGCAGTGGAAAAGGCTCAGTCTGCCTGTTTGGTTTGACAGTAGAAGCATCGGTCATATGGACAGAGACGCTGCAGGGGTTAGAGACTGTTTGACAAATCTGTTCCTGAAAGCACTGTGGTACTGAGATGCTGCTAATGCATTTAGCATTACTCTAAACTGTGGCAGCAAAATGCAATAAACTGGGTGACATTTATAAATTTCACACTTCTCTATCTACATCAGAAACCACTTGCTGTCTGTTTGATTTCACTATGTTGATCATCTTATAGATCAACTAATTGACTGCACTCACATCATGTCGAGCTTCATCAAAGGTCAAACAGTAATTGCTCTTTTCTGGTGGGAGCGTCTTCTTTGTTCTTTTTGGCTTTTATTCTTCCTGTGAACAAGTTCAATTATTGTTATTCAGCCCACAGACACACACTGATCCAACAGCGCTGCTCTGGTTTATTCTTCTGTTGTAAATTCTGGTGAGTTTTCTGTGAAATCCCAACTGAACAAAGGCTGGAACATTTGTTTCTTTGTGACACCCATTACAAAATAAAATTTGGTTTGTTTAATGGAAATTGTTTATCAAATGAATATTATAATATCAACTGTTAATGTAAATCTAAACAGCTGAGATTGTCAAATCAAACAAATTAAAACACTGCAGAGAGAAAGAGACTTTTGTTTTGAAAAAGCTCCTGATTAAGAATTTTATTTGGAAGACAGGGAAAGCGCTAAAAGTGTTAAAGGTTTTGCACATCAGTGTGTTAAATGGTAAAAAAAATAAAACAATAAAAAATAAAATCCAAATATTTGACCAACGTGTGTTTGAGATAGCAACAAATTACAGTTTTTTTAAATTAGTGTACAGTTTTTACGTAAGGATTTTATTTTGCTATGATCTGGGGAGTTCTGCTAATTAGCTGTGTGGTTGTGTTAATTATGTAAAGTGTTGTGAAAAAAAGAGGCTCTCTTTTCAACTTGTTGCTTCTCTATATATAAAAAAATTACTTTTCAAAGGTTTCAATGCTTATACACTAAAAATGCTAACAAATATTATTATGATCAAAATAGATGTAACATTTGTTTTTTTTCTTTTTTGATTTAGTTAAAAAGGTTTAGTTGGGTAATAAATTAGTATCCCTGACTCATGACATTGCTCTTTATAATCATTTAAATGCTTCAAGCATTATGTTTCAACAATGTTATCATTATTATTATTGATAACTTGATTCATAATAAATGGACACAACCAGAACAACTTCTCTTCTTCCCATGTTTCTTGATGACCAAGGCTTACAGTTTCTGACAAAACATCAGCGCAGATAAAAAATACGTTTCTAGACTGACAATGTTTGCTCTTCCTTCCTAGAACTCTCCACTCTGTTTATATATGAATTCAGCTGATTAAACAGCAATAATTTTCTTTTTTTTTAATTTAAAACAAAAGGTTTTAAATAACTGCTTCAGTTGTTCATCATATTTCATCCCATTTCTTGTAAATAAAACACATTTTAGACATGAGTTTTTGTTTTCTTGTGTTCTTTCCTGTTTGAGAAGCAGACTATTGAGTGAAGTGAAATTCCAAACTATAATTACAAGAAAATAATTTTATTTATTTAGTTAGTCTTTATATGGTGTTTACTCGTAAAACTCATTTGAAATTTACTAAAACAGATGCAACAAAAGGATGGAACTGCATTTAAATTGAAAACGATAAATTTCAGATGCACTGGAGAAAATAAATAAGTAATAAAATCCTTTAAATATGGTGGCTCATATTTTATCAGCTTCTTCAAAATCTGACAGTGTTAGAGATCAGAGATCCACTCTCCAGCTGATTAAATGTGTAACAACAGTCAGTGTTTAGTGGCTGGCAGCGATGCTCTGAAGCATTCAGCTCTAAAACAAATCTGTCCCAGTGATGGGACTCACCACCATGATGACAATGATGTTTATGTTTCATTCAGTGTTGACTTCTTGGTGTGTGTCTGTGAGAGCCTTTGTTTTCTCATTAGTTTTTCCACCTTGCAGTGGATTAGCTAAAAGTCTCCACACATACACTCACACAGAACACACACAATTATCACAAAGAGAGAGAGGGATGTTGATGTTACTCTAAATTATAAAAACACAAGGGTTTGATGGATAAAACATGGGCATGATGCAGTTAAATCAGTTTATCATGTAGTTTAGTATCATACTCAGCACCACTGATCAGTCATGGCCACAGTTACCCAATTTCAGACAGCATGACACTTTTTTTTCCATTCATATCCTGTCTAAGTCCCCTCTCTCAGTGATTTTACTTTCTTCTGCTTTTATTTTTTCACATACCGTGATCTGTAAATCCTTCCACAAAACAAATTTAATTTAGTCACCCACCGTTTTAAATAGGATCATTGAACCGCCCCACTTTAATCTGACAGTAATTAGCTTTTAATTGGCCCGATGATTGACTCTGCCAAAATATTACTGGAAATGTTTTGCTGTCTCTGACATCAAACGCAAATCTCATTTTCAGCTCACACTTACACAAAGACGGTACTCTGGCAAATAAAGCTCTGAAAATGACTCCAGCTCTGTTGTTGCTGTCTGTGCTGCTGTTTGCTGGAGCAGTTCCATCACATAACTGTAAAAACATGACCTACCAGATTTAAAATGAGGTGTTCTTTTGTTAATTTCACGTTTATTATCTTGATTCCTTATCTGCACACAGAAACGAACCCACAGCCCCAAAACCAATACACAAACATGATCAAAGCTCAATAAAGTCTAAGTGGATGAGGACCTATGATTACCTCATCTGAATAGCAATGATGCTTATATAAAACCACATCTAATTATATCAGTGACTAATGCATAAAAAGGACAAAGGCTCCAAATGTGTCTAAAACAAGTGTCATTATAGTTTGTCAAAAGTAAATTCATCTTCAACTGTTAATAGACTAATGCCACTGTAATGTTCTCTAATGTGGATGATCATGTTCCACTAACACACTAACAGTTTACGTACTGCCACCACCTCCTAAAGTATCAGTGACTTCAGTGCCAAAAATGACCAATATTTTGGACATGCATGTACATTGTAATCTTCATAGCTCAAAAGGGGAAAATATGTTGCAAACAACATACCAGAGAAGTTGAACTAAACTAACATCCTGTAAAACAGATTATTTTGAGAAGTTTGAAGACCTAATTTTAGATTTAAATAATTTAAAAGAATACATTAAATAAATTTTGTTGTTGATATAATTCTTGGATTTTTTTGCTTATCTTTTCCAGACTGTTTTTGGCAAAATGGAATGTGAATGTTTGAAAAATGCTTATATTATTAAAGTTTGATTTATTTTTTTATTTTTCACATGGCAGGACAATGACTTATTTTTTTTTCTGAACAGTGCATGTCCAGACATGAGGTCTCTAATGTCACACTTTTATCTTCCTGAAGAGGACTTTAAATGAGCCGCGCTATGTGCTTCATTTGGTTCTGACGTTCTTTTATCCTTTGGATTAAGGGTTAATTAAAGGGCAAATGAAATGTGGCAAAGCTTTTTACCTGCACTACACACACTAATCTCAGTAAAAGCAAAGAGTTTAAAGATTATTCACAGACCTTAGTAACATTATCTACTCCCCACTCAGTTCTTTATTTTTTGCTAAAAAAATGCAAAACCATGTTAGCATTTATCTTGAGCAACAGTTTTTCAGGCTTTCTGAAGGTCTTTCAAGGTTTTTTTTTTTTATTGCTGGCTGCTCTTACTTTCACTCCAGTCCTTGTACCTGATAATTTCAAAGGATTTTTAACCTATTTTTGTTAGGTCACCTAACTGACCCATGCATCATGCCAGCAGTAATAAGGTATGACTCCTGAGGGATCTGCTAGTATTATTTATATTCAAAGTTAGAAAATAAATTTTAATAAACTGCATTTTTAGACACTTTCTAACCAGCAATTTGTAACTAAAACACCATTTGTTTCTATTTTTTTGTTAAATCTGAAAAAGAGGACAATTATAAAAAGGTAGATTGACAAGATCTGTGCCAATTCTGCTTACTTTCTGCACATATTGGTTAGACCGTAAACAAGTAAAACTTATAAACACTAGCTATGACACAAACAAAATATATAAAAGCTGGTTTTCCGGTTCCTATCAAAACAGCCTTTGCTTTTTATTTTTATCTTTGCTTTGTTTTTAAAGAAACAAAAATGCTAGTTTAAACATGGGTTAGATTAAATTGATGAGATGACTTTTCTAATGAACAAAAGAAAGTGTTCAGAGTTGAAACATTATAAACACACACACACGCACACATACATATTCGTTAAAGTCAATTTTTTTTTTGTTTTGTACTTATAGGATTAGTTCCTCAGGTTGTTAGGACCTAAAACAATATAACACCATGCATGTTTTATTAAGTTTCAACTCTGAACACTTGTTTATTGAAAAAAAAACAACATTAATGTTAAATTAGATGTTTTCTGTTAAGAAGCTGTTCATCATTAGATTTGTAATGTTTGTGAACAATCCAAGTGCTTTGAACGGCTCTGTAACACGTACGAAGGGAGTCGAGTCGCAGACAGTATGATGATAATTGTTTCTATTTGGGTTGTCATCCTCAGATGCACCCCCCCACACACACACACACACACCTCCTTTGCTGTTCCACTGAGACAAAGAACAAGTAAAGGGGAGATTGCATGTTTGAGAAACCACATGGTATGGTATGGTACCGTAGGCTGTACACCACTTTGTACAGCTATGTGTAGTGACATACGGCCATACGTAATGGCGTATGTTGTACTACATCACTGGCAGTATCATATGACTAACTGTTCAAAAGACTGGCTCTTTTGAACAGCTCTTTGAAAGTAACAGATCTACAAGCTCTGGATCCTTCCAAAGAGTCACCAGCCCCATCTCTATTCATCACTAAAACATAACAGACACAAACTGGTATAGCTGGAAGCCCAAATTAGCTTTTTTATTTTACATTTTATTTTCCTTATGTGTAACCAGGGTTTATGATACAAGTTTTCAACCAAGAAAATCAGCAGTTTAGTTAAGACCAGTTGGCCTGTTAGAAACTGCATCATAGAACCTGTTCAGACGTTGCATTTATGAACCATCTTGAATGATTTGATTGCATGTGGTCAGTTGTGATTCAGAGCGTTCACACCTGGCTGTTAAGTTTGTGTCCTAAAACGTTTTTGCGATCTGATGTCAACTACCCTCTCTGTATCCAGATACAGACAGAGTGGGTAAAATTAAAGGGATTCCTTTTATTTTACATCTTTACTCAGACTTCCCAAAGTGGTCTGAGTGAACCTAGTGCTTTCCTAGCTTTTTATCAGTACGGCCTCAACTCATCAAAATCTACAACAGTTCAGTTTAAATGTTACGGTATATTTTGTTGACAGATTTTGCAAATATCCAAAGCAGTGCTCAGGATAAATGCACTCATTTGTTTCAGGTTGGTTCTATATGTTGATGTTTTAAACAGAAATGTTAATGTAGTTCCTGAAACTCTTGGGACGAACAAGTTATTCTTGAAACAAGAAGTCAGCTTTTTACATCTGAAAGTCTTTATAACATGATGCAATAAAAGTTTAAACAAACCACAACTAAGTCTTTTTTTTCTACAGGCAGCTCGAGATTCAGCATTTGAAAAGTTTCGCTCCTCTTGTTTAGTCAACATACGGTTCAGATGATAGTTTTCCCTCTTTTTGAATGATTCTAGAAAACTAAACAATTATGTCAGAGTTTGTTTGATTTTTATTGATTAGTAATATTATTAATTGGAAAAAATAATACTATTTCAATTAATCCGCTTTATCTTAGGAACTTCTTGTGTCTCCAACTTGGTGAGATTTAGTTGTACTACTGTACTACTATGTTTAATAGTTCTTTTCTTGCTATCGGTTGTTTTCCTGCTGAATTCACTGTAATGAATAAAGATGTGTAGCAGCTTACTGTGATAAGCCAGCTTTACAGCAGGCACTTATAAATATTATTTTGTGCTGCTGACTATGATTTTCTTTCAGGATGTTGTTATTCTTGATTATAACTGTGCCAACAGCTCTGACATTGTGGCCTTAGTTTGCTTCTTTCCAACATCACTGATGCAGTAGCCAAAGAACTGCCTCTTGGTTTGCTTGGAGTGCCGTGATCAATTACAATCAGTTCCTACTCTGACAATTTAAAGACTCCATTTGGCAACAGATAAATGCCAAGATTGTCTTATAATATAATGAAAACTGTTTCCACAATGACGTCTTCATCTGCTTACAATTTTAGCAAAAAAAAGAAAGAAACAAATCCATATTAATTAAACCTCTGATCTGAAGAAGCTACAGTAGTAATTCACTGAGGGTAGCTTCAAGTGCCCTAACTACTTTATACCAAATTATTTATTCCTGTTAAAATTCATACCCTGTTTTGTTATGACATGAAATTTAAACTGATGTTTAACTGCCCTGTGGGATATTTTAGCATTAAAATTTTAAAATAAGTTTCTGAATAAATAGCAGACGTCTTTATTCAGTACGAACTGATTCATGTTTTAGTCTTACCAATCCAGATTTTGAACAACAAAAAAGTTGTTTTGTGTTGGGCTTGTGCATTTCCTCAGAAACACTGGAAATATAACAAACTGGCTGCAACCTCAAGCCATTAATTTCTGCAGTTTTTTGTGTTTAGACACTCTAGTTTATTTTAATCCAGTAATTGAGTTGAATCACAGAATGTTTCTCAAGCCTGCCTGAACATAAGATACTAGCAAAACATAGTATCATAAAAACATAAAATAACAGTATAATTACTCTGATCATTTAAAATATCAAGACAACCAACACATACTTGGTAGTTACGTAGTTACGATTCCCTGTTGGCAGTTTCCTGCTGACAAAACCCAACCTGGCATTCATGCAAATGTTACTTTAAAACTTGACTAGAGTTTTGGTCAGTAATCCTACATTCCAATCCATCAGCAGGACAACAGTGGGTCCTAATAAAACTGCTAAGTATTGCTGCAAAGAGCACAACAAAAAGCAGTGGGCCTTTGCCTGACCCCAAACTCCGGAAATGCCCATCTGATTAGGTCTGAATGTATCTGTAAGAAGGAAGCCCCATGAACAAAGACCACAGTCCATAATCAACTGAACCCAAATGATCTACACCTGAAAATGAATGGAAAAAAAAAACGTGGAGTGTCTATTTCTGTCATAGTTTATATTGAAAGGAAAGTGAAACTGGAAACTATGGTCACAGGTCAGCTCAGCTTTACTTTCAGAATATGTGCAACCCTCTGGACTGGTGAAAATAAAATGTTAAAGGGGACCGGCTAGCAGAATTAGCAGAAGCACAGGCCTGTGTCCCCAAAGACTCTGTTTTATCGGAGAGTTTTTTCAGCTGCAGGACTCAGTTGAATAAACTTTAATTTACTGCAAGTCTCAACCATGTGGCACAATCATTTTTTGAGCAAGGATGTAAAATGTGCAACAGTCCTAAATCATAGAGCAACAACTGAGATTAGCGCGTTGAAGAGAGACTTCTTTCTTTGTTTTTTAACAAACTGTTGCTGAAAATTGTCCTTTTTCACCATGCATGAGTAAACGACAAAATAACCACATGCTGTGAGAAGAATGAATTGCTGAAAGTTAGTTTAATATTTGTAGCATTAGCTGGTAGTTGGACAGGGTTGGGATAACAGAAAAAACAAATACAAAATGCTAAATAATGCAAGGATCAAATTTACACTTGGCATCAGTCATTCCTTATTTTCAAGTGACTCAAAATGGGGACAAAAAATCTTGATCCTTAGTGGTAACTCTTGAGGTGGTATTGATAAAATCTAATTTGAAGTTGTTGACAACTATAGTGTTACCATATCTAAAAAATAGAAAAGTGAAGCATGAATGTCCTTTGTATACTTGAGATGTACTGTATACAAAAAAGGAAATGTCTCACTAAACTACAGAAGCAAAGTAACCAACCTAGCAATATGAGACAGTGAAAAGAGCCATACAAATAAAACAGTAATTAATATGAATACAAGTCAAAAAAGTAAAGTTTGAAAATTAAAAGTCCCAGTAACAATTCATAGAAAAGATGCTATTTCAAGATCTGTTTTCCTCTCAGCTTTTACTCTGTTTCACTGTCACTTTGTTCTGCTTTCTTAAACAAAGCTAGATAAGCAGCAGCAGTTATTTATATGGTAATACACCAAGACACACAGCACACAAGGTTTGGCTACAGTTGAATGTCAATGAAATTTGCTCTGAGACTGACACTGTGTGTGTCCACATGTGTACGTATGTCTGTTTCCTATTAACACAGTCAAATCTTTGTGTTTTACTGCCATCAGGGATTAAAGGCTCATTGTGATGTTACATGCTTTATCCCAGTATGAAGCTTATCTTAAAGGTTAGTATGAGTTTGAGTTGTGATAATATAATTGTGGTGAATTTGCTGTTAGTCTATGATAAATGGGCACATCTTTATATTTTCTCTGAAGTGATGCAGCTATTGTTCAAGAGTTCTTGTTTTGTGCTTTTGTGTCCACAAGCATGTTTCTTAAAGCACTATTTACTTGTAACCACCTGGAAATATCAGCAACTGTGTGTTAGAGCCAGGGAGTAAAAAGAGAATAAGAAAAACAAAAAAGTTTTTTGTACCAGATTTACACCTCAAAGGGTACAACTAGGATCTTTATTAGGGCAATGCATAATGCAATTTCTTAATTATCACTCAACAACAATACTGTTTTTAATATCTGATAGTTTTTTTAAATGTCACAATTGTCAAAAAAACATATTTATATTTTACACGCAGAGTATGCTATTTTTGACTTTTCATGGCATAAATCCTAGGTAAAAAGGAAGTGCTGTAGCAATGTGATCTTACCAGTATAAAGACCAGTCTACTTTCTTCAGCACCTTATAGTCGAGAGCTTGCTTCTACAAATCCATCTCCCTGAGCTGATACTAATCACATTTCATCAGCCCTCTTTCACTTTCTCAGGGGTGCTAAATCTTTTTTTTCCCCTTATCTGACAGACAATAAGTCAGGAGACCTAAAAGCAGTGAATGAATGGAAGAGACATGCATAAAAGATGAGGAAGTTGTTGCAATGGATTTGAGCAAGTGCTTTTATTTGACAAAGGCTTGGCATCAAGAGACTAAATGGTCTTCCTGAATAAACAGTGTGAGAAAATGGTGGAGATGTAGCTCGACCTGATAAGGACAAGATGAGAGATGTGCGATTGTGAAGACTGATAAAAGGAGAGAGAATTGAGAAAAAAAGGCAATGGATAGAAAACCTAAAATACCAGAGTGTGTGTGTGTGTGTTTTTTTTTTTGGTGTGCAATCTAATTTATGTTTTTTTCTGACAAGTATGACAACCTTGCTTGTAGCAATAACATTAATTTCTAATTTGAGATATGCAAATTCAGGTAAAGGAACTGATGTCAGATAGGCGTAATCAAATTTGAATTAGGTTTTGAAAATGTATTTATTACAAGGAGATGGCGAGAGGAAAGATCAACAAAAAGAAGGTTATTGGTACATGAAACTAAAAGGTTCAAAACAAAGTATGGGCAATAAGGATTGTACAGGGGCTCTGTTTTTTTCACTGACCTGTTTTAGGTCTACTTTAAGCTCAGTGGGGAAAGGTGCCTTGTGTATACTGACTGTGTGAGTTTTTGTCATAGTGCAACATGAACTTTGACTGAGACACATCACAAGCTTTCAGAGCTATGTGGAGCACAAAACTGCCATTGTGTAGTGCAAACTATTAAATGAATGGGTTTCAAAGAAAAAAAGAGAAGAGAACAAGGCACAGAGCTTTGTTCAGGTTCAGTGTAGTCAAAAAGTTGGACAAATTCTTAACAGATCGAAAACAAATTTATTTCGAATCACAAACATCACCTCACTTCAAATAGACAGATAGTACAAAGTCAACAATAAGCTACAACATATTTTGATTTGAACATAGTTTAAATCAAAGTAAGTCAAACTGTGAGCAGGACAGTTAGCATGTAAGGAAAACCTAAGGAACTGCTAAAAAAGTGCAAAAAATCAAGTAATATAAATTCTCCAAAAATAAACAAACTAAATATTTCTAAATTAACTGTTGAAAGGTGTTAATAGAGGACATAAATGACTGATATACAGACACAGATACATTTGTTGGAACCTTTACAGCTCATTCAAGCAACGCTTCATCTATGTTGCAAGTGATTAAAAGCAGCTGTCGGACAAACTTGTTTTTTACCCTTTTGTTAGAGAAAGAAAATCCAACAAAGGTTACTGAAATAACTTGAAACTGAGAAAAGTAATAAAATGACAACAACAAAAAGAAAAATCAACAAATCACTCAGTTGCTTTTGACTAAAGAGTGCAAATAGATTTGTCTGTGTCTGTAAAAAATTTAACAATTGGTTTGTTAATTATTTTACAAAAAATATGCTAAAATAGGAAGGCCATATTTGTTGGTACCTTCAAAAAGACTATTAATCGCTCCACATTTCAAAGTAAGTACTTGACTTTAATTAGTATCACAGGTGCCTTGTCAAGCTTTTTATCAGCTGTTCAGACTACCTAAAGACAACAAAACATGCCACTGGGTAGTTTGGTGTCATTGTGTGCACCATACTGAACATAGTCCAGAGAACGCAAAGGTGAGATCTGTCTGAGGAGCTAGGAAGAATATTATAGATATCCACGTTAAAGGTGAAGGCTACAAGACCGTCTCTAAGCAGCTTCATGTTCTTGTCACTACAGTTATCAGCCTTAATAAAAAGTAAGGTTCATGGGACTGTAGCCAACCTCCCAGGATGTGGGTGAAAGAGGAAACACAACCCCAGGCTGATCAGACAGATAGTGTGGATGGTAGGAAAAGAGCCAAGGAACCCATCCAAAACCATTTAAGCTGATTTCTTAGGTCAAGCAACATCATTTGCTGATTGCACCATCCATCATGTTTTGAATTCTGGGTCTTCACATTTTGAAGAACCAGGGGGCTCCACTGTTGACACTATTGACAGGAAAACACACAATGCAAGTTGACAAGCCCTAACGTTTCAAGGCAATTATCCTGTTTTTGTACAGACACAATAGATTTATTTATTTAGATTATTGTGGAAAGGTACCAACAAATTTATCCACAAAGGTAGTTGTAGAGACAAGAAATGCTAAATATATTAGTGGATAACACAGCTGTCTGTTGTATTAAAACATCCCTAAACCCAATTTTAGACATAGTTTTATGTTGACTTTTGTTTACTTGCTTAGATCCTCTCCCCATTTTGCACTAAAAATGCAATTCAACACAGCACCTGCAGCACATTAATAAAGATCTTATGACAAATGTGTGCACAATATTCACTAAACTATGGGAAATCATTGTAAATACAAAGAAAAGACTACTAAACTGCAAACAAAAACTGT
>JAOXNZ010000091.1:23041405-23052625 GCA_028566095.1 Kryptolebias brasiliensis
AAAGACAGGTTTATGATATGTTTCTGTTGATCTGTTGGTAGTTTCTGTGTTGTCAATATATTTGACAGCTGTGGAAGCACTCAGACATGTTTTGATAAATTGAAACAAGCAGCAGCTTATTCATTAACCTCCAGGATACTGAGTGGAGTTGAGGTGTTGCATTTTAGATTTGATAACTGCCACTGGATTCACCTTCAGTGGTCTGGTGACAACCAGTCATTTCAAAATGTCACTGAGCTGCAACTGTTGGAGACTAGTTCATGACTCAAAATTGAAAGAAAATGGGTAGATTTTGCATTGCAGTCTCACTGGATTCAAAGTGTTTGTTAACAAGTGACCCTTGAGCCATAAGGAGACATTTTGAATATCCATTTTTTTAAATATTGAAACATATTTGTAGCAGCTAAAATCCTATATTTTAGGCTACTGGTTGCTGTTGTTCCTGGTATGCTTTGGTTATACGTGCGCTCAGTCAAGATTCACTATGCAGACCTTCATTTCGGCTTATAAATCATAAAGTCATTTATCTTGCCATTTCCATTTAGAACCAAATGAATCCGCGTTAACTCTAAACTAAGCACAGTAGAAAACCGTTTGCCTCTTCCCATTAGCAACACCTAAACAGAATCACACTTGACCTTAAGTAACCCATCCCCCTCCCAACATACTCAGTACACAAATGAAAATACACCCCCTAGTGGGAATAAACAGAAAAACAAGCTAAATGGCTCCTACAATATTTTTTATCTTTTCCTGATTATATTTAATTTATATTTTATACTTTTATGTTTCATGGTTAATTTGTAGTATCGTTGGTACTTTTTGTATGATTAAGTTGTTGTGTTTCTGAGGAGAGACAGGGCAGAGTTTCTGTTCTGAGGAGTTATTCACCATGGCTTCTCAGAGTAGTAAACTTCTGTTTTTTTTTACCTTATAAATATATATTAATTACACACCTACCTCAACCAACAGACAAAGCATCATTGATCCTACATTCCAGAGTAACAGGGGTTCATTGGCAGAGGGCTGGTCATGCCGTGAGGATAGGAACGCCCCCTTAGTTTGTTGCTTTGACAATCTCTTCCTGGAGGCGTGAACCAGGCCCTGAAGATATCTGTTAACTCCGCCCAGGAGTCGGGGCTACAACAGACTGACTGGTGATGCAACTGGTTAGATCTGTGGTCCAGCGCTGCAGTTCATGATAAAAATCATGTCAATATTTACATGAACAGGTTGCAAATCTGTTTTCTTGCTCATGCACATTTGTGGCCCATCTCCACTATTATAAAGAATAGTACACTAGATACAAGTGGAAGTGTTAGCGAACACGCACGGGCTGACTGAAAAATAAGGTTCAAATAACGTTAATGAGAAATTGCGGGCCGGCTCAGTGAATCCTGGTCACTGTCTTTGTCTGGAGGCTAATGACGTGAGACAAAGAGAAGAGCGGTTAGGCTTTTAGACCAACCCAACAACATACTCCTAAACTTTTGACTAGAGTGGAAACTTAGCAGCCAGCTCTGAAAGTGAACTGACAAATTGGTGAATTGTGGCCGGAAAGAACTGTCTCTTAAGCTAGAGCTTGACGAATGTTGAATTGAAGGCAAGTGTTACCCATCAGCAGGTGGAAGGCACACTGGTGGCTGCCAGGTCTTAACATTTAGACACATCGTACCTGCTTTGGCTTGCTTTTTACCCACCTCAGCAACCACTTCCATTTATAATTTATTGTTTTGAAGTACAACTTTGAAATGAAGATAGGTAATTTTGGTTTAGAGTTTTTATTTTTTTGACATTTAAATGAATTAATTAAAAATGTATAATCAGAGTGGATTTTTAGACCAGGACATGCTTTCTGTCAGAGGAGATCTCCTGTGCAGGAGTCAAAATACAGCTCTTGCACCTTTGAGACAGGTTGGACATGACAAGATTCAAATGGGTTTGAGATGCTCATTATGACTCTGGCTCTTTTCAGAGCAAATCTGCTGCACATTTTTTTTTGAGCATGTTCAAGCAACAGGACTCAGTGCCTCTGCAAATCACACAAGGAAACTGAGAACCATCCCCAATTTTACACAACATTCTGGAGACTCTCTTGTGAATACCTTTCACCAACTAGATGCAGCCCAGTGAGATACAATCTTAACTGAAAGAAAACTTACCTTTGGTTTTATTGTTTTATCAAACCCTCCTGCACAATACAGACTACTTCCTGATGAAGAAAACAATACAGCTCCTTGTGTTGATCTAACACTTGTAGAACCTAAACGCTGTACAAATCACTTGCAGTTTAACCTTTCATCACATCTGTTTGTTCCATGCTGTGGACAAACGGGGACATTCATCAAAAAAAAAAAAAAAAAAAAGACTGTTTATCTGCAGGCATGCTTGTAAATACTTAGATAACCTCTTGACCCCAACACCTCAAACACAAACCTGAACAGTATTTTAGGGCTAAGATGAAATCCTCCCCTCACCACCAGACACTTGCAGATAAAGATAACAATCTATATGATGTTTGAGCTACAAAGACATTCTGCTTGAGCTCACAGAGTGTCCTCCACTGCTGTCATGTTATTCCAAGGACAACAAACAGCTGAATGATAAATGGAAAATTTGAAGCTGAATAAGAGAGCAGAAAAGAATATAAAATACAGTCCTATCACTCAGGGATGAAAACCTTTTTACACTTTCATAACAACACATCACTATCAGGTGGTAAAGTATCCACAGACTGATTTAGATTTAGAAGCATCTATGGGACATGGCAGATGAATGGATAAAAAAAGTGTCAAGTAGAATTAAATACCCGCAATACACTGAACATCCAGGTTCATCACATTCAGTAGTAGGGCTTGACTTATGGTCTGTTTTTGGAGAAGAAGAAAGAGTATAGCATAGTTTAATCATTTTGATTCTGATTTTAGAACTGTAATGTTCTGTTCTGTTCTGTTCTGTACTACTTCACTTTTACACACTTCATATTCAAAGTTGTGAGTGGATGTAGCAAATGTTTATTTGATCTGATTTATAATGCATATCTTTTGGGTTTGTGATGTTAAGTAACTGTAAAAAAAAGCAAGTATATAAAGAAGGTTTTAAGAGCTTCCAGTGTGGTTTTCTGCAGCGTAGAAGGTTTTCTGCTGTATGTTTCTCACCTCTCTCCTGTTAGAGAAGCTGTAAATAAATCTGGTATTTCGCACCTGAATCACAGAGTAACACTCTGCTCTCAATTAAACTTTAACTAGACTCATACTGAAAACATAAACAGCAACACTGACACATCACTGTACCAAACTGTGGTACAGTTGCTGCTGCTGTGGTGTTAAAGGTCAGGCTGTGTGTGTTGTGGCTTTGGTCATGTTGCCATGAGAAGCTTCAGAAGAGCACCGGGAGGTTAACAGAGGCTCAGAAGAAAGCTCAGAGAGAGGAACAAAACTGCATCACCTGCTGGCAGACAACACATGCTGCTCGAGTTTCTGCTGAATTTTACATGATCACAAATACTCTGAATTATTTAACTTTTTTTTTTTCTAAAATGAGACATTTTGGGACACAGTTTAATAAAATAATAACAAAGGCTAAGGTTATTTGTTTGTTTGTTTGTTTTTTTAAGTGTTTTTTGTTCAATTACATTTTTTATTTATTTATTGTTTTCCTATGGTAAAATGTTTTCTGCAAACCTAATCAAGTGTTTGTGGCAAATTAATGGATGTATTTGTTGCATACAGATTTACTAATAGGGACATGGTCTTTCTGAGCTATACTCACCACAGATTGAGACTAAGATTGGCTGAGTTTGATGTCTGTAAGTATTCTCCAGCAGCAGTTGTTCAGCAGGGGTCTTTGAGCTGCTGTCAGAGTTACCTGCTGAGCTATAAAACTACACTCACACATCCACTTCCACATTGCCAAAGGGTATTCAGCTGCCTGGCATAAAAAATTCCCCTACACATCCAACTGACTGCCATTAATAGCCTTTAGTCATGGCCAAGGACAAGGAGCACCCTGCCACAGCAGGAGAGTCCAGAATGTGAAGAGAGGGGGGAGCAAAGAGTCGTAATCTGTCCCAAAGGTGAGATATAAGACTGGCACAGGCAGTGATGTGGTCATAATGACAATCTGAGGCTCAGTTTACATGTGAACAATCTCCTGGAAACATTAGAGTTTTTTTATGTTGATTGGGAAAAAGTTACATGTTTACACGGTAATCCTAGGTCTGTTGAAGTCGCTGTAGTTTCCATGCCAGGGGTACTAACTGGCGCTATAATTTTTGTACTTCAACAACACTTCAGTCTCCAGTATGAAGACAGTTATATCCAAAATGGTGAATAGAAATGTTTGTTTGGACCAACAGTGAGGTTGGATTGTTGCTACAAGTAGCACAAAGAGCACTCTACTTTCTACTGTTGTTTCATTTTTTTGCTCTGCACAAGCGCAGAAAAAATATTGACAGCAGTTCAATCTCACACCGATGCTGGGCATATCAGAAAACTTCCACTCTGAGACCTGCATTCAAAGAGTTTTAGTGTCAGAGAATCTGATATCTGTTGTTGTGTACACAAAGGCCAAATTGCAACAGAAATGTTCCAGTTTTACTTAAAACCTATTTTGCGTAAACAAGACCTTACTCTGAGAATCTCACTGAGTCCCAGAGAAGAAAAAGAGAAAATTCTTTGATAGATTTAAAGATAATGTGTTCTGGTACACGACCCTCTATGCTGTGATTATCAACTTTATCATTAGACGTATCTGCTGAGATGTTTCGCTAGAATTTTGCCAAGAATGCAAACAGGGCCTTTTTGTTATAGTAAGAAAATTTACTGTAATCACACATAACTGAATATACTATCTGCAGATTTATGTTTTTCTGTTTCTGCACTTTGATCCAAACAGGAACAAAACAAATGTGTGTATGAAGGTTTGCATTTCTTTATGGATCAGTGCATCAACCTGTAATTGTTTTGTGTAGGCCTCTGAGAGTACAGCCATCTTCTTTTCAAAGTTTCAGCGAATAAAAACAAAAAAAAAAGACAGATTCCGTTTCTGCACTCTAAATGATTTCAGGTTCCATTTCTGTTCAGAAACAAATGTCGGGGTAAAAAAAGACACTGATTGACAAATGTACTGCAGGTGTGGTTTGATGCTTGAAAAAGATCTTAGGAAGTTTGATCCACTTCACTCTGTGAGGTGAAATGAACAGGAGAAAATAAATGTAGTTTTTATTCACTTTAAAAGTTTCTCTCCTTTTGAGAATTAGTTCTCTTTTTTTATTTTGACTAAATAAAAATAGATTTCATCTTTGATAAAAAAATGCATCAATGCAGGGTAAAAAGTACCTGGTCAGGGTGAGAATCAGACTCTGCCAGGGCTGCCTGTTGTCACAGATTCTGTTCCTAACTTTTGGGGACAGAATTTCTCGTTCAGCCAGGGTGCTGAAGGGGTCTGGTTTGGTGGCCTCAGGATTCTGTCTCTGCTATTTGCAGATGATGTGGTCCTGTTGCTGTCATTGTGTCAGCAGGAGCTCCAGCTCTCACTGGAGTGGTTCATAGCCAAATGATAAGCAGCTGGGATGAAGATCAGCACCTCCAATTCTGAGGTCATGGTCTTCAATTGTAAAGGGGTGGACTGCTCTCTCCGGGTTGGGAGTGAGGTGCTGCCTCAAATAGGAGAGTTTAAGTATCTTGGGATCTTGTTCACTAGTGAGGGAAGAATGAAGTGCAAGATCGAGTTACAGACTGTAACAGTCTGTTGTGGGGAAGAGGGAGCTGAGCTGCAAGGCAAGCTCTCTGTTTACCAGTCGATCTATGTTCCTAGCCTCACCTATGGTCATGAACTCTGGGTAGTGACAGGAAAAGCGAGACTGAGGATACAGATGGTCAAAATTAGTTTTCTCCAAAGGGTAACTTGACTCTTCCTTAGAGATAGAATGAGAAGTTCAGTTATCCAGGAGCAAGTCTGATTAGAGCCAAGAGAACATTGAGATGCATATCCAACTGGGAGGAGAACCTGGGAAGACCCAGGAAACGCTGGAGATACTATGTCTCTTGGCTGGCCTTGGAATGTCTTGGAATCCTCCCGGAAGAGCTGGCTTTGGAAAGAGATGTCATGGATGGATGGATGGATGAATGGATCAGTTTCACCACGGTATCAATCAGACAACATTTTTCCCTTCAATTGTTTGAAAGATGGTGAGTCAAAATTTATTATCAAAGCATAAACCAACTTGAAGCACCTAGAAACCTCCACCAAGGCTACCGCATGATTAATATAGTGCAATATGGATCATAATCTGGATCACTACCAAAATTTCATCCATTCTTTTCTTGTAACAACTCTAACATTTCCTGAAAGTTTCATTCAGATTTGTTCATTAGTTTTGATGTGATCTTACTAAGAGACAAAGAAACAAAGCAACCAAAAACATAACTTCCTTGCTGTAGGTAACAAAAGAGTCACATGTAGGAGAATAGACATGTTTTTAACAAAGGGGTTACCTTTGATATTGACCTTTGACCCCATGAAATTTGAAATGAACAGGCATCATCTTTGACCCATGAGGTGTCCAGCTCTGCAGTTTGACATTCCATACACTGTTGCACAGTTAGAGCACAAGCAACTTGACCTTTGACCTTGAGATTTAACCAGATCACCACCAAAACCTAATCACTTGTTCCTTGTACCACGTTTTACATTTCCTGAAAATGCCATGAAAATCCATTCTTAACTTTCTGAGTAATCTTGTACACAGACAGACACTACTGAAAACATGACCTCCTTGGTCATGAAACAAATGTTTAATATGCACCATTATTGTGAAACTGATTCACATCTGGTAAAGAAAATAAAGAACAGTTGACAGCTAGAAGGAACAACATTAGGTATGATAAAAGTTACAGAGCAGAGGTAATGGAACTAAATGAGAGATTATTGCTACAGGTATAATATAGATAAACAGCAAATCAGTTCTTTTACAAAAAGAAAGACACAAAACCATCTGAGATCAACTTAAAAATGCTCGTCATGTAACGTGGCATCACAGATTCTCACTTCTATTCTGTTTTGACAATTTATCTGTCACCTCTGGCTGCAAAACCAATTTTCCCACAAACTCTTTTAAATTCTGCTGCAGTTCACCTTTTTTTCAGTTCATAGAATTTCAAATGATTTGCTCAGAGAATATAACCTTCTGCTGATTTCCATACATAGTGAATAGCCTGGAGCTAACTGTACCGGTACAGCTCTGTAACAAAAACAGAGTTTATACTGTTACAAAGAATGAAAAGTTTATTAAAACTGTGTCAACAGACTACTTTTATGTTTTACAGGTGCAATATGATGAAGGAAACATAAAACATCTAATAAGATGTTTACTCTGTTTATTATTGAATGTTAAAAATGAAACTAAACACTAAAATATAAACCTTGTTGTTGCAATTTATTTAAATATTCTTAGTGAGATGTTTCTGATAAAAACAGTTCACCAGCACTAACAAACAGTGTGATCAAATATGTGCAACCCTAAGGAAAGTATGTACACAAGCACTGGTGACCTGAAATAAGCACAAGAGCAACCAAAATACAAGACTTGTTAAACTGACAGTTAAGAAAACACATAGTTTGTGAACCACCTACTGGACTGCATTGAATAAATCAAGGCATGGATGTCAGTGAACTTTTTACATCTGAATGAAGAAACTTTGGACTTTGGAAGTGATGCTTCCAAAGTCCGTGCTGATCTGGGTTCTTTAACACTACACCGGACTCACGCAGCAACAAATTTGGGTGCCAAATTGGGCAGTGACCTTAAGCTCGACGCTCAGCTCAAATCAGTGTTCAAGTCCAGCTTTTCTCATTTAAGACAACTGGCCAAGGTCAAACCATTTCTGTCACGGCATCACTTTGAGATATTAATCCATGCTTTTATCTCAACTCGTTTAGACTACTGAAATGCACTTTATGTAGGGCTGAGTCAGTCGTCACTCGCCCAACTCCAGCTGGTTCAGAATGCTGCTGCTCGTCTTTTAACTGGTACCATTAAACGAGAACACATCCCTCCAGTTTTAGTGTCACTACACTGGCTGCCAGTTTGTTTCTGGATTGATTTTAAAATTCTTTTATTTGTTTTTAAATGCCTGCATGGTCTCGCTCTACATTATCTTTCCGACCTGCTCCAGCTGTATGTTTCCTCACGCTCTTTCAGGTCAGCAGATCTGTTCCTGTTGGTGGTCCCAAAGTCAAAGAGGAGGTTAGGAGGTGGCCAAGCACTTTCAGTCGCTGCTCCCAAACTGCGGTATGATCTGCCTTTACAGATCAGATAGGCCGACTCACTACCTGTTTTCAAATCTTCTTTTATAACCCACTTTTTGTTCTTTGGCTTTTAACTTGACTTCAGATGTTGGTTTTTATTTTTATTGTTTTTTAATGTTTTATGGTTTTACCTGTTTTGTTGCTTTGATTGTGTTTTATTTGATTTTATTGTTTTTTATTCTTGTTTTACAATTTTATGTTTTACCGCTTCTGTTTTTATTTGTTGGTGTACAGCCCTTTAGTCTATAAATAAAATTGTATAAAAACTGTATTGTATAGTTTATTGACCACTTAAAGCAGCCACATCCATTCGTTCTGAGCATTGACCAGATTTCTCATCTCACACACTGATGGACAGAGATAGAATTTGTAGTATGGAACAAGCTAATCAATATTCTGCACATATTCAAGTAAACAACATAAAAGAAGGCAATCATTTTTTTGTCACCTCTAAAATCAGCTTAAAAAAATAGCTAAAAAACCCAGAATATCTCAGAGGCCCTTTTATTGTAGTCCTGTTATTTTCCTTTGTTTGCAGTTAAACTATAAATAGTTGCCAATAGTTGTTCCAAGTCATACCTTGAATTAGAGTTGATAAATAAAACCTGCACCACAGACACAAACAATAAGAGGAAACAGGACATAACAGGTTTATTAGTTTACATTTATTGTATTTGTGTTTACTTCTTTGTTCTATACCAACGCCATAAATGCCTCTCTTCACTGTGGGTCTATTCCTCTAGGTTTTCCTTAAATCTTTGGAGGGCAGTTCACTGGGAGTGATTATATACATTCAAATATATACTATAATTAACAGAAAGATTTAAAGTTTTAAACATCTGTGAATACTTTAGATCAAATTAATAAGTCTCACAAACATTCAGTCAGCAGTGACAGTGCAGTGGCTCCTCATTCTGGTTAAGTTTTAGCACATAATGCTGACACTCTTGAGGGTTTGATTAAATCATATGTAATGAGGACTGCTTTTTTTTCGTCTTCCTTTTTTTTTGAGAGAGGAAAATTGTTGTCGTCTTTCAAAGATGCCACAAGGGATGAAGAGCAAATTCATCTTACAGCTTAATGTCTTTCACATAATATTCTCAGCAGTTTCACCACGTAGAGACTTATGCTTTCTTTTCTTCTATAATAATACATCTTTGATATGTTGCTGAACTCAGATTTTATATATACTGTATATGTAATGTGGAGGCTACAGGAGGAGAAAAGCTTTTATTTCAGGTAAACATCTGATCTGATTTATATTCAGCACGCTCAGTCTTGTGCCTGGGAGGAGAGATTATTTGAGATTATTTGAATTTGGCTGCTGCTGCAGACTGAACAACAAGATTACAGGATTGAGTCAGAGATTGGTGGCTTTTATTGTGAGCCAAGTTTAGTTCTATTTGTTTTAGTTCTTTTTAAAGCTTATCCCTGCCCTTCCTGTTTCCCTGCTGTGCAAAAATTTCTTTGTGCTGATATTTTGCTGTGCAATTGTACTGATGACCACACAACAGAAAAGGTGTAAAACACTGCTGGACTTATTTTAGCACAGGCATATTGTTTCCACCTCTCAGATAATTGCGTTCCTGCATGCCAATTTTTTTTTTTCTTTTGGTCATTTAAACAGTAACTAGTCACACGTTTCAAGCCACTGATGTCCCCTGTAGGCTGAGCTTATTTGGTCTTTTTTCAACAGTTCTTAAATGAGGAGACATTTTATATTTGCTTGTAACTCTAGTACTAAAACAACGTAAAGCGTCATCCGAGTGCACCACATGACAATATTTCTGAATTCAGTTTTAACATAAATTATCTTGGTTTGATCAAGAATGCACATTCCATTTTCAACACCCTTATTGGTATATAGAGAAGAATGTGGTTTTTTGAAGAGTGTTCACAAAGGTTAATGTTTTGTAGTGAACTTTTGAATTGACCCAAAAAACCCTGATTTGTATTCATAACTTCTGAGACACATCTGGAAAAAAAATAACATCTGTCTGCTTTTCAAAGCTTGACGGTAGAACTGTGACATCAGTTTGGGAAGATGACCACTGCAGCCCTGATTAGTAGTCTGACTCTGTTTCTGTCTCCTGATCACTGCTGTAAGTGTTCCTCCACTGATTTGAAATGCAAGTACCTGGGAGTACTCGGTCATCTTTTTTTTTAACCTTTTCAATCATTGTGACCACTCAAACTGATTAGTATGCAGTTTTCTTTAGCTTAGTGTCTCAATGCAGCCAGACAAAACCAGTCTATTTTTTTTTTTTGTGCCTTTTTATTGTATGTCAATCTGTGTCAGAAATTATATAAATATACACGTCTAGTTGTATTAAAGGACCATGGAAAATGAATAATTTAAGGACTGCCAAAAATATACACAAACACACAAAGTCACAAACCATTGTGATTCCAGTTTTTGTTTCACTTTAACATCTGTGACTTGTCCAACGGCAGCAGACTCCTACACGTTTCAGCTCTTTATGGTCCATAGAGACACCAGATGGATTCAGTGAGATTTGTCACGGCACTGTTCAGAGGAATTCATTTCATGGTTTAGATAGCTGTGTGTACATGTGTGGAAGTGGGAGGGTTTATGGACTACAACTCTCTGGGCTTGTTCTACTGCTGATCAATGTTCTTTCAGTGTTCCTGTGCTGCTCCAAAGTGACTAAAATCATTGTAAAAATAAATTCAAGAAACTCTGATTTCAGCTTAAAATTAGACTGGTAGAAAGAGCTGTGAAGAGTTTCTGCATCCCCATGAAAAGTCCTCTCATGTTTACCAAATCCTCCAAACTGAATGTTATCATGGACACAGATTCAGGTGGAGTAACACTTCATCATTCAGCCTGTAGATGTGATTGTTTCTGAGAGATTTGAAGAATCAGGCACATCCAGATTGTTGACTCTC
>JAOXNZ010000091.1:23080793-23091310 GCA_028566095.1 Kryptolebias brasiliensis
ATGAACATCTTATTGAAGAACAAATTGGTCTGTCTTGAACAATCAGCAGACAAGTCAATAATTAGACATTGTTTGAACTGAGGAAATTAATGTGGATTTTATTGAGCGATACGCTCCATTTCTCAGTTTTATTTCCAGACTTGAGAAATGCTGTTCTGGTGGGATGTTTGTCAAAAAAAGCTAAGCTTTAAAGCATTTGTTAGCAATGTTACAATAATCACAATTCATCTAATGTGTGCTAAAACCTATCTGGAAAGGATGAGTTCTACAGTCACAGTGAATCAGATCTCAGTGCTCCAATGGTCTCCATAGCTTCTTCATAGACTGGTCCTTATATAAACTCTCAGGTATTTACCGAAATTTTAATATGTGCATTCCAGCAGCCAATCATGTCTTTCAGACTGTTTTTCTTTTAAGGGGTTGCAACAGTTTAGTGTCTGTGTGTGTGTGCTTGTGTCCCTGACAGTTTGTAAACATAGAATAATAATGAATTAAACTGTCAGTTCAGTCTAACGCTTACTATACCTGCGTACCTCTATCAAAAGCTGCTCAGTAATGGTACTTAAACCTGCAGTGTGCTCTTTCTTTTACACAGACACACGCACACACCCCCCTACCCACACATACACCCATGTTGTCAAACCAAATTTCAGTGTTTTTTTTTTACTGTAGGAATACAGCAGCTAAATTAGCATAACAAATTAATATCAAATACCTTCTTCCTGCCAGCACAGCCTCACAGCAACAAAGCTCCAAACTACTCCTCTTCCTAAATATGTCTCCTGTTATCAGCGTTACCACAGCCAGCTGACCACTGAACCCACAGCATGATTCATCTTGTGTCTTTTTCTGACCTAGTATTATTATTTGTCTTGGATGATTGAACTGCAAGTGGACATCTCTGATTGACAGCATTCATACCTGTGAGTTACAGGTGCTGAAAAATTTGTTGCCGACATTTTGGTGAAGAAAGATAAACTCCAAAGGTCACTGAAATAACTTGAAACTGACAAAAGTAATATTTTAAATAAAAAAATAAAATATAAAACAGTCAACTAATGAAAATAAGTCATTGCTTTTGAAATTTTGTTCACCAAAATAAAAAAAATAAAAAAACTAGTGACAATGACTTTACAAAAAGATGGTACACCTAACTTAATATTTTGTTGCACAATCTTTTGAGACAATCACTAAAATGAAGGTATTTTTGTTCCACTCATGAACAAACTGCTCCAGCTGTCTCAGGTTTGAAAGGTTCCTTCTCCAGACTACATGTTTCTGCTCCTTCCACAGATGTTCAACAGATGTTTAGATCAGGGCTCAGAAGGCCACTTCAAAATAGTCCAATGTTTTGTTATTAGCTATTCTTGGGTGTTTTTAACTGTGTGTTTTGTGTCATTACCTTGTTAGAAAAGCCATGGCCTACAACTGAGACCAAGCTGTCTAACACTGGTCATGTACCATGCTTTTTTGTTTGTATGTTTTATTTTTGGTTCTGTGAACATAGAGCTGATTTGATTTGTCATAAACTTCCACTTTTGTCTCATCTATCCGAAGGAGTTTTTCCAGAAAATGTGTGGCCTGACAATATACAATTTGGCAAATTCCAGTCTTGCTTTGTTGTGACTTGGTGACCTCCTCTGTCCTCTTCCATTAAGTCCACTTCGGCTCAAACAGTAACTGATGGTATGATCTGACACTGATGTACTGTGACTTTGGAGTTCACCTCAAATCTCTTTGAAAGTTGTTCTGGGCTCTTTAGATACCATTCATATTATCTGTCTATTCAATTTGTCATCAATTGTCCTCTTGCAACCACATCCAGGAACATTGGCTACAGCCCTGTGGACCTTAGACTTCTGAGTAATATGTATAACTGTAGTCAAAAGAACATCAAGCTGCTTGGAGATAGTCTTAAAGCCTTTACCTTTAACGTGTTTATTAATAATTTTCTTTGTGTGCTCCTGAGACAACTCTGTCCTCAGCTTTCAGTGGTTCATATTCAGTGTGGTACACACCATGATACCAAACAACACAATGACCACTTTTCACCTTTTAAATAGGCAGACTGACTGATTGCAGAATTGAAGACAGCTGTGATGCTGAATACAGGACATACCTTAGTTTAACATGTCCCTATGGGCAAATAATTTTCAGTCTTTTCTAGGGGTATTCAAATTCTGTTGAACCAAAATTCAAAAGCAATGACTTGATTTATTTGTTTATTTTTAGTCTTTTTTATTGTTATTACTTGTCGGTTACAAGTTATTTTCCTTATATTTGTGGGTTTTTCTTTCTTTAACTAAATGGTACAAACAAATCTGTCAGCATCTGTAAATATGTAACCTGACAAGGTTTGCTATCAGATATCAATTACCCGCTCTGTATTCAGATACATGCAGCCACATCACACTATGGGCTGAGAATTATATTATTATTTTGACATTAGCATGGTGCAGAACCAGTTGAGTCTCATTTCTGTTGAGATATCTCTTGATGACCCTAATTACCTAACAGACGTGAATGGGATAAATATAGTTCACTGATTAGTTCAGTGTAAAAGAAGAAACTGAAGATTTTACCCAATTAAATGCTCCACAGTGGCAGCCATCAGCTGTTTGACACAGCTTTATTATGATTATTGATTCATTATGATTATGATTATTATGGAACATCAACACTATGTTTAATCAGGTGACTATAATGCAACATAATGCTGCTCAGGCTGTTGTTCTGTGATTGACACAGCACATTATAGCTTACAGTGACAACTGTAGGTTCAACTAGCTCTCTCTTACTTGTTTTTTTTATATGTCTTGACATATCCAAGTAATAAATCTGCTGCTTGTGTGGTGCTGCATCAGTTCCTTAGGAGGTCCTATATTAAAGATCAAAATGGGTTCCATTTAGGCTACCAACATAAAAGGGTCCAGATCACCTCCAAAGGTAGTCTAAGGAAAAATGCTGTCAATGCAAAAAGAAGGCATCAATACATATTTGAGTGCAATCCATCTGCTCAGTAGCAACATCAATGCCTGGTGTAAAAAAGGTCTTGGTCTCATTTTAACCTCACATTTAGGAAAAGTATACAACAAGGGGCAATGGAGGCAGAAATTGGTTGTTATGAGGCCTTGTGTTTTGTTTGTTTGTCATTTTCAGGTAAATAACTTTATAAATAAAACATGGAAATTAAACAAATACATTTTTTGTGTTTTTTTAATTTATTTTCCTTTCTTACATGTTTTATTTGCTCCACTCATATGATTGTTCTTTACATGCATTCTATTCACCATCACTTCAGTATGCTGAACTGTTTTCTTTGTTTGTTACTGATTCTTCATTATTCCTGACAGTAACTGTCAATTAATAACACACTTTGACCTCTGAAAGCAAAATTGTGTAAATGTCAGACAGTTCACAGCCTTAGATAATGACCTCCATCAGTATTTTGCTGCTTTTGAGTTCATATTATTTCTACGCTGAAACTACCAGTGAAAGATTCCTCAGGAAGTTTGTTAAATAAAATTGATGGAAAAACTGGTAGAAATAAATACAAAGCCAAGATGCTGACCAGGCAGTACTCCTTTGATTTCATTTATTGCTGTCAATCACAACTAGATCAGTCTTCAGAAACAGTCGATTAGCTCCAACAAACTCCCCGTTCAGAAATATTAAACACTGATTAATGTTCACACAGCAGGTCATAGATTCATGGTCGACTGCATTTTATATTCTGAGACCTGATTCAGCTAAAGTTGTTCTCCACATCCCACAAGCTGAAATGACTCTTTAATGATGTATTTAGTCTGAAACAAGAGCTCAGAGCCTGATTCATTATCGCTGTACTCTGCCTTCTTTTAGCTAAATTCTCCTTCAAGTATCGTTTTTGTTTGTTTGTTTGTATGTGTTTTTTTACTCATGAGGAAAACAAAGACTGAGCTGCAGAGACTTTGTTAGGAATGAGGTTGCATGGTTTTGAGTAGGACAGACAGTTACAGTCTTTTGTTTATGTTGTAGTGATGCTGATGAGTGCTTAGTGCTGAGTTAGAGAATAAAAAAAGAAAGATTTTTTTTGGCCATTCTGGCAGTAAAGTTAAACAGCTCAAAACTTGTGTCCTCTGCCTAAAACCTTAACGTCACAAGGAAACAGCCTAAATGGGAGCAATCTCTTTATCACAGCTGAGGTATTCTACTTTCTAGTTTATAAAGATGTTTTACAAAGTGATCTGATCTCTGCAATGGAAATGCTATCTTGTTTCATTCAGGACCTCCAGCCATTTGTATCTGACATTGTAAAGAACAGAATTGCCTTTGAAGTGCACTGTTTGATTAAAAAAAAAAAAAAAAATCATTCATCAATTGGTACAGCCCTGAAGATGTAGTTTATTTCCTGTAATTCTTGAAAACACACAAGCATGAGACAATAAACAGCTCTGTGTGTCATAGCAGAGTTTGATTTGCTTCATCCTTCCATTCATTTATCCCTCCATCCATTATCTACCGCTTGTCAGGGGGGGTCGAGTCGTGAGGGCAGCAGCTTGAGCAGTGAAGCCCTGACATCTCTTTCCATGCCATCTGATCCAACTCACCACAAGGTGGTGATCAGTTGACGGCTCTGCTTTTCTATTTACCCAAGGGTTCAAAACATATGGCCGGAATATATGCTTTATCCTCATGTATTGAAAATAAATTTGTAAGCTGTTATTTATGTGCAACTTGAATTTCAATCAGGAAGTGAAAACCTCAAAAAGTCTGTCAATCCCTTTTGTGTGGTCAGGGTTCGAAATTTGTGAATTTCATCTGCAGAACAAAGAGATTGTGCATTTGAAGATCACAAGGAATACAAACTTTATAGTACAACAAATATTTTATGATTTTGTGTTTGTTTTTTTTCCTCTTTCTATATTCCTTCCTCTCTGTCTTTTTAGTTCCATCTTTTGATAGGAGGTGTGTGAGAGTTTTTCTAGTTTTTTTTTTACAGCTAGTAAGAACTGCTGTGATGATCCACTGAAATTATTTTCTTCTTTTTTTCAAACTTGACTTATGGCCAGATTTTGAGAGGAATGATTCAAACTCACACTTGGCCCTAATGGTTAATATTTTCTTGCATCAAAGAACAAATCCATACCTTATTTGAGTTTATGCACTGGCTAGTTTAACAATTTGGTCTATCTGTGTCTGTCCTGAGGCAGTGAAGAACCATATAGTGAGTACCTTTGTTTGGTATTGAATCTTGGTTCTTTGGCTCCTAACTTATTCAAACATCATATCTTGTGGCTGTTGAGCCCCACCTGCACTCACAGACCTTACTGCAGTTTTTCCACTGAAATGACTCTTGTGGTTTACACTGCTGCTTTATTGTTACTAGAAATTTCTGGGGTTATGCAGGTTAGTGTTTACCTCAAATTAAACTTAATATTCAGTCACCATAGTTTGAAAAATATGTAGGCAAACTTAGGAGGAAATGTGTGCTTAAAGACTGTTTGAAAAGTGTCTGGAAGTACATCTTCAGGGACACTCAAGAGACATAACCAGAACTGATGCAGTTCTTATCTGCTTTACTTGTGATGATTTTTTTTCCACTTACAGTTTATCACTAAACTGTAAGAATAATAATAAAAAGATGCAGTAAGGTTTTGAATGCAAACCTATATTTATACTCGTAATGAACTGTGCCACACTGCTGGAAACTTAAATAATTTAAGAATAGTCTTGGAATCCAAAAGCACAGAACAAAACACGTGTGCTACGATGAAATGACTCAGTGCCATTATTCTCTGAATTTTAAACATGCAAATTAGTCATGAAGAGAAAATACACTTTGACTTCTAAACTTTGCTTCTGCCAACGGCAAAATAAAGGCTGCACTAAAAGATCAGGACCTTGTTAAAATAGGTATGAATTTTACAGGCCAGCTTAGATTGTCTTAGACTGTGCCTGCAAGAGAACTGGGCTTTTTTTAAATTATTATTATTTTCTGGCAATGAAAGAAAAATGACAGTGTTTTTATTTTTCTCTATTTTCATTGTACACACAATTTTAATGATCTCTGAGGGTAGTAAAACTATCATCGAATTACCTTTTGAGCAAACACGCATTGATTTTCTAAAAAGTAATTTAAAAAGATTATGTCAGAATAAAACCTTTTTTTTCTCCTTTCCATAACAAAGTATAAACTGTGCATTAATTTTAACCATGTGCATTCTTAAGGAAGGAGAAAGGTAACTCGCCAAATCATTCATTTACAAGAACCTATTATTGTTTGAATATCTTTATGCTGAATTATTGTACTGAATGCAAAACGTAATCTGTGCAGAAACCTAGTACAAATGCATTATTTACTTGAGTTGTGTTATGTGATAACCCCAAAGCTACCTTTCTTTCTCTTTGTCTGTTTTTTATTTATCTCTCTATTATGTTAGGGGTGCAGCTGTACACACGAATCAGTTTGTTACGTACCTTGGTTCTGAAGTCACTGTTCTGTATTTTTTTTCTGTAGAGCAGAACAATTTCTTTTTAAGACTACCATTTATTTAGTCTTGACTGTTGTGACTAGACTTATGCTTTTTGATGCTGGCGGTGAAATTCTTACAAGCATTTTTAGTAACACCTTACAACTGCAGTATATTGGGCAAATAATAAAAGTCCAAGATCAAACAGCAAATGGCTTCTGGCAAAACGCTCACTGTGTCACTGGTTACCTTTAGTTCCACTTGGAAAACAAACATTGAACACTTAATTGCAACACTGGAAACAAAGGAGTTTGTTGTCAGTGTTGAACACTGTTCTAGTGCCCTTCAAGTGTTTTTATCAGGAGGAATGCCACCTATCTCCCTGTCTGATGCTGACCCGTGTCAGTGTTTTCTGTCCCCCCACCCAGACAGCACTAAAGCCATTAGCTTCCAGCCTGCTTGATTAAATGTTGCCATTGATTCTCACAGGAAATGAGTCAAGTACAGCAACACCTGATCAGATCTGCCAGTTCCCTAATGGAGAGTTAGCAGGAGTGGAGAGAAGAAGTGTAGGAGGTAGGAATTCACATTAACAATGGGTAGGTGGGTGCAGCCTATTGTAAAATACACACTAAACAGTGAGAGACATCCAGGTCCCCATTGAAACCAACTCATTGGCAGCATACTGAAGCCTGAAAGTTTCACCTATTATTGCTTTAACAGTGAGAGGTAACCAAAGAAAAAATGTTTTAACATAATGGTGTCTGATTTTATATTTGCTTACTTTATAAACAACTGTAAACTTGCAAACCTCAGTCATTTCTGCTTAGATTCATATTCTGTTCAAAGCTTTTTGGTTCAGGTTTTATTTATTTATTTATTTTATTTTTTCTTTATTTTCATTTGCCTCTAAAATCTCTGTCATGCTATATGTGTAACCATGTTTTTACATAGTGTACAGATCGTTCAGGTCCAACAGGGTGCCATTCCCACTAATCAATACCAATCACTGATACTGGACCTCAGCTACATATTGAAGCTGAGACTGAAAACCAATAAGACTGAGTTGTGGCATAAAAGTCATAAAAGCAGTGTGCAGAGTGTACATATGAGCTATTTTAGGTTCTGTTATTTTGCTCCAAGCATCCATATTTAGTTTTCTTTTCTTGAACCAGAGAACATTATTGTTTAAGCTTCTGAAGGAAAGATCTGCTCAAATAAAATCATTAAGTCTCATTTGGTTAATGTTTTATGCAGGTGGTGGTCACTTTGTCCATTGGCCATTGTGTACCCAAAGCTGTTTTACACATACAGTAGGTAATGTCTGATGCCAAGTGCATTCAGAGAGACTCGGCATTTTGGTAACATTAAAGCTTTTCATTCATTCTTCTTAGGTTGAGTTTAGCTTTTGGACGGAGGGCAAAAGTTTATCTGCATTAGTTCACTGAGGCGACTGCAATTACTGTCAATTATTGACACACATAACAGAGTATCTTTGGTGTGACGGGGTGGAAACGCTTTTAAGCTGGCCTCTATATCAACTGGAATCTATTTAAACAGGCTCTGGTGCTTTACAGAAATGTCTCTTCAAAACAAATGTGTCTGCTTTGCAAATGGCAAATTCCAGAGACTGAGCAGATTAGATTACACACATAAAAGTGATGTGCCAATTTGGCTGTTTTTGCAGGAAAAAAACCCAAAAAACGAATAAAATAAATGTAAACCTAAAACATGTTATTTGAAATAGTCTGTTTTATACAAATACACACAAGGGCCGCATTTGACTTTTTTACTTTAATAAGAGAACTTGTTGTGAGATGCAGGTCACAATGGTCCTACCTTAAATAATTGCTGTATTTAAATAAGTTTCTGTTCTTCATAAGTAGCCCTTCAGAAATTTTTGAAGCCGTTGTTGTTATTACTGCTGTTAATAATGTGATGCAGGTACCATTTAGTTTAGTCATTTTTTGAGACCATTGAGAGTTCTTTTATAGCAGCTTAAAACTTATTTGTTTCTAAAACCTTATAGCAGCACTCTGTGTATGATGCAATAAGTGAACGCTTAATAAGACTTATTTCTGCCTCATACATATGATTAAAACAGATTTTTGTGAGATGTACATTCACACTAAAGTTTAACTCTAAAATGATCAGTAATGTCAAAGATAAAAACATTGTTGTAAGACCAGTAGGGGAAAGACAAGAAATCATAAACACAAAAAATCTTGCACAGTCTGTCACATAAATAATGTATGACCTGTCCCAGTAACAAACATTCTGGTGTATTCAGGCTTCATGTTGACTCTTGCTGATTGTTCCAGATGTCAAAATTTTCTAAAAGAGGACTGGAATTGTCTTGTGCAGCAGTCCTGTTTACCATGACTCCACCAGTTTAGTTGAAACTTCTTTCATTCTACACAGTTAATGCTCTTTGCTGATGTAATTTCATCCTGGACAGACTCTTGCTCTATTGCAATTGCCAAGTTCATAAGGGGAGAAAACAAATGAAAGATTTTACTTCTTTTATATTTTTCTTCATGTTTGTAAGGGAAATATAATGTCCACAACTGTTAAAATTCCAATCTTGTTTCTTTTGTCCTTCACTGATTTAACAATGTTGTAGATGAGATATGAGAGGCTGACTGCTGCTGAAAGTCGGTTTTAGGAATGAATGTTTTATACTATATATGTGGTGCCTCAATCAATGTCAGGTTTAATCCGGCTTTCTGAGCAACGCTGAGTCAATTTGACTGAAATGAATTTCTGAACTGGTCTGTAGATGTGTGACTGCAGCCACAGTTGCACAGAAGAGCCCTGTTTCTTTTCTCCATGCCACTTTTGATCAAATCAGCAATAAGTCAGTGTTAACTATAGGGTTTGGTGTTTGGTTTGCTACAATACAGAGAAGCAAATTTTTCTTTCAAAGTTTTTCCTTGGTGCATTCTTCACAAGATACAAGAGAGTCAATTTTTTTTAACCCAGCCAGGGCCAATTGTTCTGACCTTTTCATAGCCTAAAAATGAAAATGTTTAATTATCTAATTCTGTCTCAGCGCAACAGTGGAAAATTTTAACCCATAAAACTCTATGCAGCACTGTTTTTATTCAGGTGTTTATAATGCGAAATAAAGCTCCCCAGACTGTTATTCTCTGATTGAAACTTCAGATTATAGCTTACAGTGCCTATAGTGGATTTTTACCCCAAGACATCCAGGAACTATCTCTGCTACTTGTGTAGGGTCGTGCCAGTTCAGTCGGAGGTCTTATAGTGGGGCTCAGGACTGATTGTGTTCAGACTACCAAATGTATGAATAAAAGTGGTCCATGTTTTAAAAACATTTTCAACAAATCATTAGGGCAGCTCAGACATGTATTTAGTGATATCTGAATGTAATTCAATTCCTAAGAACCATATATAACGACAAATCTGAACAACCCCTGTGTGTCAGTGTGCATGGGTGTTATGGCCCGTCTAGGAGTGGCCAGACCACAACATGAGAATGATACATCCTCAACAGACCTCAAGCAACCACAACACTGTAGTATATTTACAATGATTTATTTACAAGGAGATCATCTTAGACTGAAGCTTAACAGATGGAAGGAGTTGGGTATAACTTCAGGGGGACTTTATGCCAAAATAACAAACAAAAGACAACTATCTGAAATAACCAAACTAACCTATTCAAAATAAAGAAACCAAATGACAAAGACCTACCTTCCTAACTAAAATAAACAGGAGAAAACTAAGATCAAATTAAAAGGCAGTCCACCCCTACAAACTCCTAAATGGAACCTGCAGCTTTCAGCTATTTACAAAGTGATACACAGCAGCACAGGTGTTGCTGGTTGGGATGAGCAGAGGATGGATGATAGCAGTCCACAGCAACGTCATCTTATAAGTCATCTGCACCTGTGCAGCCAATCCGCATCCATCCGTCCTCTGGATCCACCAATCACGGCAAGGCAACTGCACACTCATATTTACATAGTAAATTACAGACCCTCAAGACAACAGTCATAACAATGTGTGTGTGTGTGTGTGTATATATATATATATATACAC
>JAOXNZ010000091.1:23304636-23314684 GCA_028566095.1 Kryptolebias brasiliensis
ATGGTCTTCATCTGAAGGGAGAGTTTAATCTGACAGGAGATGTGGAAGTGAACTAGCTAACAAGTCTGTAGAGACTCGACAGCAGAATCCTTCTGGCAACAAGTGAGGTCTCTGCTTGTCTTCCTGGTCAGTTCAGGAAAGGCAACAGAATCCAGTGGAGCGAGGAAGACACGATAGGCACAGGGTGTAGATTGTGTTAAAAAAAGTTAAACTGTGATTTTACCATTGCTAAGAAGAAACAACTACTGAAAAAAAATCTAAAAAAGTAGCAAACATTTGTCAGTTTTCTCTCTAGTTCCAGGATTGCAGATTCCCACGTCAGTGTCTGCTCTACGTTTTTTCTATTGACGCTTGATTGGTACACCTACGTTCACAGCACATATAAAACACACAGCTCTCATGTTGCTTTGAATTTTAAACTCCATGTGAAGATCAAGCTCCATCTTTCTCCATCAGTTCACTTTATACATGTCCCTGCAGACTCTAAACCACCATATTAAATGTCTTGGTAGCTTTACAAAACAAGATGTGTCAGTGTCCCCTGAGTCTGTCAGACATCAGATCTTTTTGTTCCAATAGATTTAAAGGCACATACAAAAAAAAAGGTAAGAAATCTTTTTTTATCATATGCTTTCTTTAATACAGGAAACAAAACAGACAATCAAACTGCAATAAAATAAATCACAAACAACTTGCAATACTACCAGAATCATAAAGCTGTCCATCCATCCATTTTCTTTACCCACTTTTACTGTTTGGGTCACGAGCTGGTGTCTATCTCCAGCAGTCACAGTGTGAGAGGCGGGGGACACCCTGGACAGGTCTTAAGTCCATCACAGAGACACATAGAGACAAACGAGACAACCATTCACACATTCACTTACACCTAGTGACAACTTAGAATTACCAATTAACCTTACATGCATTTTTTTTGGTTTGTGGGAGGTTGCCCGAGTATGTGAAGAAAACCCATGCGTGCATTGGGAGAACATGTAAACTCCACAAAGAAAGGCCCCTGGCAGGAAGTTGATCCTGTGTCCTTCTCGTTGTGAGGGGACAGCTCTGCATAATGTCTAATTTTGTTTTCAGCTAAATTTGTACGACCTGTTAAGTGTCTTACTAAGAAGCACAAATAGGCCTTCACAAATAAATGAATACATAACAGAATACATCAGAGGCAACACATGGCTCGAGAAAAGGGCAAATCTGTACATTTATCTTCAGCACCGATAGGTCCTCACATGCAGGTGAGGAGCTGTGCCTTATAAAAATAAAATATATGGGTGTGGTAAATGGCTTTTTTTCTGCTAACTTTGTAAAAGAACAAGCTATACCTTTTGATTTTAGTTTTAGGGCTACCCTTTGGGTTTTTTTGGTGTTAAATACCCACAATAACTTCTAACAGAAAGGGATAAAAGGTAAACCAGGAGAGCTGGTGGGACAGGTTTCATACTCAGTAAAACCTCTGTCATTCCCAACCTCCAAGTCCCTTGAAGTGTGCTAGCTGCATGAAGAGTGTGTGGTGTGACAGTTTAATAATGTTAAAAGGCTTCTGCCGCTCAGCTTCAGATCGACACTTCAGGTTGTCGCGGTCACACATCTATCAGAGCTTTACACAACAGAGAGGAGGGAGAGAAGGAGGAGGAAAGAAGCAGAGGAGAGAACTGGGGTGTTTTTTTTTAAGTTAAAAAAAATGTGTGTCAGACTTTGAAATAAGTGGCAGAAACATATTTACACACTAAGGACACAAACAAGACACACACGTGGTTTGAAAACAAGTCATTTTCAAGCATTTTAGTTAATTGTAAAAAGCCTAATTTTTATGAACTGTTGCCTTGACGAGTCTTTTGGCAACACTGTGCACCTGCATGCATACATGCATTTTCTGAAGATGGTTTTACATTTGTTCAAATCAAAATATCAGACTTTTTTATAAGTCAAAACCTAATAAATCATTCAGACAATCTTTGAACAGCAACCAAAAGATAAAATTGATCAGTGGCAATCCCTGCATGGCCTCAGAAACACTTCTGAACATCCATGTCAGGAAAGAGAGTGAATGACAACATCTACAGCTTAAGTTTAAAACTAATGATATAAGTTTTAAGGAAATTTTTAACATTTTCTTAACAAAGTACTGTTGTACATTTAGTTCACATTTCAATGTCATTCTTTTCAAATTGTAGCAGTTTAGCCGCAAATAAAAAAAAAATCCTGAGACACTTTTCAAATGTCTACAGTTTTTTTATTGTGATCCCTCAGCATGAAATAACACAAAACTTTTAGTATCCTTTCACTGTAACTGATGGTTTTTGCTTTGAGTTTCCAGAGTCATGCCACAAGTCACACAGAAGCTTTCTACAAAAGAAATGAAGTAAGGGGAAAAAACCATGAAAACAACATTGTCGTAGATTGCATATTTATGTGTTAATTATCATTTTAATGAGAAAATGCTGGTTTGTCATATTTTATCTTAGACTGGAAAATCACTGAATTTTAAATGAAGACGGTCTAGAGCAAATGTTGCTAGAAGCCTCACACAAACACACTCTGACACACATAGTTTTCTTTGATTTTTCACCAGTAACCCAGATATTCATTAGTTCTTTGTTGTCTGTTGATTCTTTACAAAATATAATCACAGTCCACGAGACAATTGGCTCAGAACTCCCGGGAAGCTCCTCCTTCTTCCTACAGCTTTAAAACGGGTTTCTTCCTGCCGGCTCCTCAACTCTCCTGTTGTACAGATTTTTGCTTCCCTTACCCCTACCGGACGTGTTTATTAAAAAGACTTAGACAGTCACAGCCACGAAGAGCCGCCTGTGTCAATGCAAAGTCTTTTTCAGTTCATAGGTTTGTAAGTTTTGCCGGAACAGTTGTAAAGACAGCTGTATTTTCTAACAGCTTCAGTCAGCTGCTTCTCAGCAGAGTAGTAGAAGCAAAATGACTCCATTAAAGCTCACCAGCTTTTTTGCATAAACATGTCCACAACAACTTCTCCACAATACTTGGCACAAACCCCTGTTTGAAAATGTTCGGCCAGGGCCTTGTGTCGCGAAGCAGGGGACAAAGCTGCTACATGAACAAAAATGACTCAATTTTCGTCATGCAACCTTGTGAATGAGAGCCAACTTTGTGACTTCTCATGGAGTATGCAAAGGCCTTGAGTGCGCTGATGACCACTGGTACCACTGAGGCCTTGACTCTTCTCAACTATTTGGCCAGTAGGTGGATGGCACTGCCTTGTTCTGGGGGTCTTTCATGATCAGAACTATCTGGCCTTGAGTCAATTACTCTGGGTGGGTCCCCTCTGTTAGTAGCTGGTTCATTTGTCCTACTTGACGTTCATAGAAAGCAGTCAGTTTTTAAAGCAAGTATCTGTGGATCTTGCCAGACCCTGGTGCAGTCTAACTCTTCATTCCCGAGACTCTGTCTAAGATGCCTGCTACTGTGATGAGTGCTGGTTCTTGTTCTGGGAGATTGCTGTGGTCAGATCCTAGATCTAGTAGCAATACTATAGTCATACAGTAAAGTCATGTATAGTCAGTCATGTATAGTCATACAGAAGTAAACTGATCAACATTTGAAGCAGCAAAAATAAATAAATAAAACCAAAGCTTGCCTTTCCTGACTGCAGTTGTCTGTTTTTTTTTGTTTGTTTGTTTTCTTTTCCAGTTTTCTGGCAAGATGTGAAGTCTGGTCAATGATCAAATCCAAACCTGCTGCAAGGCAGGTAGAGAGAGAAAAAAAAGTTTTATGCCTCAACCATCATTCATAAGTTATAATTAGGTGGGTGGCTTTGTTCAGTGGTGTCATGCAGTTTGAATATTAAATACATAATCAAGAATGCAACTCGTACAAGCATCATAGCAGCTTTTGCTTTGGTTGAAAAGGCAGCATTTGATAATGAGTCCATGGGAAAATGATGGGCTAGACTTTGTACTCAGCTCCATATTTAAAAGAGAAACTAACAGTCTTAGGAAAGAAGACAAAAAGTCTCATGTCTTAGAGTCGATGTTTACTGGCAATAAAGTAGAGTAAAGTGATGGCTGCTATAGTGGGAGGTGGTAAGATGTCTGAAGCAGAAGAGATGAATAATCTTGTCATGGGACTGTCAATCAAGTGTTTTCAAGGAGGATGTATTAAAGTCAAAAGAGGAAGACAAAGCTGAGAGGCACGTGTGTACAGTTGGTATAGTCATACTGTTGTTTTATATAGATTTTTTTTTAGTAATTACAATAATCTCGCAAAACAAAAAGATCATTGTAAACATTTGTCTGATGTTTGGTAGTTACATAGAATCATTCTTGAATTTTTGTTTCCTTGAATCTGTAAAACTAGCCTTTAAAGCAGACTGAATAGCAAAAGTAAAAAAAATATTTTCATGAATAATGTAGGTAGGCATTCACTTGGCATTCCTGGAAGGAAACCATTTACATTTCATCAATGTGACCAATAGCCATTGCAGGTTCCACTTCATTTCCACTTTATTCATCTTCAACAAAGATTTGACTCGTCCACAGCAATCAGCAGTGTCTTCTGTTCTGACTTTGACTGCAAACTGTATTTTTCATTACATTACTTTAATGGGATTCCATCTAACCTTTACTTTGTTTCTGCCTCTCCTGCATCACTGTTGGCAAATAGCAATGAACACTTTGTTATTTTGCTCTGAAATATAAATGTTCAATGTGACAAAAAATGACATGAATGGCAATGAAAATTTCAAACAGTCTGCCTCTTTGAAAAACTCAAGATAAACCAAAAAAGAAAATCACAAAACAAACAAATCAAAAACCAAATTAACAACAGTTCACTACAAAATGACTGCTTGGTCTTGAATTGATTGCTTTTACTCAACTATAATGTGTTTATCGACCAAATGTACACTAAAGTTGGTAAAAATTAATTAAGTGTTTGCAAACCTAATAGTAAAACTTTTCTTTTTGTTTGTTATAATAAAAAACCCAACTTGGTTGATTTACTGACCTTGAATTTTGAGGATTATAAAACTATCAGACAGGATAAAAAAAAAAACTTGCCTATCCTCCCGACTACCAGTAGTTCAATTGTGTCCTCTGTGGAGGACATTTATAAACCTGAATATCTCCCACCCACTGCATGCTACTGAATTAACTCCTTTTGTCGTCTACAGAGGACATTTAGAGCTTTTCAGTGGTACCAATGTGGAGGGGTGAGGCTAATTACCTTACAAAGATTGGGGAATTTAAAATAAAATGTGATTGGACAATATTTTTTTCCTGGTAATCAGGAGGATACAGCGATTTTTTTGGGTCCGTCCTCCATCATCCTTTCTGTCTTACATTCAGTGTGGTATAACACAGGGAGGGCTGCAATGAGTATTCAAACATCAGAGATGAGAAGATCCTGAGTGTTTGTAGCTTTTTACATCGAGATGTTAAAAGCAGGAATTTCCATTTTTCTTACTTTTGTTTTTTGGATTTTTAAATCAAAATAGCAAGAATAACCTATACTTTTTTGTTTTATTGATTTTTTTTTTCATTCTCAAAAAAATCTTTTGCTTTTAGTGCTTTCTGGTTTGTTGACTATTCGTCTGCAAATTTTGATGCCTATATTCCTTAGGTAGAAAAGTCTAATCAAGGGCAGTAGCCTAAAATGTCATTACTGAATGAACTGTGCATTGGGAGCTCTATTGATGTACAGATTTTTAAAAAATTTTTTAACCTATGATCGGTTTTTGGTCCAGCACTCACTGCAGTGAACGTTTGGATGTGCGTGCTTTACTGTTATTTTGCAATATAATTCTTAGATAAATTTATTCCTAAAGTGTACATGCAGAACAAAAATCATTACTGTATTGTAACATGCTTGCTTATTTCCCACCACCTGAACATGACCAACATTAAAAATATGAAATGTGTTTGTCTCCACTTAAAGTACCATCAGTAAATTGCATCAGTGAATTTTACCAAGCTGCCCGGCTGCTGTGTGACTCTTGTGAACAAGTTGTTTATTATTCTGCAGACAAGGTACACTTCAGTGTATATGAGGCATGTGAAGGTTAATGTGTGGATAAAAGCTGGTATCAACTATATTCTGGTTTGACTCGCTTCACAGAATTGGACAGGAGATCATTAGAGACATGAATCATTTTGCAAACAGCTTAAAGACATCACCTTTGTTATTCAGCCTGTTTGTGACACTGTAACAATGGCTAAGTTTATTTTTTAAACATTGGATTATGATAAAAAGCCAGCAGTGAAATCCAGCAGCATTTATCAGAATGTGAGTGTTTGGCCTTATGATTGAGGTGATGCAGAACCAGTGGAGAGTAAACTCTGGATACAGAGGGCAAAGTGGTTCAAAAATGTTACTTACCCTGTTTGTTCTCCATTTTCCAGGGTCTCATTAGATGGTTGATAAAGCAGGGAAATATGCACAATAATCAGAACTGGTGTTAACAGAACACATTGAGTTTGATGTAAAAGCAGTAAGTTTTTTATTCTTCAGTGTTTCTGCCAAGTGGAAAACTACCTTTAAGACTTCATTGATTTTTCTGTTCCGTAACTGCAGCTGATGTTTAAGAAATGTTTCGCTTTGTAAATTATAGTTGTTGTCTGCCACTCGTGAAACAATAAGGATTTTAGTCAGTTTCAAACAGATCGATAACACAAGAAACAGAGCAGAGTAAGTTTTCTTCTATAATTTCTCAAAGAATGTGCAGATATAAAATTTAAAATTGGATTTATAATGGGTCAGAATACAGAAGGACTAGAGATCCTGATGAAAAAAAAATGCTCACTGCATTGATTTTCTTATTAGATTGTACATTTGTCAAACATCAGCAAATATTACTCATAAAAAAAGAAAAAGAAAAACTACACCAAATAAAAGTAAGGATATGTTTCTCTTGCTTTGCACACAGTGTAAAAAAAAATCCACAACCACAAAATCTGGGTGTAAAATAATAGTTTGCGCACATGTACTTTTTTTCTCATCATCATAATTATCAATCCTTTTAAAACCGGAACCGCTGAATAGACCTTACCATGGAGGCTTAGGAGTGTGATCCCTCTATAGTTTGAACACACTCTGCGGTCCCCCTTTTTTAAATAAAAAAAAACAAAAATAGGGGGACCACCACCCCGGTCTGCCAATCCAGGGGGACTGCCCCCGATGTCCACGCAGTATTGCAGAGTTGTGTCAATCAAGATAGCCCTACAACAACCAGAGCCTTAAGGAAGTCTGGGCGAATCTCATCCACCCCCGGGACCTTGCCACCGAGGAGCTTTTTAACCACCTCGGTGACCTCAGCACCAGAGATTGGAGAGCTCGACCCAAGGTCTCCTGGCTCTGCTTCCTCACTGGAAGACATGTTGGTGGGATTGAGGTGGTCTTCAAAGTACTCTGTTCACCGACCCACGATGTCCTGAGTTGAGGTCAGCAGCACTCGATCCCCCCATAAACAGTGTTGATGGTGCACCGCAACCCCCCCCCCCCCTTAAGATGCCGAATAGTGGACCAGAATCTCCTCGGAGCCGTACGGAAGTCATTCTCCATGACCTCTCCGAACCCCTCCCACGCCCGAGTTTTTGCCTCAGTGACCACCCGAGCCGCATTCCGCTTGGACTGCCAGTACCCATCAGCTGCTTCTGGGGTCCCACAGGCCAAAAAGACCCGATAGAACTCCTTCTTCAGCCTGACAGCAGCCCTCACCTCTGGTGTCCGTCAGCGGGTTTGTGGGTTGCCACCGCAACAGACACCGACAACCTTGCGGCCACAGCTCCGGTCAGCCACCTCGACAATAGAGGCATGGAACATAGCCCACTCAGACTCAATGTCCCCCGCCTCCCACGGGATGTGTTCAAAGCTGTGCCACATCTCATAGGGGACTCCGCCAGACGTTCCCAGCAGACCCTCACAGTACATTTGGGCCTGCCAGGTCTGACCGGCATCCTCCCCCACCATCTGAGCCAACTCACCACCAGTTAGGGGTCAGTTGACAGTTCTGACCCTCTCTTCACCCGAGTGTCCAAAACATGCGGCTGCAGATCAGATGAAACAACAACAAAGTCAATCATTGAACTGCGGCCTAAGGTGTCCTGGTGCCAAGAGCACATATGAACACCATTATGCCAGTACATAGTGTTTATTATGGACAATCCATGACGAGCACAGAAGTCCAATAACAAAACACCACTCGGGTTCAGATTAGGGGGGCCATTCCTCCCAACCACACCTCTCCAGGTCTCACTGTCATTGCCCACGTGAACGTTGAAGTCCCCCAGTAGAACAAGGGAGTCCCCATGAGGAGCGCTCTCTAGCACCCCCTCTAAGGACTCTAAAAAGGGTGGGTAATCTGAACTGCTGTTAGGCGCATAAGCACAAACAGTGAGAACCCATTTCCCTACACGTAGGCGGGGGGAGGCTACCCTCTCGTTCACCAGGGTAAACCTCAACGTACAGGCACCAAGATGGGGGGCAACAAGTATGCCCACTCCAGCCCGGCGCCTCTCAACACGGGCAACTCCAGTGTGAAAGAGTGCCCATCCCCTCTCGAGACTGGTTCCAGAGCCATGCGTCGAGGTGAGTCCAACCATATCTAGCTGGAACCTCTCGACCTCACACACCAACTCAGGCTCCTTCCCCACCAGAGAGGTGACATTCCATGTCCCGAGAGCCAGCTTCTGTAGCCAAGGATCAGACTGCCATGGTCCCCACCTTCGGCCACTACCCATTCCACATTGCACCCGACCCCTTTGGCCCCTCCCACAGGTGGTAAGCCCATGGAAAGGGGAACCCACGTCTCTTCTTCAGGCTGTGCCCGGCCGGGCTCCATGGGTGAAAGCCTGGCCACCAGGCGCTCGTCAGCGTGCCCCATCTCCAGGCTTGGCTCCAGAGTGGGGCCCCGGTGACCTGCATCTGGGCGAGGGAACACTGCATCCAAAATTGTGACTCATCATAAGGGGTCTTTGGGCTGCACTTTGTCTGATCCTTCACCTATGACCTGTTTGCCATCGGTGACCCTACCAGAGGCATGAAGCCTCTGACAACATAGCTCCTAGGATCATTGGGACACTCAAACCCCTCCACCACGATAAGGTGGCAGCCCAGGGAGGAGTCTCTCACCACCATGAAATATAATGTGTTTGACTATATCAGTGTGTGTGTTAATTTGTTTGGAAACCTATGACTTGAATCAGTGAACAAATGTAATAAAACTCTCATGAAGTAATCATTGGATTTTGTCTGAAATTCATTACATTTAGGAGTCAACTCAATTCAAGATAGTCTCCACAACTAATCAACCTTAGCAAACATAAAAATGGCTATCACTCAGTTAATTTACAGACATTGACTTCAAAATGTGATGTAATTGTGACCTGTCCAGGGTGTATCCTGCCTCTAGCACAGTGAGTGCTTAAGATAGGCATCACCCCATGATCCTGCATGGAAAAAATAAATGGAGGAACTTAAAATTTAATGTGGTAATAGCTAAGAATCATCCCCAACACATACTCTGAGTACCAAAAGACCATGCAAGATTTATGTTTAACACTTTGACATCCAAGGCAGCAGGCAATATGCATTCCTTCAAGTGATAGTTTCTTTTTCTGATGATATTATTATTCAGATTGCTGTTATCTCAGTAAAACTTCTACATTCCGCATGCATTTGCATTTTCATCTAAGCCTCTATGAAACATGTCAAAAAATGTTTTGGTCTGTAAAAATTGAAGATATCCATGATGCTGAAAACAATTTACCTTCCAGTCATGTTGAAACATTTTATGTGAGTAGACCAGAGAAAGTTCAGTTTTGAAAGTCAGATATATGTCTGTAATTGTTTTCCAGTAACTTGAGAACTTTTAATTTCTTTTTTTAATGGCTGTATCAAACAGAACTTCCGTTTCAGCTGTGTGATCATACAGCATTCACTTATGAGATCTCACAAGGCTGTTAGTTTCTCTGAAATCATACAGCATTTCAGAAATGTGTCTGCTTGTAAAATTTTAATAAACCCTTAAGAACTTGTATGTTTTATCATTAATGCTTTAGCATATATA
>JAOXNZ010000091.1:23319599-23333356 GCA_028566095.1 Kryptolebias brasiliensis
GGATGGATGGATGGATGGATGGATGGATGGATGGATGGATGGATGGATGGATGGATGGATGGATGGATGAATGGATGATATACATTTGAATTTTCTTACTGGCCTCTGGCTGTAGTGTTGAGCTTTGGATTCAGTATGACTTACATGCAGCAAACCATGCACTGGAGTACAGTTCACTGTTAATAAATTACTTTTTCTGAGAGTACATAGCCTTGTAACCCAAAGCAAAGCAGAATAAATCAATATAATGCTAACAATGTGCCACATTTAACCAGCTGTCTTCCTTATGCCAAACTTTTATTGCTTACTGTAAATATGATCATATTGGGTGACTGTTGTACTACAATTCTAATGATCATTGAACTCTACTTTCCTTTGCTATTATTTCTGCTCTGAATTATTTTCTGTTTGTTTCCTAATGAAACCATTCCAGTGGTCTCTATAACATTTGGCTTACTGGTGATTATTTATGGCTGTGCATGAGGTATTGATTTGTCAGTATTCTATTACACTTAACCCAATTAATTTAGTTCTCCATTTAACCAAATTACAGTAGTGAGCACTTTATAAAATTAACTTTAATTATTATGACTGATATTGCACATGCATGGCAATTTACTTATTAGTTTGGGTCATAGGCTTTAAAGTCATCAGCAACAAGCAGACTCAAGAATGACACTTGTGAATAAGATAAACAGTTTTCTTTCTTTCTTTTTTTCAGTATTTAACACAAACAACCCGTTAGCCTCCTTGATTTATTTTTAACAATTAACAAAAATAAATTAACAAAGTAGCAAAAAGATGGTATTAGATAAGATATCAAAGGAAAATGTATACCCTGTGATCACAACCAACAGATCCCTTTTCTTGAACCACAATAGCCACATACTGCACACCAGTGCAAGAAGAAAAATATACAATAGTGTAACTCATTTCCCTGCATATATTATGAGAAAAGTTTGAATCAATGGATGTTGATTACATTTAAATGAAAACATTTGACTTTATATGTGTTTTAACACCAATGTCCACCCTCATGGATGCATACAGCTGCTCTGCTAGACTCAACCTTGGACAATAAATCTCATACAGCCAACTGCAACTCTACTTCTAATGCAGGATTTCAGTCTCATCCAGCAGTCAGTGATGGAGGGATAAAATTGGAGCTGCTGGACTGAGGGGACACTAAAGTACAGATAAAAATAAGATGATTAAACTCTATTAGCTCTGATCCAAGTTGGGTCCATTGGAGCTGTTCTCAGTTTCTCCATTGGTTGTAAGCAGAGCTCAGTGAACCAGAGTCAGGTCAGCCTGCTGTGTGTTCCTGAGTTAGATTACTTTTATAGCTGTCAGACTGAGCTATTAGCTCAGTATAAAAAGAGAGTGATTTTCAGAGTAAAAGTCTTCATGTCACCTGTCAGGAAAGTGATGAAATAATTTTATCTTTTAGTACATGCACATGTTTTCTGTTTACAGATGTGTCTTTTTTTTCTCCTGGGGTGATGTTGAATATGATGAGGTTGAGATTACAGAATACAAAAATTACTCACCTCTGTTTCTGTGTTTGTCGGGGGAGCAGATGTACTTTTATTGTCATCATACTGTCATCGCAGGTGGATGCTGTCAGGCTGCGTAATGATGCCTGTTTTTCCTCCAAGATCTTTGGCTACAACAGCTGTTTACATTACAGAAAAACAGAAACATGCTGGACCCACTCACCAGCAGGCTGCAGGTGTACAAACATATCCATGCCAATAAACTGCATGTAGACAGTTTTAAAGCAAAACATAATTTCATCACACTGTATATCTCAGTAGATGCATACGTTTTTACTTGTGTGTTTCAGGATACTTTGGTAGATGTTATTCCACATACAAGACCTGACTACGATCTTCTGTAATTTCCTTCATCATTATTACCTGAAATACAAGAATTTAAATATACTAATGACTCTATAAAATGTCATTGTACTCCTGATCTTGGCTGTAGAAGTGAGGAAGAAACATACAAGAGCTGAACAAAAACCTCACACTGTATAGAATTTGCAAAACCAACAGAACCTTCAGGCTCACTGGATTTATTGCTTTGCTGTTATAGTGAGTTGCATTATATCACACTTGTCCAGGAAATAAACTGGTGACTTGGCTTTGATTTGTCTTCATGATTTATTGATGCACCCATCCAAGTGTTTTATATACTGTTTATGTCGCTGCATGTGTTTTCATCTGCTCAGTAAGGCATCAAATATTGTCAGGTATAATGTTGTCAGGCCGTTTTGTCTGTAGATTTGATATAAACGTCACAATCGTGCATGATTGTGTTTCCAGATTTATCCACACGTTATCCTATTTATTCTTGCTATGACATCTTAATATCAAAATGTTTTACGTTTTGATGAAAAACATTTGACTTTCAGCAGCAACGTCTGAAATATGATCCAAAACACTAAAGGTGCCTCTGTTGTTAACCAAAGTAGTATGCAGATATTATTAATGTCAAAAGTAACATATGTGTTTCAAAACTCAAATCTCTACCAAAAATATGAAATCCATTAGGAAGTCTAAAGTGTCAACAGTTTGGGATTTTACTCAGGGGAGGGCACAGAACTGATGATATTTGAAACATTATGCTGCTTTTTTAAAAAGAAAATTACATTACATTACAAATAATAAAAAAAAAATAGAAGTTTTAATAAATAACATGATTGAATAAGTAAAAAAATAAATAAATTGAATACTTTTATGTCTGTTGCGAACACTTTTGTTTAAAAGCATGGCAACATAGATGATTGTTCATGCTTTTATTTCTTCTCGTTTAGATTACTGTAACAGTCTTTTTACGTGTTTAAATAAATCCTCCTCGGCTCGCCTTCAGTCTGTGCAAAACGCTGCAGCAAGGTTATTAACCAAGACCCATAAAAGAGCCCACATAACTCCTGTGCTGGCCCCTCTGCAATGGCTCCCTGTGCATTTGAGGATTCATTTTAAAATTTTGGTTTTAACTTTCAGGGCACTTCATGGTCAGACTCCCAAATATATTTTGGCCCTTCTGAAGCCTTTCTGTCTGTCCAGGTCTTTGAGATTTTCAAATCAAATGTTGCTGGTGGTACCTCGTACCTTCTATAAAACACGCGGTGACAGAGCGTTTCAAGTGGTCGCCCCCAGGCTCTGGAACGCTCTCCCTTTGTCACTACGTTGCTCAGGCTCCATGGTCTCTTTTAAAAACATCTTAAGACATTTTTATTCAGACAGATTTTTAGCTAAGCGTTGTTTACTGTTTTACAGTTTTTTTGTTATTTTGCTCTCTGTTAAGCACTTTGTGACGTTGTCTGTGAAATGTGTTATACAAATAAAGCTTACTGACTTACTTACTTACTTAACATATAGTAATTGCAGCATAGAATTAAAAAAAAAAATAAAAGAAAACTTTACATTTGTGCTCCATAACAGGCATCATGCATCCAAGCAGATAAAATGTGTAGGCACATGGGTCGATATCTGATCAAAGCATAGAAGCGAAACAGCACCTAGAGAAGGCAAGCACCAGCTACTGGACAACAGTACCATTGCTTGAGACTGTAAGACAAAACACACAAACCTGTGCACCATCTGGATTGACTACAGGAAAATCTGTGACTCGATGCCACACACACGGATACTGGAGTGCTTGAAAAGGTGCGTCAACAGGACACTAAAAGCCAGCATCAAGAACTAACTAGGAATGTGGGCGAAAATTCTGGATGCAAATTCAAAGCCAGCTGCTCAAGTTAGCATCAAGTGTGGCATATACCAAAGAGACACTATGTAACTGATACTGTGCTGCATGGGCCTGAAGCCCCTCAGCCAGATCATGTCAGCTCAAAGAGTGGTTATGGATAGCAGTTCCAAAGTGGAACAATCATTAGTCACCTCCTCAACATGGATACTATTAAGCTGTATGCCAAACATGAACGAGACACTGACTCACTGATCCACCTCACCAGATATACAGCAAGTACAATAAAAGGTCATTCAGACTGGATAAATGTCCTCAGACAGTGGACTTGTGTCCGTACTTGTCCTGTTAGATCTCAGTGCTGCATTTGATACAATGGATCATAATATTCTATTACAGAGACTTGAACATGATATTGGGGTTACAGGAGTAGCTCTATAATGGTTTAAATCCTTTTTATCTGATAGATTCCAGTTTTTTTTTCTTTATAAAAACATAAATCTTCTTCATACACCAGAGTTTGTCATGGAGTTCCTCTGGGTTCAGTGCTGGGACCAATAATCTGTACTTTATACTTTCATTGGCTAATGTTATTAGACAGCATGGGATACATTTTCATATTTATCCTGATGATACTCATTCATATTTGTTCATGAAACGTTATGAATCCAATCAGTTACTTGACTTACAAGCTTGTCTTAAAGACATAAAAACTTGGATTACTCTTAATTTTCTGCTTTTAAACTCAGACAAGACATAGGGTGTCTCGTTTGACACCCCTTTGCACCACTGTGTGGACATTAGAGGCATTGCAGCTGCTGGATTGGCAGACTGGGGTGGTGGTTTCCCTTTTCAAAAACAGTATATAAGGTAATCAAATAAATAAATAAGTAATATAAAAAAAAACATACAGAACTTTTTGTTGAGGCACAGGTTAGAGGTAAGCTTTACTGAACAGTTGAAAGATGAAAAGTAACAGCTGACAGTTTTACATATGGGCTGTTACAAACACAGAGCTGCATGGTGTGAAATTACTAAGTGATGTAGTTTAACAACTTTAAAAAGTCGAAGCTACAGTGATTCAGTCATCTGTGCAGGCTGCAGCAGCAAGGAGGAGGTTTAATTTTTAATGATAATACACACTCTGTGACATTAAGATGTTAATGTCTATTTATTTGTTAGTTAGTTAGTTAGTTAGTTAGAGCTCATTCTTGCAATTAAACCAGGGAACTGACAGTTATACATTTTCAATCAATATTTAATTGTATAGCACTTTTCAAACTCAAGGCAACACAAAGTGGCAGGAAAAACAAAAACAAATAAATAAAAGGAATTAAAAACATACAATCAATGGACAAAGAAGTAGATATTCAGAAGTAAAAAAAAATGAAAGCAGATTAATAAAATATAAAAACAAAACAATAAATAAAATTGAGTAAAAGCTATACTAAAAATATGGATTTTAAGTTTAGTCTTGAAAGCAGAGGGTGACAGACTCACATACACAATTTGGGAACTGGTTTCAAAGGACAGGAGCCTGATGAGTAAAGGTTCTGCCTTCAAGTCTGGACGTATTTATTCTCAGAACAGCATGTTAGTTTTTATTCTGAAGGCGTAGAGGCTAAGAATGATGATATGGACTGATGAGGTTGTCGGTGTATGATGGGGCTGAAGGGCTTTATAAAAGCCCTTAACGGTAAAGCCTTAGCATACATCGACAACCTCCTTAATAGTAACATTTTTGAAGTAACCCCAAACATTAACAGGCAACCAAAGGGAGGCCGACACAGGAAAAACATGATCTCACCTTGTGGAACCAGTTAAAATTCTGTCAGCAGCATTTAGAAGCAGCTGTAAGGTTTTTAGGGAGCTGTTTGGACCCCTGGTTAGGATGATGTTACAGTAGTCCAGTCAGGAGGCGACAAAGTAATGGAACAGTTTCTCTGCACTGCTATGAGACAAGATTTTCCTCATTTTTGTGGTTAACATGTAAATTAAATGACAGATCCTTATCAAAAATGACTTCAAGGTTTTTTTACCTGACACTGTAATGCCATCAAGTAGCGTTATTTATAAACAACCATTTTAACCAACAGGATTTAAAGGTTGCCCATCAATCACCATGTTGTTACTTGATTATTTTGTGGGACTTCATGCACAATGTGGTGAAAAAAAAACAAGTCAGTAGTGAAGATGTCATGAGTGAGAACATGACGGCTTCATGTGTTATTAATTTGCTGTCTAATGAGACCAGGCTGATTGAAATTTGTTCAAAGACAACTCAGAACCAAACTGATCCTGAGGCTTCTGCTCCTGCTTTCCACTGGTTGTTATTAACATGTTGGTGGATGTAGACAAGTCCTACAGTAAACTACTTAACACACAACATGTGGTAAGGTTTATCACAAAGGTTTTTAGAGTTCTGCTGGAAAATGTAATTACAGTGTTGAAACTCAGTGGCAACTATTAGATCATTTACAATTAAGTATTGGCACATGCACAGCTTGCATTTAAAGAAGAAAAAATACAGAGAGTAAAAATGCATTTATACATTTTAATCTCATACTTGTAGACAAATGAATGAAAACTTTGTTATAAATGTTTGTTACCCTCACATTTGAATTTTGTTTAGGATATAAAAAATGTTTTGCATTTGTTTAGCTTTCATATTCACAAAATTTTGGATAATAAATATTCATGTTTTTAGTCTTTTTTTTGTCTGTCAGTTCAAGCATCGCATTTGACTGGGCTCTCAGTGTGGTACTGGAGGTCTTTTTGTCAGCTCCAACTGGTTGATTCATTCTGCAAAGATGCTGCTTATAAGGCTGAGTTTGCTTGCAGTTCCTCAGACTAAAGAAGTCTTTTGGATAAAAGACGAAACGTATCATCTAAGAAGTGATCGTCCAGAGGACCTGACTCAACCTTGTTAGATTTTTCTACCTGGATTATTGAGCATGCATCAGGACATTTAGACTACATTATTTTTAGTGTTGTTGTAGAGTGATTTGACTGCAAATATGATTGTAGTTATAAACTGCTTGTTGCTGTTTGTAGCAGATAAGAAATGGGCAGCTATTACAATGCCTATAAAAAGTCTTCAGTCCAGTATGGATTCAATATAAAGAGAACTCATATTAAATCTTGACTAGAGTTTGCCAAATGGCATGTGCAAAACTTCATGGTCAAGTTCTTCTCGGCAGCCGACCCAAGACAAGAATTATTATAACTTTTCTTCAGTGGTGGATTTATCTTTGCCCCTCTCCCATAAAACCCAGACTGGTGAAGAACCCAGGCAACAGTTGTTATAAGGACAGTCTCTCCAAGCTGACCTGCTGAAGCTCGGAACTCCTTCAGAGTGCTCACAGGTGTGGTGGTCTCTCTCACTATCCTCCTTCCTGCACGGTCACTCAGTTTGTGAGGACGACCTGCTCTTGGTAGATTTTACACATTACTTGTGATTAACTTAGCTATCTTAACTAAGTCATTCAGATCTTCATTTCAGAGGTGCAGTGGACTAGATCAGGATTATAAATTGCCTCCATTAGAGAGGAAATTATATGAAATCTCCCCACAGAATCACATCTGACACTTTTTAATGTCATTTTAATCAGCCAGTCACTGTCTGACTTTCTCCTCTTTAACATCTCTTAACCTTCTCTTCTTTTGCTGTCTTTCATACATATTTTGCTTTAAATTCAAAATCAGTTTGATTTGATTGTCATTGATGAAAAGTAGAAATAGGAACATTGCTTCCCTCTTGTTTAACCATCTCCCAAGTGTCTGCTTCTTGGGTTTAAGAAGCAGACACTTGCTGTACTTTAAGAATAGAAAAAAGTACTTTATTTTCTGTTTAAATTAATTAATTAACTTAAATGAATTCACCTTTTTCATTATTTTACAGACTACCACAATCAGAGCAAGTTTTTAGTGAAGACTAGACTTTTTAACAGTCAGTGTTCTTTCTTTCAAATGACAAATCATGATGATTTTTTTTTTACAGAGATTCAAAGAAATATAGTCAGTAAGTGATACACCGATGTTTAATTTTACAATACTCACATTCTGATCAAAACCAGGACACTATCTGTAGTGGGCTGAGCTGCTGAGGGAAACAGAACATCCTGGTAGCCATGAACTGAAAGGCCTGACACCCAGCCGAGCTGAACCGGGCAGGTCCAAACCAGCACCAGAGTAATGAAACACCCAGCAGGTTCTGTCACTTCATGATGTAGCTGAATTTCCTGCTTTTACTTTGTATGTATTTATTTTTATTTATTTATTTATCAGTTTTTTTTTTCTTCTTTTTTTAAATATGTCCAACATGATAATAGGTGCTGCACAGAACACCGAGTCTGCACAGTCACACTTATTTATAAACATGTATTTCTTTATTTATTTTGCAATTAAAGCAGCTATAAAACTCTTCCTACCATGGACAATTTGAGTGCCAATTAAAATTTCTAGGACAGTGCTTTAGGAAAGTCCTTATGGCTGATTAGCTCACATTCAGTAATAATTGTATTACTTCAGACCAATCATGCTAAATTTGGTGGTAAATTTGACAAATACATTGTTAACCTTTAGCAAATAAGCTAAAAAAAAGACAAAACAAACTCATCTTCGGGTATTTTGAGAAGATAAAATGAATACGTCCTTAGATTCTTAAATGGGCTATTTTCTTTTTCTGAAAACTCTCCTAGGGAAGTTTATTATTATTATTATTATTAGTATTTATTTGTATTGTTCTTTAATATATATCTACTCATACAAACAACTTGTATGAAGCTGAAGCTGTCATAATGCGGGTAGTGTTTCACTAGTCTGTGAACGATACAAATAAAGAAAAAACTTCAAAGGATGTGGGACTTTGCTGAGCATAATATTATTTAGAGATCCAGTGAATCCTGAGAAATCTCTGTAAAAAAGGAACAAAGGCAAAAACAAATATTGAATACCTGTAATCTCCCCAAGGCCCCTTGGTTTCAAAAACAGATTTGATTCTGCAGAGGAAATCATTACCTAGAGTCTGTATTTTTTCAAAAAACAATAAATAAATAAACAAACACATAAATGAATGTGACACATTTCTGAGAATAAAAAGCCAGCATCTAAAATCTTCCTCCTGGATGACTACATTTGGGTCCTTTCAACAAACCTGCAACTATTTGTGACAATATGATATATCTGTTTTTCATGCTCTGTAGCCACCTGTAGGATGCATTATATTAAAAAGTTACATAAACAGAACAATAAAAATAAATGTTTTGAGTTTCAAATTTATCAATCAGTTGTCTTTACTGTGCATTGATCTTTACCTTCATCTTTATGTTTTTTTCCATATTAACATTGCATGCGTTTTAATAAATAATATCGAAAAAAATATATCATTACGCCCAAAATTGCTTGTTCCTTCCTAATCACATGCAAAACATATACAAAGATAGTTCCGTTTATTCCAAGTTTATTACAAGACAATTTCAGATGTATTTTTTTTTAATGGGTCAACACTAAATTACTGTTTATGAATAATATGAGAAATGATGTTAGATTTGCTCACAGTCTACTGAAACCTGTAACTCACCATTACACTTCATCTTCCTGAAGTGTAAAGTTCAATTTGCAGTTGTTCACGCTAAAGTCTTTTCTAAACAATATATTTCATAATTAACAGAGATAGTATATGTTTTCAAACATAATGTAGTAACTGCTGCAGTTAGGTTTTCCAGCAGTTAAGTTAAAAAAAAAAGAAAATGTTGTTTATGGGAACATCTTATACGTAAGTGAGCAGACAGAGGAGACAAGATCAATTTGTTGACCTCAGGGTCAAGTTTGGAATTGATTTCCTTCAGTCCATTTTCCCAAAGTGAGAACTCTTTGAAGCAGTAAATCAGTTCCTTGAGTACAATGGGAAGAACAACTGGCACCAGGACGAAGGCTGGTTGAACAGTGAGAGCATGTTCCTCCCTGGTGAACACAATTTCTATTAACACTCTCTCAAACATCTGGTACTTGTTAAACTGGCTTACAACATAACAGCATTTCAAACCTTAAAATCTGACTCACTTTGCTACAAAATGTTTTGAAACTCCTACATATACACACTTGTAGTCCTTTGTGTCAACAGTAGAGACGGTCTTTTTATATTAAAGTTTTCACAAACTGTACAGTTTATCATAAATTAATACATCCTACTGGAGAAGATTCTTGTTTATTCTGTGCTGCTTTTGTGTGTGACATTGTGAAATACAGACAGCATATTTTAACACGTGTATTTAAAACTATATGTTGTAAATAGAAGTGCCTCTTTATTTACATTTATTCTCCTTTTGTGTTTTCTAGGTAAGGAAGAAGTCTTTCATCCTCTGCCTTCTGTATGTGAGCCTGAGTGATGTCTGTGATGTGTGTGTGAGTGTGTGAGTGTGTGTTTGCTGATTCAAGTCCCTGTCTGCCAGCGGGGTAACACCATCACTGAGCTGAAAAGAGAAAGTAAGATTACACCACACACTTTCTCTCAGGCTCCTATTCACACACACACACACACACACACAGCTTTCTGAGGCTGCTTCCTGTCTATTCATCTCTCTAACAAGACGTCAGATCTGGTGGTTTACATTTGATTTCTGCTTTAGTTCTTCAGTTTTGTTCATTCCAAGTCATTTCTAATTAAACCATCAGTTTGTGACTAAAGCTCATGAATTATATTTGTGTTAAAAAGCTTTTTCAAAAAGAAATCTCAACTATAAGCCCCATGAACAGTGTAGAACATGAAGATGATGAAGAACCACCTGTGCTCTCATTGATTTTAATCTTTCAGACAAGCTTTAAGGTACTCAGCTTGGTTTGGGTTCATCCAGCTTTGAAAATATTCAGGATCAGATTTATAGTTCTGTGTTCTCTGGACAGCTTTATGCAGAAAAAAAAACATAATTTAAAACAAATGGTAGATGCCTGTAGATGAATATTCATCACAGGCACTGCAGTTGTAGAAAAATCTAGAGTGTACTGTATAACAATGAACTAAAATTTAAAAACTACATTTCTGTTGTATTATCCTAATGACATCTCTTTGAGTAGAGTTTCCCGACTCAAAGGTCAATATACACCAAAATTTGTTGTACAAGTTTCCAAAATGTTTGAAAATAATCTTTTTTTCACATGAGCTGCACTTGTTCATACAGTGCACTGTGTTCAGGACTCAGTGATAGTCACTGATACTCATCTACAGTTGTGATCTGCTTCACCGGAGGGGGGCTCTCTGAGGGCCAACCACTCGCTGTGCTGTCATAGAGCGTGCTGTGATGTGCTGAGTGTTTCCATCTGTCATTTTGTCACTTCACTCCTTGGTGCAGGCGCAGGTGGAGAGCAGGTGGGGTGCAACCCCACCTAAAAAAAAACAAAAACACAAAACAAACAACAAAAAAATCATTCACCCCAAAAGTAATTACTCCTAATAAAGATGTAAACTACTTAATTACTTAGTTTGCTGTATATTGTTTGTTCTGTGTTTTTTTTTTGTTTTTTCAACTATTTTGATCTTTTTAATGGAATTGAAAATGGTTTTGGTGATTCGTTCTTAGTTTTTTACTTATCTGCAGTTATGGAACAGGACAGGTTACCGCCTGCATTCGTCAGTAGATTTATCCTATCACCCTGTCAGCAGTGATCGGAACTGCAGGCAGCTCCAACAGAGTCTCTCTGGAGCAGAAATAAATCTGCCCCATGTATAAAATCGGCTGGTTTAGGCTCATTGATACCACCAACTCTGTAGCTTATGTGATCTTATTAAATGCAGGAATGTCATGGAGCATTGAACCTGCCATGGTTAACAGTGAAGATTTTCTGTTTAAAAATCCATTCGTAAGACAAACTTTAGAAGATGAGTGGCATGGTGGTGCAGTTGATAGAGCCGCTGTGTCACAGCTAGAAAGTCGCAGGTTCATAGAGTTTGCATGTTCTCCCTGTGCACATGTGAGTTTCTCTTTGGATACTCCTCACACTGACCAAAAACATGCATGTTAGGTTTATTGGTAACTCTAAATTGTCCCTAGGTGTGTCTCTATATGGCCCTCTGATGGACATGTATACTCAGCCTCTTGCACAGTGATGGACGGACGGACGGACGGATGGATGGAATTTAGAAAATAAATCATCAGTCAGTAGATTGGACAGGACAGATTGGACATGAACAAAACTCACAGAAAACTATAGACAGAAGGGAGATAGACATTTTTTCCAACATGGTAGGCCTATTTTTTGTATCTATCTACATATAATTAAGACTCTAACTAATTATGTGGCTTCTGAATATAGAACTTGTGGCTTTAAAGCAAAATGGGTAAATATATGTGACTCATGCTGGCAAAATGAGTTGGCGTGAGCACAGGCTGCAGCGCAAAAAAAGTGAAAACATTGATTTTAACGTAATTGGGATTTGCGTAAAAACATTTCATAAAGACACCATCTAGCAATTCCAGTAACCAAAATAACATAACATGTATGGATTTAAAAATAATACTTTTAATTCTGATCCTTTTAATTTCCTTTTAAATTGACAATTTTTCTTTGCCGGTTCCCATAGGGCTGAGACATCACTTTGTGTAATGTTTGGTTTAACTGTGAATTTTGGGGATTCCCCTTTTTAAATATAAGGCTGTAATTACCAAAGACATCACTCCCGGCCAATAAAAATTGAGTTTTCAAACCAGCACTCTTGTAAACAAAACTAGGGTGTTGCTAGGGCAAGTGAAAATTTGCCAAATTTCAATAAACTACGTATATTTTTAAAGCCTTTGAGATTGAGAATTTGATTATGTTGTCTTTAGTGGGTCACTCTTAGAGTTAAAATGGTATAAGATTTATGCTGAATATTTCGAGTGGAATCAGCTGTCAGTCAGCTGTAAAAGGTGTGGGAAGACTAGACTCTTCTAAAGGCTAAGCTTTGAGATTCTTTTAATCCTCAGCCATCAGTGTTGTTCTGCTGACAGAACAAACTTTATTTAAAGTGTCATTTGACAGACATGTGTAGAAGAACTAAACCATTCATAGACTGATGGAAAGTACTATATAAAGTACTATTATATATTTTTTACTAAATATCATATTTAGTAAAAACCATTCATAGCCATTATCTCAAATGTAATTTAACTAATGACTGCCTTTAATATATTTCATTAAAAGTTCTTGAAAAACAAAGAACACATTAGCTGTTGGTGTATTTGTAAATAAAATCTTACTGTGCAAGGAAGACACCTTTAACCGGGTTTTCCCTGAAGGGCAATAAATTCTTCATAAACGTGTGTAAAGTGCACATAATGTGATTGAATTTTATTTGTTTTAATTTATTTTCACCAGTTTCATCATTCCCATAATACTGTGCACCAGAGCCCTATGATAGTCTCCACACTTTTTCTGCCATTGTTCAAATATTCCTTCAAGCCGCAACAAATATTATGATTCTTATTCAAAGCAGCTGAAGTGATAATCTCATTAGTTTATGGGTGGTGCTGGTGGTGGTGGGGGATAAAGTTGTGCATCTTCAGCAGGGGGCCATTTCAATTCGCTCCAGGGTTATCACTGTCTCTGAGGATGACTGCTGAGCCTGAGCTGAATGACTCAGTATTCCATAATAAATTCTGTCTGCAGCACTTTTTTTCCACCATCGTCAGGTCTGTTAAATCACACCAGAAGCTGCTCTTGTGCATTTTTCAGTTTGGGCTTTGGAATGCAGATGGATATCTGTCAGGTGGTCCATATATTTAACTCTTTAATCTTAAAACCGATCCTGAAAGACTGCAGTCAGAATTAAAATGAAATTATGCCAATCTCAAAAGCTTATTAAACAAAATCTCAGTTTTATGCTAATGCATAAGCATTCCTTTTTTACTGATAGTCTGTCTTGTATCAAAGATCATCAGAGATGAAAAGATTTAAACAAATAGATTTTACTTCCTAATAGGCAATTGTAGCATAATTATCTATCTATCTATCTATCTATCTATCTATCTATCTATCTATCTATCTATCTATCTATCTATCTATCTATC
>JAOXNZ010000091.1:23445006-23464848 GCA_028566095.1 Kryptolebias brasiliensis
GTCTGTCTGTCTGTCTGTCTGTCTGTCTGTCTGTCTGTCTGTCTGTCTGTCTGTCTGTCTGTCTGTCTGTCTGTCTGGTTTTCTCCAGCCTTAGCCTTTTGGTGTTTAGAGTCAGTTTTGTTGTTTATGTCAGAAGAACATCTGGATTATTCTGCTGGGATGTTCTCACTTTCTGTTCATTCAGTGATCCACTGTTGGCATCTGACTGTTTCTGTGTGGTACATTGATATTTTTACATGAAGTATATAGTTTTAGCTTTAGCAGCTTGGATGTCCAAATGTTGCTTTATGTTTGGGCCACTTCATGTGGTTTACACAGTACATGTTTGCGCTTAGTGAACATGTTTGAGACTCTTATTGTGAAGGACTGAAACAAAGGTTCTGTGGGTTGCACTGCAGTGAGGGTGATAAACTGCACCTCAGGTTGGTTCAGTCTATTTGGGTGTATTTGAGTTATGAGTTGTCTGTACAGAAACATCTACAGGATGTTTGATTGTGCTGTCATTTTACTTTGTATTTGTGAGAGTGGCCTTAGAGCTTAAAAAGACTGCCTTTGAAACAGTGACTTGTTTTATACTGTATATGCCTGCGAGTGTGTGTATGTGTGTGGGTGTGTGCATGCGGAGTGTGTGTGTTTATACAGTTAAAATATGTGTTTGGTAGGTAGTGAAGATCCAGTTATGATAGGCGTGCTTTTCCACCTTCTTACAGTAACACATGAACTACGTTTGATTGTTAAATTATGACAAAATGAAAATGGAACTGACATGTTTTATACTGTCTTACATCTTTTAATGATCTTGCTAACTGTGACAGCAATCTGTGTGTGTTATCTGGATGGTAAATGTTGCCTACTTTGGCTCACAAGTTTCCAAAGAGCTGCCAACATTTCCAAAGTCAACTTTTTCCTGACAGTGGCTGACTGCTTAAAAGGATAAAAAAAAGACCAGCTTTTATGTTATCCAATTTAGCCTCCCTGTGTCTTAAAGCACAAGTAGTTGGTGAATTTAGTCAAAAAAATGACAAATTAGTTTAAAGGTTCAAAAACAATATGTTGTACAATGTTCTTTTTGTTACAGTAAATGTCAAATTATTCATATCTTCAGCTTATTTTGATGAAAGGTGGCAAACAATGACATAAAAGGGACTGTATGTGAAAATTTATTCTATGATATTAAGTCATGGTAAGTATGACTAAAGTCTTGCTTTAAGTGCTTTCAATGTATCAAATCTACTGAGGTCATGAATGAGATTTTTTTTCACCCTTCATGACCAATTTGTGACAGTATCAGAATCAATTTTTATTTATACAGTTTTTTATTTTTGACCCTTGAATGCAGCTTGTTCTTTAAACCAATTCTGGGACTTCTGAACTGCTTTTATCTTTGGTTACCAAGAGAATCGCCACAGCATTTAGTAACCCTTTGAGGCTCTGTGACCTGAGAGGACCCTGTTTTAGGAGTAAGTAACTGAAATTAAAGCCATTTTTGATAGATTCGAAATTTTGCTAACCTTTTTTTTCCTTTTCAAAACTGCCATAAAAAGTTTTCTAATGTTTTATGTCCAAATGTACTATGAAATATTTTGTTGCAGCATGCTCAATCTGTAATGTGTAGCGTATGCTTAAAAAGTTTATGAGTCCGGATTTAAATTATTTTCTAAAAGTATAAACATTTTCCTGTGAGATAAGTTTTGAAAGGAACCAGATTATTCGGCTATTCCTTCAGGCAGAAGTGCTCCCTCGCTCGCTCTGATATTTATCGTTAAGTTGGCGCTCTAAGAACTTAGGTGTACAGTTACTGAATTACACCGGTCTGATCATTTATTTAGTTATTTTTAAATCTGCAAGTTGCATGCTACATTTGATCACTTTTGTGAGTTTATCGTTCTCTCTCCAATGTTTTTTTTGTTTTAAAGAACCAGACCTGGATTAAAACAGGAAAGACCTGATGATGAAGAATAGGAAGAGCTGGCTCAGCCTACCAAGATGGAAAAGAAACTGCACTTCTGTGACCAATGTGGGAGAAGTTTTTACCATTCAGGGCATTTAAAATGTCATCTACAGATCCACACAGGAGAAAAGCCTTACTCCTGTGACCAGTATGGGAAGACTTTTACCCAGTCATCGGGTTTGACATATCACCTGCATATTCATACAGGAGAAAAGACTTTCCTTTGTAGCATGTGTGGAAGACGTTTTAGTGATTCATCATATCTGAAATGCCATCAGTGTATCCACACAGAATAAATAAATAAAACATTCTTCCGTGAGCAAGCAGTGTGGGAAGACTTGTACTTAAATATCGGGTTTGAAATACCAAAATAAAAATAAAAAACGTTCCTTTGCGACATGTGTGGAAGGAGTTTTAGGCACTCAACTTCTTTGAAACGTCATGGGTGTATCTACACTGATATAAAGAAATGCTTTTTATGTGAGAGATTCTGTTTCTCCATCAGTTCATCCACCTTGATGACAACAAGAGGACATGTTTAATGTGTCAAAGTTTAAACATCTAGAGTCAAAAGAAAAAAGTTTCAGTTATATACAACTCATTGTTTTTTCAGCTGCAAACACACAAAACACAGAATACAGTTATTCTGTAGCAAAACCTACACAATTGCAGCATTGTAGAACTGGGTTTATTTATTTGAACTAAAAGCATTTTGTGTACCAACTTAATACAATTATTTCAAAGATACCAGTCTTCAGTTGTTCATAATGGTGAACGCAGTTAAATTTGTAATGCAAGTGCTCAGCAGATAAAGCCTGTACATATTCACAGTTGAGAAATTTAGCATTTAATTTAAACATATGTTGTTTTTCATACTAGTCAGACCCATGCTTTGTGGTAAAAAAGTTTTTTTCAGGAGTCTCTTAGCAATGACACTGAACCCAAACTTTTTCTAAGAGCATACATTTATTTGTTGAGATTTCTGTTTTTCCTCAGGAAGGGGATCACATTTGCAGCAATATCTACTTAGAGTTTATCATGATCCACATATTATTCTTATATAGAACAATTTGACTGAACTGCATTCAAACCAGGATAAAAAAAAACACATTTCTTGTACTTAATAGTTTAATACAAATAGAGAGAAATGTATCATTTAGGAAAAGAAAAAAACAAAACAAATAGAAGCAACATTATTTTACCACTGGAACAAATCTGAGCCACAGGTGATAGGAACAAAATGCATATGTTTGTGTTTGTCTGCTCATGTACAGATGCCACTTTTGGATTAGATTAGATTTGTCTTTATTATTTAGCAAAGGTTGTAGTGCTTTTATGTAGATGAACCAAAAGCCTTAGGCAGAAGTTAGACTTTGATGCATTTGGGATCATTTACACCCTGATCTGTGGCAGAGTTTTATTTTTCACACAGCTGATTTGAATTAAACAGGCAGGTGTTCTGAATGTTATTTTGAACCAGCCGTGCTATATTTGGTGTTGAGTGTTTAGATAGTATCTTTCTTTACTTCCTTTCTGTTGTGGCTGTTAGCAAGATGCAGCCATAAAAAAACTGTTGCCCTCTCTTGATCACCAGTGACCGACATATTCCACTTCAGTTCAGTGTGTCTGTTCAAAACGTCTGTCCCAAACCATCACCCCTTATAACTACCATTACAAAACATATGAAATGATTTTGGATAATTTTTGAAATCGCTGTATTATTATGTAGTAATCACTAAAAAATGTATAAATTTTAAAAATCTAGATGTTTCTAGATGTTTTTTGTTTGTTTCAGCATGAAATTATACCTTGATTATAATGATAGGGATGGATTCAAACTGCGAAATGTAACAAATGAGTTTTGTTTACCTTATTGTTTTTTAAATACTGAACTTTTTAGATTAGAACAAGTTTAATGTCTCATTGAGTTCTTGAATCAACGAAGCAGTTCTGTGTGCCAATGTTCAAACCTTAATTCTCTAATTTCCTTATATTCAAATTTGTACATGATAAATGTAAAGACATAATAGGATCAGCATGGAAACTGTATTCAGAGTGGGCTTTCTGTCTTTTGATCAAAAGATGTTTTTTTTTATTTGATCCACAGAACTTTGCCAGACGATAGAGAGAAAGTCAAGACACTTTAAAATGTGTATTAATAGATACAGAATGACTCTAGAGTGGCAGTTTTTCATAGAGACTTCATGACTAAAAATACAAAAAAAATAATATGTTATTAGCTAATACTGGATACTTTTGTGTGTATAAATCCAACCTGGGCACAAAAACAGTTATATACTGCATCAAGTGTTCATGGGTTTAGACAATCCTAACATCAATTAAATTTACCATACAATTATCAAATTATGATCAGACATTTTTAGTTTATTAGAGTTCTTCTCTGTCTCTGACTTGCTTTCCCCTTTCAAAGCTGAGCCAGAGTTGAAGAGATCATGTCCCGCTTTTTCCTGAAATAAGATGATTTCCCTCTTTGCTGCAGTGGTTTCGTCATATATTTGTCATAGATTTTGGCGCTCATCATTGATAATGATAATTAATTTGCATTTTTCCATGCTAGGTTATGCACTAACTCTGCCACCGTCCTAGAATATCCTAAACAGAGCTAGATAATGTGGAGTTTGAATCCAAGGTTGAGGCAAACTGCTTATATATTCCACCATTAAAACAAGTTCAACTACACATGTTCTGTTTCTGTGCTTTTGTTTAATTTTAATACATGCAGCTAACAATAAGATATATGGATCCAAACACTTTTTGCTGTATTTAATTCTGTTATACTGTATATGTACTTTATATAGTGTTCTTTATATAATGTTAAAATGTTCATCTCAACAGACTGTAGTCTGTTTGTACCACAGTGCCCAATTTTGTGTGCATAACACGGGTTTTATGATTATGCCTCTATTTACAGTGGGTTTGCATGTTTGTGAGTGTTTTTGTCAAAACTGTGTTGGAGCAGAGAAACACTGACCTTTTGGTTGTAACTTGCAGAAGCTGCTCATTCACTGAATACACACCCAAATCACTGATCGTCTTTAGAGAATTTCCAACTAAAAGCAAGCTTCACCAGGGTATGAGAGTCATTGCTGTATAAATCTGTATGCAAAGGAGCACCCTTTTCTCATATTTAGTAGTTCTTATTTAAAGTGATTTTATTGCAGTTTTTCTTGCATCGACCATGTGATATCCAAGACAGTAAAACATCCAGACACCTCTGTTTGACGACTGACTTTGCTGCAAGACGTGTTAGTCAAATGGTATTTCTGCCCCACTTTGTACACCAATTCTAGACTTTTACACCAAGTACAAAAAGGTTGCCACTTTTCACCCATGCGGTTAAGCAATTATTAGTTTGTACCCACGAGATGATGCATTCCTGCCATCACTGCTTGAATCCCCAAGACCCTGCATTTACTTTGGCATGCAGAGGCACCAGGTTCATGCGACCTTGCACAGGATCAAGCTGGGCTTTATTTCATAGTCATTATTAGTATATACTAAGGGTGTAACAGTACATGTATTCATACCAAACCATCACAAAACAAGAGGTCTGGGATGGGTAAAGGGACCAGAAGACAATTACCTTTGTCACAGGTGATCACACTTGTGTTTCTTTATTTCTTTGTTTTTGAATTTTGCACACAGTCCACACTGCATGAGTAAAGCCCAGAGCAGGGAGATGAGTGCAAATGTATAAAACTCCGGCCAAGTTCAGAGCTGACTGCTGGGTGTTTGAAAATATATCCAAGAAGTAGCTCATTTTTCCAGCTGCAGCTAGAGCACTGCTTGTGTGTGTCAGGTCTGTCAGAGAAAAGCCCTGGTTTTATATTTACTGAGAAGGCACACAGTGTTGGTGGTCACACTCACAAACTTCAAGATGTTTATGTGTGTGTCCTTCAGACTGAAAGTGCTGAGGTGTGTCACATATCCATACACAAACACAAGCCCTTGCATGTTTGTGTGTGGGTGTGCAGCACACCATATATACAAATAATGCTTTGGGAGTCGTGGGCGTACTGCTTTTGTCTTGGACTATTTTCCTGACAAAATGAAGATACCTTTCAATTTTGGAGTTTATCAAACTTTTTGTTTGACATATGGTCTGTAGGATGGTTATGCAGGATGTTTAGTTGGTGCTGAATGAATTAAACAGATCACAATGACTCTTTTTAATTTTATTTTAGTAACATTAGTTGCCAAAGCCTAACTTGTTGTACATAACTTGTTACATTAGGGCATATCCACTAGCAAGGGTGGTTTGTTTTGTCTCTGCTTCTGGGAGCAATATCATTTGTTATAATCATGTAAAAACAAATACCCAGCAAATAACTATTTTTTGTTACATGGGAGGTTTCTCTTCACTTACTCTACCAGAGGCCTGGCAGATTAAGTGTTCTGTGCAGTATCTTCTGGACAGAGACCTCTGAGGTTGTTCCTGGTATCTATTGGAGGCTCTCTTCCAGATTGGGGGTCACAGCACCGAGTGCTCCAATGACCACTGGTACCACTGAGGCCTTGACTTTCAACAGCTTCTCTGTTTCCTCTTTCAGCCCTTGGTATTTCTTGAGCTTCTCATGCTCCTTCTTCCTGATGTTACAATCGCTTGGGCCTGCTACATCTATCACCACTGCTTTCTTCTGTATCTTATCTATCACCATAATGTCCAGTTGGTTAGCCCACAGTATCTTAGGCCTGACATTCTCCACCCCTCCTTGGTGGAGTCTCCCACTTTGACTGTAGGACATCCAGTTCATAATCTTTAAATACTTTCATTCATTTTTGTTTTATCCCTTCTTCATGTATAATTGTGGGGAGCTGGTGCCTATCTGCAGCACCATTGGGCAAAAGGTGGGATGCACCTTGGACAGGTTGCTAGTCCATCAAAGAGCAACATAGAGGCAATCAAGACAGACAGATATTCACTCTCTCAGTCACATCTAGTAATTTAGAGTTACCAATTAACCTAATGTGTAGGTTTCTGTTCTGTGGGAGGAAACTTAAGAATGCAGAGAAAATCCATGCATGCCTGGGGAGAACATATCAACCTCACACAGAAAGGCTGCAGCTGAGTTTTGAATCTGCAACTTTCTGTGAGGCGACAGCTCTAACTACTGTTCCAATACACTGCCACTGATGTAAATGATTTTTTTAAATTATTATTCTTATTAATTTAGATGTAAATATCTCCCTCTTGTATTTTATTTACCTTACTTGTAAACTACATGTCCAAACTTACGAAACAGGCCACAGTTGGATTGGGTACTGGTTCTGCTTACACTTTCCACTCATACTGATCAAAGTTAAAAAGAAAAAAAAAACGCCTATTCATATGTGTGCCAAAACGCTTTTTAGAAGTTAGTCAAAGTAACTGTAATGTTAAAATTATATTAAGTCTATATTTCAGTCATATATGTGCTTTTTTTTTCTTTTTGCACTTTGTCTTTATAGCCATGTGCAGGATTGTATAATGTATCGTATGAATCATGTAAAATGCTGAATGCACTACCTGATTGTTATTCTGCACTTCATTAGGTACTTTTACACATCAGCATTTGATCACAACCAATTTACCAGCTGCCTGATTGACGAGTGGTAGAATGAAAGGGACACATTTTCAAAGCGTGTGTGTTTGTTGTGAGTGAACGTGGAGAAGATTACCTACCGAGCTATAGTCTCAAGTTCTAGACAAGGAGTGGCTATGTCTGATGAAGTTACTGAGCTTCAACAAGGTCAACAGTGCTTTTGCTCTTGGATCAAATTTTCATTTTCAATGTTTTCCATTGAATTCACTCTTTAAGCAAAGAAGGAATGCAACATTATTTTATGCAGAAGAGACCTAAATATTAAAATGCTTTTTATCAGTATTTCTGAGAGTTTTTCTGGCATACATGCAGAAAATATTAAAGAAGGATCCAAGGGTTTTTCTATCCGAGCTGTGCAACCCTGCTTTCAGCGTGCATTTGTGTGTGACTGGTTACTGTCATAAACATATTTACTGATCTCTCTATTTAAATTTACATTTAGGTTAAATTATCAAGGCATCATGGGGATGTTTGCTGAATAAATAGATGCATTACAGTCATGCCGTAACCTTACACAAAGATTAATAGGACATTATTTGTTCACTTATATACAGAATAAATTAGTAGTAATACATTTGTTTAAATGTTTTATACTAGCAGCATCTGCTCACTCTAACTAGCAATATGGACTGCCTATGTCTGGGACACACATACAGAAAGCAACAATGAAAGAGAATACACTGAGCAGGTAACTGTTAGTACGGAGTGGTAACTCAGTTGTGCTGTGGATATTAGAAGGTTTATTTCCAGACTGATGAGACATCAAAACATGAAAAGGAGAAGAATTTAGGAGCTATTGCTGTTTTTCATGGTTCTATAAGCAACCTTTGTCACGCATAAGGAGCAAAAAACTTAAGTTATAAGTTGCTGCTGAAAAATCATTCTTGAATGATGATGCATCGATTGGATTTGCAGATGATAAAAGTCAAGGCAAAATCAACCCTGCATGCCAAAGTTTTAAACAAAGATTTCCCATGATCTATTAGCTCTTGGAGTGTGTAATGAGGATGACTTTCAGGTAATACCACTCCAAATTTTAGCGATTAACAGTGGCAGCCATCTTGATTTAGGTTGACTCCCTAAGTTAATGTCTATGTACATTTTTGTCTAATTATTACTTTGAGAGTTTCATTTAAAAGTTGTCCATTGGTTCATGAGATATTTTGCTAACAGACAGACAAATGAACACACACAAATAAGGTATTTACATCATTGCCTACCTTTCTTTTTCAGGACAGGGTGCAATAATGATGGAGTTAAATAAGCACTCAGACTGCACTCATTTTGTTCAGTTTTGTTTTGCTGAGCACAGCTAATGCAAGTGACTTGGGCAAAATTTTATATATTATATTAATTTCTAAATAGCATGAAAATGGGGCAACTTTTTTTTAACAATCTAAAATTTTTTTGACTGGGCAAACCCCCTAATATTTTTTAAGATCTTACCAACTCCTCTAGCCTTCATCAAATCTTCATTATGTTCAGTGAATCCACTAGAGAGTTCATGGACCAAATCTCCCTGGCATAAAACTGCCATACAAACCTCTGTTCTAGATCAATACACACCTGTGAACATGCTGTTAGTTCAAAGACACATGCTAACAATTCTCTTGTAATCCCTGTGTCTTTTCCATGACCTTTTCTCAAGTACGTTTAACAGGACATTTCAGCCATTTTGATTAAGGGTTTTGTGGATTCACAATTAATATCTTATCTGTTGTAGATAGCTATTTGAAGAACTTGAGGAACAGGTTGGAGAAATTAAGTTTAATTCTGAAAGGACTGAGAGGACTGGCTGACTCACAGCTAGTCTGAACACAACCAAGACCAAAGTTGATTACTGCTGTCTTAAAACAACTTGAATCTCAAAAATTCCATAGCAGTTCATCCAAATGCTGTTTTGTAGATCTTTACAATTTTTTTTTAATTACACAGATGTTTAAAGTGAATTCTATGATTATTTGCCAGTTGCCTCCTGAAAGTTTTCAAAGGAGGTTCTCACTTGGGGTTACTTAATAATCTTGGTGTGGCACACCAAAACCAAAAAAAAATCAGAATTTGATAAGATTTATTAGGCTGTTGTCATGATCAGGCTATCTTAAGAATATTGTGATATGGGAGTTTGAGAATTCTCCTAGGTCTACTTTGACTAAAAAAAAACTGTACTCACAGTTAATACAACAAAAAAATTAGTTAGTTTTTCGCCATCAGTCTCACTGTGGTGGGGAAAAAGCTGTCGTAAAACCATGTTTTGTGTGTGACAACTTTGACCACTCTACAGAGAGCCTTTCTCTCTGCCTCGGTGGTATTGCCATACCAGACGGTGAGATACTTGTTGTGAGGATGCTCTCCACCAGTCCTCTGTAAGCTTGCGTAAGGGGACGGTGGATGACCCCAGCCTTCCTGAGAAGTCTAATGAAATAAAGGCATTTCTGGGCTTTTCACTGGGCCTGCTGTGTTCACAGTTCAGCTCAGATTCAATGTTATGTAAAGGCCAAGGTGGCTCTCCACCCTCTCCACTTCAGTTCCTGTGATAATGAGGGGCTGCATGGGGGGGCTTTTATTTTTGAAGTCCATTATTATTATTTCCCTTGTCTTGAGGATTAGATCATTCTTTTTCATTGTTCTTTCCTCTCTTAAGTTTGTATTTGTAACAATTAACATGCATTTCCTAAGGCCTAAATTTGTGGTAAATATCTGCTAAACTGATTAAGTTCTTTTCTTTAGTGTTACTTTCTGTGAGTTTCATTAAAATTTGTCCACTGGTTCACGAGACACTGGTCACTGGTACAGACAAACAAGCACACACACACACACACACACTCACACACACACAGATGCTGCAAAAACATGATCGTTGTGTTTACATTTGTATTAGTTCAACATTGCATCCCTGACATGTTTCTAAATGTTCAAATTATCCCTGTTAACATTCCTAATGTTCTCTTATATGCAAATATACTGTATAGTTTTTACGCTTTTTTAACATTCTTCCTCTGTCCCTCTGAACTGTGTCTCACTCAAAGGGACCTCAGGTGGTGCTGTTGTCCTGACAACCAATAAGAGCAGCTTCACATTCACATGGCAGGATAATCTGAGAGAGAGAGCGCGCGTGGAAGAGAGAAACAGAGAGGATGAGGATGATGAGGAGGAGGGGGGGTGTTTTCTAGACTCTGAGCAGTAGCCTGCCTCTCTCCGTCGCTGCTGTGGGCTCTGACGTCCCTTTACGCGGAGAACATTACGCATCACAAAGCGAGGACTCCGCACTTTCTCGTCCCATTACAAAAAGTGTTTCAGGCACCCGTTTATTCTGGACTGCTTTGGACTTAAAGGGGCACGCGCATTTATACTGGAAGTCTGGACTACTTCTGCCCTTTTTTGTTTTTTGTTTTTCTCCTCACCGTTTGGATTTATAACTAGTTGCAGAGACGCACACTGCTCTGTGCTTTTCATTTCTTTCCTCTCTCTTGCTCTTTTTTTGTAATCTTTTATAAAAATGCAAGTCGGACGCAAATCGTGTTGGAGGCAGTTGCAGGCTTCTTTTTTCAGACTGCTCTGTCTTCTCCCCACAGGATTTCCCGTCCGGAGTGTGGATATGCAGCGGGCCACGGACAACATCACCATCCGCCAGGGCGACACAGCAATCATAAGGTAAGGACTCAACTTTCCTCCTCCAGCAGGCAGCTGTGGAGGACCGTGTGTGTTTGTTTTGGTGCCGACTTGCACTGACTTCTGTTCCTTATAGTATCCAAACAACCCCACAAGAAGAAGAATTTCTCTTATATGAGTCGACTTTTTCAAGCAGTTTTCACAAGAACCCCCTCGCTGTTTGCATATAAGTGACTTTCAACCTTAACCTTAACCCATTTCATCCCTGACCTGGCATTTTGATAATGTCATTCTAGTCACTGAAGCCTTTTTAAAAAAGATGCTTTGTGTTTGTGGTTTTGCAGCAAAGAGATGATTCCAGATCAAGATAAAGGGATGATACAGTATATGGTAAAATCTGTATATGTAGAACTTTCTTGACTTGTTTATAACTCCAGATGGGATGAATTAAAACCTATAGTCTACAATTAGTGTAAACTTTGTCGTATTAGGACACTGCTTGGCAGATGTGCTGACCACGTGAGCCAAGCCATGTGTTTGTGACAGGCTATAAATGCAAGCAGATTNNNTTAAACCCCCCCCCCCCCCCTGCAAACATGTCCCTCTCTCAGCCTCCCTCCCACCGCTCCCATTGTCTCTAAAAGAGGATGGACTGTAATGTGGGCAAATTCACTAGTGAAATAGGCTGCACACAGAACACTCCGTTGCATTGATTTCCTTTACTCTGCTCATTCCCAGGCTGTACTTACAGTCAGTCTCTGCTTAATGAATCTAAATTGTGGTTACAGGATGGCCCTTTAGCACAGGCTGTCAAAAAGGCTGCAGACACACACACACACAAAATGCAAGGAAGTTTCTTCAGATGCATAAACAGAACAGTCACCAATTTCTTCCAAAAGTGCACAAGAATATTTCAGTTTAATGGGTTCTTTGCTTGCAATGCACTGTCTTACCATGTATATGCTGATCAAATTAGTTAATTGACTTAGTAAGTGTTTAGTTCACAACTATTTGTTTCACTTTCCAAATCCAATTGACTGCATCTATGCCAGCCTGTCTGGTCCCTCAAGAGGTGACGACAGACTTTTCCTGCAGCTAGAGACAGAGAAGATTCTCCCATCAAAGAAAGCACCTAAATCCAAAGTTATATATTTCACTATATTTCAGTATTATAAACAAGTTTTGACTGATTGTTTGAAGGAACCACTTTGCAAGTGTCAGAAATACTTTAATGTTGATGTTGCATCTCGTTGGGATTGATAATTAGTTTGATTTATTTCCAGCAGTAAACTGCAACTCAGAGCCTCCCTGGCACTGCTAAAAAAAAAAATAAAAAAAAAATACAACCATTTTTCACATCCGTTTTCCACCTGACAAACTATAAACAGAGGGAAAAATCAGGAGGAAGAAAACAAACTCACCAGAGCTAAAATGTTTGACTTGTGGTGGGAGGCCGTTGAGTGGTAATTTGTCGAACGACACACTCTATGTGATTCGGTAAGCCACATTTTGTGAGGGCTGAGGGGGTATTGGTGACTGGGAGGTGTAATAAAGGCCTGTGCTCGCTCAGTAGAGCCTGTAGCTGCAAGTCGTGACACTTAGGCTCCATAGGCGAGTCACAGGAGAATGGAAACAGTATGTGGCCAAATAGCCTCTGTGACAGAACCACACAGCAGCAAGCCTTACAACCAAAATGAAGAAGGAAATATATTTTTACCAGGCGCAGTGAGGCCAGCCATGCTGAATCCATAAAGAAAGTAAAGTCTCTTCATGCTGAAACTGTTAGATTTGAAGCAACAATGTACTTAAATTTGACATTTCGTCATAAATGTTTGTTCAAGTTTAATAATTGATCCTAAAACAAGTTATACTTTGGGCATTTTCAAATTCCCAAATATTTTAGGTTGAACTTATTAAAGGTGCCAAAGCATAGAAAGCACTCTTAACATAAATCGTCCATTATTCTAATGTTTTCATTGTGATTGTTGATTTTCTACCCACCCCACAGTTTTACAAAAACCCATATAAAAAAACATCAAAACGTATGGCTGAATCAAGAATAGTGGATGATGATTTTTGGTAATGATACAGTGTACAATGTAGATAGGAACCCCCCCATAATACTTCAAAATGTGACCACAAAGACCACTGTGGGATTTTGCCAAAACAAGTGAGGAAACCTTCTTTAGAGCTCTAAAGCTCATTCAAATTTTACAGCAAAAACATCATTCAAAGTTTAAACAGGTCATAGAAAGTAGGGTTGTATTTAACTAAAATGGCATGTTGATATCTTTATTAGATTTTTACACAATCACAATATAAAGTTTATGATTTGTAGACTTCACCAGAGAATATTCAACTTAATGTCAAACACTAACTTTTGAGGTGTCTAATATTTCAGAAACTTTTGCAAACTCTTCTTGTTCCCAAAATCTTTACACTTATTTTACAGTATTTACATCAAAATGTAGGTATTTGTCTCACTGCTAAATGACTTACAATTTTCTCTCAAATCCCCCAGAATAGTGAGTGCACACATCTAAACTCTCATTGACTTCCATTGTATTGTATCTCTTCATTTTCTCTTCAAAACTGAAAGTGAAGGGCTTTTTTAGCTTGTCATATCGTACATATAAGATATGTCAAACCGACGTGTGAGAACCACACTTCTACTGCTTACGGTTTCGGAATGTTTTTCAGTACAACTTATTGTTTTTGCACAGTGACTGTTTGTTTTCTAGACTGTGTTTCTGTCTGCCTGTCTTATTAAGCTTGCTGACAGGGAGTGACAGACACAAGTGTGTGGTTACAGTTGTGACTGAGCCACTGGCAGCAGTTTCAAGATTTTTTTAAATTTTATTTCTCTTAACACTTCTTTTACAGTTTAATGCTAAAACTAGCCTATTAAAAGTACTGTTTTTACGTGCAAATGTTTGCCAGTACTTTACTGTGGCCAGCTTGCTGTCACTTCAGCCTGTTGTCCCAAAGCACTTGATTCTCAGAATGCCACTCTTCCTCAGGTTTCATCAAAAGAGAAATCATAGTAAATATTGACAGCTATATCCACCAACTGTCAGTGCCTGTCGAGAATGGAAATAAAAATCTATATTGATTTTTTATTTTTTTGCACAAGCCAGTTTTTTGTGTTACAAAGACTAACCATTTGTAAGGTCTGTGCTGCTTTAATCATGAATCCCATATATAGATTGAAGTATTTATAACCTTTGACTGGGTTTTCCTGGTCAGGCCATCTAGAGGTTAATCTCAAAGAGATTATTCCTTTAAAGGCAGTAACTGTGTGGGTGTGGTGTTGCTCTAATAAACATGTTCACACCCTCTGGGAGAAGTGATTTATAAATCATCTGATGTTCTGATGTACAGTTGGTTGGGGGGGTGGGATGTTATTTTTATTTTTTTTATTATTTTAGGCCCTGTTATTGGGTCTTGTCTAATGTGCTTTACTGAGGAGTAATTAAGTAAGCACACAACACCTTTAGTTTTCCACTCACTTAATGATCTGGCTTTGTGCTGAGTTCAAAAAGTACCAACTATCTAGGACTTACACTTGTCCCCAGGCTGTCTTCTCACTCTAAAGGAGGGTGGGGGGCTTTTTATTTTATAATTTCAATGTTCTTGGTGTGACATGTACCCCTGAAAAAGCAAAAACACAAGTCTCAAAATATTAATTCTAGGCCCGTTTCCCAGCAGTCATGTAGAAACCTGTAATATAGGTTGCTGAAAAGGCTCGCTTTGTGCCAACTTAGCTCTTCTTTCTTGTTTGTTTGTTTGTTTGAAATCAGACTCTTCTCTGTTTCAGAACGATGAAAAAAGAGAAGTTCTTTTTTTTTTTGTACCACAACAGTCCGCTCTTTGATTGCTTTTCTTTGCGCCTGTCTCAGTGTTACAGTTCCAGTGCCAGGAGATGCCGTGATAATTGACAGTCGTTCATTACAGGATCGATGACACAGTCTCTGTGATTGTGCTCCTCTGGGTCAATTTGTGCACTTTGCCAATGCATCCTGCCTGGCTTGTTAGTTTCAGAGGCGACATTTTCGCATTTGTGCTTTGCCCCGAAGGATCTTCATCATAACCTAAATGAAAACTTAGCCTTTAATTTAAGCCAGAGTCAGCCAGATATTATGTGTGTGAAACCTGCTTGAGGCTCTACATAAAAAACCTGATGTTGGCCTAATTCAAGCTTTAATACAATTCATGGAGCCCGAGAATGCAGTTATTTCTTCATTTGCATTATTAAAGCCTCAACTATTGAACTCTGGTGGTTGCATGTGTGAGTGCTGATCCGAGCTGCACCTTTCCAACATCAAAACAACGATTTTTCAGATCCAGCAGATTAGCTGCGTATTCCAGCATGTTCCACAGTGAGGAAAACCGATCATATGCTGCGTTTCCACTGAATCAGGTGGTCCTAAATGTGAAAAAATATAAATAAATAAACCTTGATATATTGAGATCACGTTTATTAATTGTAAATCCAGGGGTTACTTTTTAACTTTCTTTTTTTTTCTTTGGAACCAGTAATCTCTTCCTGTAGTGATCAACTGGTGGGTTGCGGGCCATATCTGGCTTGAAGATCATTCCATTTGGCCCATAAAACACTAAATTGCTAATGAATCAAACACGACTGCCAAGGTAGGTATGATGTGGAAGGAGGTGGGCAACACAGGAATGTTCATGGCCCAGTCTACAGTTTTGCAAGCTGTGCACACAGCCAAAAAGCCGTGATTTTTTAAAATGTTGGCTGCTCAAAACACCACTGCACAGCTTCTGGTTACTTGGTTGCAAACACCCAGAATTCAGTGAAACTGCAACTAAAAATGTTCCTATTCTCCAACTAAACTAGTCTCCAACAGTCACAGCCCTGTGAAATACTTACCTTTAATTAATTTAATCTGCACTTGGGAAGAGGACATCAAAATACTCTAACTCCATCAACGTATTTAATGTAATACATTTTAGGTCATAACTAAAGTTGTAAAATAACAAACAGCATAATCTTGTATATTTCAAGGTGGATGTTCAAAGTAGCTTTATGTATGTAAACTAAATTTATCTTAAAACTTTACTTAGTGCAGTAGTTGATCAAAGTTTCCGGTCTGTTTTTAAGTCTGTTGGAAGAAAAGTTCCATTGGAGACAGTGATTAATGTACTCAAATGCTGTTCTCAAAAGTCAAACCTTTGACTTCAACTGTTTGTTTTCTTTTTGTTTTTCGTTTTTTTTTGGGGGGGGAGGGGGGTTCAAAAATAAAACAGTGGCCCTTTGTGCTGATCTCAACACTTGTTCAATAGATGAGGTGAGAGGTCAAGTAAGAGTGTTATCATTGGCTCTGCATCCGAGTCTGAAGCACCAAGAAGATGGGTTCCACTGGAAAAGTTACAGCAGCTGAATGACCTATTTGATTTATTCATATTTTTTAACTGTGTACAAATGAGTTATGTGGTGGATTACAGAACAATACAGAATACTTAAATGGTTAACGGACTGTACTTTCAAAGCACCTTTCTAGCCAACCAGGCCACTTAAAGCGCTTTACAACACAATCTGTCCTCATTTCCCCATCCACACACATTCATACAGCACTGTACTACATCTCTGCAAAGCTAACCTGAATAAATCATTCTATAAAGACTAATCAGTGCTTTAGATGACATTCATATACCATTGTGACACATTGGAGGCCGTGAGAGGTTCAGTGTCTTGCCCAGGGACACTTTGACATGTGGCATACTAGTGGAATTGAACCTCCATCTGTTTTGTTGGAGGACAACTGCTCTAATTGAGCCACAGTCACCCCAAACAGAAGAGCAACTGTGTTCCAGCATGGGAACGATTGATAGCACTTTTAAACATTCTGAATCATATTAGGAAAATGATGTCAGACTTAAAAAAAAATGTAAGTAGATCCTGGAATTTTGGTTTACCTGTGTTTGTAAGTGAGAGCTACACTTACTTAAAACTGATAAAGTCTTCCAGAGTTAATGTTATTACAGATGACTTTAGTTAGTCTGAGGTTGTACTGTCTTTATTTTCTTGCGCAAGTGCAGTAATATAAGTGTAAGATTATACTGGAGTCCTGATCAAACACTGAAACAGGGTTAAATTCTGCTGGAGTTCCACAAAGTGGACTTTCAGTCAGCGTTAGTGTCACAATAAATCCTGACAGAGACTCAATGCCCATATTAATTTTCACAGACAGTGCAAAGGTTTTGAAAAGTGAACCTTTGGTGAAACAGCCCAGGCCGTTATTCCAGGAGGAGGAGGAGGATAAAAAAGACATTTCTGTGCAGGGGGCAACAGTGTAACATAATGTGGGAATTGCAGGCCTTGGGGCTCCTGTACACTCTATTTATCTGTATTGCTCATCAGGTCAGAGTGATGCCTTTTATTTTTTACACATAAGAGCTTCTGTAACAATGTTTATTGCCATCTATGCCTTCGCCAGACGTCCTCCCTCTCCTGCCTTTTCCCTCTGTTGTCCAGCTGTGCAGTCTTAACTCGATTCACACTGTGAGCCTAAAGTCTAGTGACAGAGAGCGGTGATGAAAAAAACTATAAAATGCACGAGTGACAGCCAAGGAGCTGTTTTTATGAAAGAGCAACATAAATAGTGTGGAGAGACAGAAACATGATGCATAGAATTAGTGCATATGTGTGTGTGTGTGTGTGTGGTGGTGGGGAGGGGGTTCTTAGTATTAGTACAATCAGCACAATAATCCCTTCTGTTCCAGCCTGGGTCGATGTAGGATTTTCAAATCAATTTCATTTTCAGTCACACGCTGCAGTGGGAGATCTCAGTAGCTGCCAGTTGGGTCATTATTGGTGTTGTTTCTATTTTGGATTGAGACAATGGAGATGAGGAATGGGGGGGCTCGAGAGTAGAAATATGCAGAATTTGGTTGTTTTCATGTTGTCAGTGTTTTGTGACGTCTAATGGACTAGCTCTTGATCATCCTAAGTTTCAGAGGCGTTCATGTTGGTCAGTACGATCTGAATAATGGCCTGCAGAGACAGAATGGAGCTTTTTTTTTTTTTTTTTTTCCTGAACAGAGTTCTGTCGACTAAAGCTGTCAGTCTAATCCAGCTCCACGGGACTGTCAGGACATATTTCAAAGACTCCCAGCCTATTCTACTTTCAGAATGTAGTTTGATGTTTGCAGGTCCATCCTTAGAAAGCACACCATGACTCTGAGGTCTTTATTATTTGCTTTCAAAATGTATTTTGTGAAAAACACAGTGGGGAATTCAGAACTGAACTTTTTTATTTCCTTTGATATAACTGAATATTAAAGCATTGCCTCTCCCTAAAAGCAACTCCACTCCATTTTCCACTTTACTGAGGCTTTTGTTGGGCAAGCTAGTTTGCCTCTAAGTGCATATTTAAACTACTCAGAAGTTTCTTATTGCCACTGGCAACATATACATGGCAGTCAGAAGGAACTTGAAGACTACTCTCACTGCTCTCAGAAATCCTCAGAATGTCTGAGAGCTACAAAGCTGCAGTAGATGTATTATTAAAAAATGGGACGCACTCAAAGGTAATGTACCTGATAATTATTATCCATATCCATGTACTGTGCTCTGCTGCATAGATTGAGATAATAAGTTGAGATAATAGCTTCCACTTTACTATATGATTATAACTTCTGAGCATCATTACTTGCTTTATATTGTGAATAGTTTAAAAAAAAATGATACTTGCAGTTGCTGTCTTGAATGCTGCCAGACAGATTGCAGTTTAGCTTTTAGGTAAGCTTGAAAGATCACAGCAGGTACTGGAATTGAAAATGAAATACCTCATCAACATTATGCAGGTGAAACACGCGAAATTAATAGCCTAAATGAGTTAAGCTCAGTTTGGCTACAGAAACATGTTAAATTCACTGAAATCTTTCCATCAGCCAGGATGAATTCAAATTAAAGCTTAAACATGTTACTTTGAGCTGTTATTACTAGTGTCCCTGCAGCCGTAAATCCAGATGGCTTTAAAACAGATTAGAGGCCTGCAGTAAGTACAGTTCTGGCAGAGAACACACATTGTCCTCAACCATCCATTTCTTACAAAATCAGCAAAAAGAAAATCTGCTTACTGACTCACAGATGCACACTGAACTTGCAAATGGTTTGCATGTCATTTGCAAACTGTAATTTTATTGAAATGACACAAATGTTTGTGCATCCTGTCAAAGCAGGCGTTCATTATGGTAAACCTAGTCACCCATTGTTCGGTGATGCTAGCTCTCTTTAAGCAGCCACAGCAGAGTGCAGCAGATTTTAGAAAGTTGTTTCTCTGATAGTTTTAACAGGTTTGCTATGTAACATTTGGTTACTGTTCCTGTTAATGATTATGACATATAAATGAATGTTGTATTTCTTTATACTTAAACATAAAAAAATGTGGTTTATGGTAACATATCTTTTATAAAAAAAAAAAAAAAAAAACTGGAATCAAATTAAAAAAGTAGGTTTCTCCACTTTACCTTTGTGGTGGCAATATCATCTCATCCTTAAAATTCCTAAACATGTTGCAGAAATAATTCCAATTGGTATGTGGTGACAAAAACATGATAGCACTGCACTTTTGCTGTGAGTTACATATGTCATGTTACAACAATTCAAATTAAAAATTTTCATATTTAGAGTGACTGCTGAAAGTGGATTTT